>CM031611.1:68030554-68055554 GCA_018398815.1 Conus ventricosus
GGCTGTAGGACGCTATCACCGAGGTAACGGCATGAATGACGTTTGTTAACTACGTCGTGTAGAGCTTTCAGAACATAAACGCAACAGAATTTGAGTGCTTTCTAATTCTACTGTGACGATAGCTGCCGTTCTTAGCCACAGGAAGCCGTATGTTGAAGGTGCCAGCTGGCAAGAATATGTAGAGGTGTTTGAACATTTTTTTATAGCCAATGACATCACAAATGACAAAAAAAAAAAAAACACACATGTGTTTTGTGTTCTTCAGTAGGACCACCTACATACCATATCATCAAATGTCTGTGGTTGCCACAGAAACCTGAAGAAAAGACTTTCAAAGCAATTTGTGATCTTGTCGAACAACATTTTAAACCAAAAACTATCAGAGGATAACGCACTTTCTATTTTTGAGACCGTCAGGAGTGAAACAGTGTAAATGTATCTTGCGCAACTGCGTGCTCTACGACAGACTGAGTCTTGATCAGGCATTTAAGATTGCTAAGTCCTATGAGGATACGGTGAGGAATGTGCTTCAAATGCACAGTCACAAATGTGATGAAACGAGTGTGATGAAGGTAAAGAGTGAACAGAAGCCTAAGAACCTGCCAAATCCTGAAGAAAAACTGAATGTGCCCGGTGTGGTGGAAAGCATGATGCTAGACAGTGTATGTTTAAAGATCAGAAGTGTTGTGGAAAAACGGGACATATCAAAGCTCGTTGCTGCAAAAACAAAGATGTGAAAAACATTGAACTTTAAGAAAATGATAGTTATGATATGGATGATGAGTGTGGTGGTGTAAATACTGTTTTGTGTGCTGTGAAGAAGGGGACCCAAGAAAAGATTGCCCCTTTCTGGTATGAACTGGATGTGAATGGTCGAATTGTGTGTTTTGAGATTGACACAGGGTCACCATATACAATCATATCAGATAAAACTCTTAAACAAGTGCTTGGAGTGTTGAATGCAAGTGTGACACACAAACACAATTCCAGGAAGCATACTTGTCACAGAACACACATACGACCTGCTAGGAAGAGATCCGATTAAACATTTTGGTTTATTGACAGTCGATCTGGTGAGCGAAGTGAGTTCAGTCCAGTTGGGGAGGAGTCTTGAACGGCATACATTTTTTTTTCAAAGAGGGTGTGGGAAAGCTTGTTGGGCATCAAGCGATGGTTCATGTCAGTAGCGAAACGGCGCCTATTTTTTCTGTAAGCCAAGGTCGCTACCTTTTGCTATGAGGGGCAAGGTTGAGGCTGAGCTTGAAAGGCTCGAGGAGCAAGGCATTATTGAGCCTGTAAAATTTTCAGAATGGGCAGCGCCATCGTTCCTGTTTTGAAACCAAATGGAGGAGTGCGTATATGTGGGGACTACAAGGTCACAGTCAACAAGGCGTCAAAGTTGGAGCAATATCCAATTCCCGCCCTGGATGAACTCCTGGTAAACCTGGGAAAGGGTTCCATAGGCTGGATTTGTCACATGCTTATTCACAAGTTGAGTTGGAAAAAGACAGCAGAAAGTATGTAACAATCAATACACACAAAGGAATGTTTACATATACATGGCTTCCTTTTGGTGTCTCTTCAGCACCAGCACAGTTTCAGACAGTCGTGGAGTCTTTGCTTCAGGGCGTGTCATGCACAGTTGTGTACTTCGATGACCTTTGTGTGACTAGGGATTCGGAGGTCGAATCATACCAGCATCTTGAGGAGGTGTTTGACCGACTGGGTAAGGCAGGCGCACGGGTGAAGAAGGAGAAGTGTGTTTTGGGTGCTGAGGAAGTGGTCTTCTTGGGTCATAAAATCAGCAAGCAGGGGATCAAGCCTTTGGATGACAAAGTTCAGACGTTGCTTCCGGCAAAACCACCTGAAAGCGTGCAACAGCTGAAGGCGTACTAGGGTTTACTGAATTACTGTAGCAGGTTTCTGAGGAATCTATCAGGAGAGCTGCAACCTCTTCACAAGCTTTTGAAGAAAGGCATGAAGTGGAGATGGGGTCAGGATCAGCAGACATGCTTTGATAAGGCCAAGAAGATGATCCTTGCAGCCAAGGTTATTGTACACTATGATCCCAATCGCCAGATCGATCGTACTGCATGTGGATGCTTCCCAATACAGGTTGGGAGCAGTGATTTCACACATCATGGATGATAGAACAGAGCATCTGGTCGGATTTGTCTCCCGGACGTTAAACGCAGCAGAAAAGTATTATTCTCAGCTAGACAAGGAGTGTGCTGCTGGGATGGAACCCTGTGGTCCAGATATGGGTTGTAGACTTTCAGAGGGGTCCGGAGATAGCTTTCTGGGAGATGCTTCAAAACCAGATAAAATGAATATCATCTAGGCCAGGAGCAGAATCGTTGCGGGTTTGAAGAGCTGATTTGAGTTCATCGATTGAAAAGGGTAGATTGTAGGCTTCAGAGTTTTCTGATGTGAAATTGTATGAAGATTTTTCTCTGAGTTGTTTGTTTCTTAAGATGGCTGCAGATTTACTTGAGGATGATGAGTTCTGTTGAATGGTGGAGGCCAGCAGATTGGCAACAGCTTGTTTGTAAGTTATCAGAGCATCGGCAAGTTTCAGGTGTTGAATTGACGGGTTGGTGTTCTTCCCTTTGATTTTCTTGATGACGTTCCAGACTTTTTTCTTGGATGTTTTAGATGTCAGCCTGGAATAGAAGTTTCTCCAAGTCTGACGTTTACTGATTTTACAAATGTCTCGTTTTGGCACGGAGTTTTTGATGTGCTCGAGCGTTGGGAGCTGAAGGTCTTTGAAACACCCAACACTGAGCCCGTTTGCATTTTTTTATTTATTTGTTGGCAGTCAGAATTGAACCAAGATGTTTTAGGCAGTTGGAGTGTATCAGAAGACATCGGAATACAGGTTTTTGCAGACTTTATCAAAGTATTGGTTAGAGATTCTGCTGGGTCTGGACTTCGAAAAATGTCAATTTCCTGGAGCTCCTTTGAACTATTTACAGCAAAAAGATTGTAATTAGCCTTCTTATACTTAAGGTGTATTCCAGCGGAGGCGTTCTCAGTTGTTATGGGTTTTAACAGCACGGGAAAATGGTCACTTCCATGCAGATCGTCATGCACAGACCACTCATAGTCCAGGACCAGCGAGGGGTCACATGTCGACTAATCTAAACACAAAAGTATACCCGTGGAAGAGTGGAGGTAAGTTGGAGATCCATCATTCACACAACACAAATCGAACTCTGAAAAGGCATCTTCGAGAAGCAGACCTCTGGATGACGCATTCACACTACCCAAAGAGGATTGTGTCCATTGAAATCACACAACAGCGAAAAAGGTCCAGGAAGTTCTCCAGACTGACAAGGTCCTGATGACAAACCGGGATAGAAGGTGGCAGATATTACGAGCAAATTGTAACAGTTTAATGGAGAGTGACTCTCGCAGCTACTGCCTGAGAGGGGTAGCCAGAGCCACAGGGCTAAACAGCAAAGTTTTGTGGTTAAGAAGGGTAACACCGTCTGGTTTCCCAGTGCGGAAGGCTGTGCAGGTTTGGAAAGAATATTGAAGCCAGAAAGAGTGAAGGTCTTCTGGCTTTCCATTTTTGTTTCCTGAAGAGCTGCTACCTGAGGTTTTAGTGTGCGACACAAAAGCTGCAGCTCCTAAAAGTTTGAGTTTAAGCCACGGATGTTCCAATGAATTAATTTGCTATCCATGGTGCAGAGGACAAACAGGAGAGAAGTCAGTTCATCTCTGAGTCGTCGTCTGCATCCAATGTAGCGTACCTGTTTTTAAGATGGACTGGTTTGTTTCGTTCTCCAGACCTGCTGGCAGACTTGCCCGCAGGTGAAGACGGCTTGGATTTTGGAGATGGTGGAAGTCCTCTTTTAAGTTCTCTTGCCTGCTGAGAACACCTCGGTCTCTGTTAGCTCCCCTTTTGAGTTGTTCAAGTGCTGCCTCAAATTTCCAACCAGCGATTGTAAAATACTTGGCGTAATCTCTGTGAGTCTGTCTTGCAGTCTATCATCTTCGCTGCATAACATTCCCAGGCTGGTACAAACACCTGTTAGAAGATAATTGAAAACGCCTTTGGAAGGTAACTATGGCAATGTTTGGAAAAGACATCTGTCTTTATGATACCATCAACTATTGAAAGTTTTATATCCAAGTATTCTACCTGTCTGTCAAATTTTACGGTCCACTTAATATTTGGAGGTTTCAGTTCATCCAGGTGTTTGCAGAATGATTCCCGGTCCTCACTGTTGGGAAGAATATTGACTATTGGGAAGAATAGTGACACCATCATCTTGATACCTGCTCCAACCTAGGTATCTAAGCTCTTTGCGTCGTTCAGGTTCAACCAGAGAGGAAAGCAAAGGGACTGGGCAATCCTGCATGAGTTTATTGTCTAAGCTGCCCATGAAGACATCAACAAAGTCACAAGCATGGCAGGGTCCCATTGCAGTGCCATGGTATGGCTTGGCGACAGTCTTTCCCACTCCATCCGCGTAGGCAGAACACTTGTCATCGAGGGCAATTTTTAAACCCTCAGCAATGCAACTTTCAGGTAGGCCTATTGCAGAGGTGAGGGATTCTATCTCAGAGCTTCTTCAACAGCGGGAATACCCATGTTATTGTCCACATTGGGGAAAAGACCAACCAGATATCTATCTGTCTATATATATATATATATATATATATATGAGGAGAAACCACCAAGTTTCGAAATATCGGTATATGACCAGGAGTTATATGTTAGTGAGTTTCCCTCCATATTGGAGGATGTCTCCCCCTTGGAGAATATAAGCTTGCTGAAGGCTCATTTTGAGAAGCATTTATTTTATTTTTCCCCATTCACCCACTCAAGCACATACTGTTAGTTAGGCAGAATCATCTACCACTGCAGATATGAATGCGTATCTCCGCCTATTTCTTCAATCTAAGACATAAGAGCAAGCTTTGTTTATAATTCAATATTTCTTGCAGTCATTGCAACACCAAGCTGCTCTGTAAGTTGCTGGAACGGTGCAGTACTTATCCTTGGAATTTATTAGTTTGTTGTATATATTATATATATATATATATATATATATATATATATATATATATATATATATATATAATTTATATATATATATATATATATATATATATATATAATTTATATATAATATATATATATATATATATATATATATATATATAGCTGGTAATATATTTTCCGGCTTTTCTTTGAAAAAATAATGATTAAAAGCAAATCTTAAAACCCGGGACGACTATCTTATTCTTGTATGCCAAATCTTAAAAAAGTAATTGATGCTTCAAACAAAAAGAAAACCAACGTCAAAAATGAGGTTGACAAACGGAAAACTTGCAACTGCACAATCAAAGGACAATGCCCTCTGAACAACCAATGTCTCTCTGATAACATCGTATACCAAGCCACTGTGACAACGAAAAGCAGCAAAGAGACATACATAGGGATTACAGAAAACAAATTCAAAGCTAGGTACGCCAATCACAAGCAATCTTTCAAGTATGAAAAATACAAACACCAAACAGAATTAAGTAAACATATATGGGATCTTAAGAAAACAAATACAGATTTAACATCACATGGAAAATAATCAGAAAAGCAGCAGCATACAATAATAGCACAAAGAGATGTAATTTGTGCACGACAGAAAAGTGGATGATCCTGTGCAAACCTAGTATGGCAACATTGAACACAAGAGTTGAAATCATAGACAGTTGCAGGCACAAAAGGAAAATTTTTATCAACAAGTATAAAAATAGCAACCCTGATAGGACCCCCCCCCCCCCCATACAGTAATACCCAATAAAGAAAGCCTTACAACCTTAACAGGGCCCCCCCTTGCACAACACGTGCAACACAACCCAACTGAACCACAGCTCACAATCCAAAACATATATATACAATTGAGGTCAGTAGCAGGGGATTGGCACGGGATCTGAAGAGAGGAAGGACCTCGAAACAAGTTTGTCGTCCCGGGTTTTAAGATTTGCTTTTAATCATTATTTTATATATATATATATATATATATATATATATATATATATATATATATATATATATATAGATCAGTATATTTAAAATGCTCCTTAATCGCCCTCACGTTGAGCACTGTGGCCTGAAGGATTTTTAAAATGGAAGAAACCAATTTTAGGCAATCAACAAAAAATATACCGTTTTCAAATCCGCAATCATATATAAAAAGATTAATAGAACAAACAGAAAAGTTTGTACATAATATGAGATGGAAAGCATTCTTTTTCTGAACCCAAATGCAAAAAAAGAGGACAAAAACACCTACGATTTCAAATCATGGCGATCACCACCAGCCATAGACGAAATGAAACCCTTTGAAGATCAAATGAAAAGAATGATAACCAATATTGAATTAAAAAAATCCAACAACGATTTCCAAACAACACTAAAAAAACAATAAAACAAGTACAAAATGACAAAAAAATATTTGTGAAGGCTGATAAAACTAGCAATTACTACAAAATGGAACCAATAGAATACTCTCAACTCCTTGACAAAAGCATCCAGAAAAACTACAAAAAAGCCGACAAAAATATACATGACAGTATCCGCACTAAAGAAAAAGAACTTGCAGAGCGCATAGACCTAAGTGACAGGATAGAAGCGACAGCAACAAAAGAAGCTTTCATAACACTCAAAGACCACAAGCCCAATTTTCATAACAGTCCAACATGTAGACTAATAAACCCATCCAAATCTGAATTAGGCAAAATAAGCAAGAAAATAATGGAAAAAATAATAAAGAACGTAAAATCAAACTCTGAATACAACCTCTGGAAGAACACATATGAAGTTATCCAATGGTTCAAAAAACTCAATAACACAAGTAATACAGTATTCATCACATTTGACATAGTAGACTTTTACCCATCTATAGATGAGGAACTACTCACCAAAGCCCTGAAGTTTGCCAGTAACCACACAGACATAACAGGGTCAGAAATGGAAATCATTCTCCACACCAAGAAACATTACTACACAGCAAAAATGAAACCTGGATCAGAAAAACCAACAGAAACTCAACATTCGACGTAACCATGGGATCATATGATGGTGCCGAAACATGTGAACTGGTCGGGACTATTCATGCTGTCCGACATAAAGAAAAAACTTGGAAAACAAGTCGGACTATATAGAGACGATGGCCTTGCTGCACTAACCAACAATCCAAGAACCATCGAAAACAAGAAGAAAGAACTATGCAAAATCTTCCAAAACCACAACTTAAAGATTACCATTGAAGCAAAACAAAAAGGTAGTGAACTACTTAGACATAACACTGGATCTCAACAATCACATATATAAACCATACAAGAAACCCAACGATACACCTCTTTATGTACACACCAAAAGTAACCATCCACCATCTATATTAAAGACCATACCCCATGGCATAAACAAGAGACTATCAAACCTGTCATGCAGTGAAAGAGTGTTCAACAATGCAGCAGTAGAATACCAGGAGGCACTACAAACAAGTGGATACAATTACAATTACAATACAACCCAGACAACAACACAAATAAAAGCAAGAAAAATAGGAAAAGAAAAATCATATGGTATAACCCCCATACGACGGGAAACTCAAAACAAACATAGGGAAAGAATTCTTCAAAATCCTAACAACTTCATTTCCAAAAGAACACAAACTGTCCAAAATATTTTAACAAAAACACTGTCAAACTATCGTACTCATGTATGCCCAACCTCAAAAACCTAATTGACGCATCCAACAAAATGAAAATCAACACAGCAAAGAAGGGTGAAGAAAGGAAATCTTGCAATTGCACCAGAAAGGAACAGTGCCCACTAAACAATAAATGTCTTCACAACAACATTGTATACCAGGCTACTGTGACATCAGAAAATGAAAAAGAAACATACATAGGGATCACTGAAAACCACTTCAAAACCAGATATGCAAACCACAAACAGTCATTTAATAAAGAAAAATATAAAAACCAAACAGAACTGAGCAAATATATCTGGAAACTTAAAGACGTAAAAACAAGCTACAATATATCCTGGAAAATCATAAAAAGAGCATCACCATACAGCAATGTTTCAAAAAGGTGCAACCTATGTTTAACTGAAAAATGGTTAATACTATGCAAACCACACTTAGCAACTTTAAACACCAAAACAGAAATAGTAAACAACTGCAGGCATAAATGGAAATCGTTGTTAGTGAACACACTCAAAACAAAAACCTGAAAGCCCCCCAAAAAACACGTGCAGCCAACCCGCACGTGCAAACAACCGCAAACGGGAGCCCCACGCTATATAACATCGGCGGTGGGCGGGCAGAGAACATCTGATGACAGCGCAACACGCTTGAAACAAATTTGTAGATAGTTTTAAGATTCCTCTTTTAACTTGTTTTATCTATATATATATATATATATATAGAGAGAGAGAGAGAGAGAGAGAGAGAGAGAGAGAGAATGGCAGTAAATACCAGCAGACATTTAAAAAAAATGCTCAACCGGACTGGGAGCAACATTTGTTAAAAGGCAAGGCTTAAAACTATCTACAACGTTGTTTCATGCGGATGCAATCGTCAGGATGTGGTGGGTCTGTGCTGCCGGTGTTTTATAACTGCTTGTGTTGTCTGTCATCACGTGCTGTCTGTGTTTTTCGTGTGTTTCTGGTTCTTGTTCACTGATAGGAATTTCCACTTGTGCCTGCAGTTGTTAACCCATTTCTATCCTAGTGTTTAAAGTTGCCAGTTTGTGGTTTGCATAGTATTATGTACTTTTCTGTTGAGCATAGGTTACATCTTTTTGAAATGTTGTTGTATGGTGCTGCTCTTTCTATGATTTTCCAGGATATATTGTAGTCTATCTTTTTCTCTTTGAGCTTCCAGATGTATTTACTCAATTCTGTTTGGTTTTTGTATCTTTCTTTGTTAAATGACTGTTTGTGGTTTGCATATCTAGTTTTAAATTGGTTTTCAGTGATACCTATATATGTTTCTTCTGCGTTCTCTGATGTTACAGTGGCTTGGTACGCAATGGTGTTGTAGAGGCATTTGTTGCTCAGAGGGTACTGTTCTTTCTTGATACAGTTGCAGGATTTCCTTTCATCACCCTCGTTTTTCTCTGTACTGCTTTTCATTTTGTTGGTTGAATCAATGATGTTTTAAGGTTGGGCATACATGAGTATGATAATTTGATGCTGTTTTTGTTGAATATCTTGGATAATTTGTGCTCTTTGGGGAATGATGATGTTAGGATTCTAAGAATTCTTTCCCTATATTTGTTTTTACTCTTCCGTCATATGGGTGGTTGTACCATATGATCTTTCTTTTCCTGTTCTTCTTGTGTCTGCTCATGTCATTATCTGGGTCATATTGTAGTTTGTAGTTGTAGCCACTTTTGTGTAACGCTTCTTGATATTCAGCTGCCGCGTTATTGAATGCTGTTTCATTGCATGACAGGTTAGATAATCTCTTATTCATGCCTCTGGGTATTGTTTTTAATATGGAAGGTGGATGGTTACTTTTGATATTTACATAGACAGGTGTATCATTTGGTTTTTGTATGGTTTATATATGTGCTGGTTGAGGTCTAGGTAGTTCACTATCTTTTTATTTGCTTCTATAGTGATTTTTAGATTTTGGTTTTGGAAGATTTTACACAGTTCTTTTTTTTCTTATTTTCAATGTTTCTGGGGTTGTCGTTTAGCGCAGCGAGGCCGTCATCCCTGTACAGTCCGTGGTTTAGCGCAGCGAGGCCGTCATCCCTGTACAGTCCGACTTGTTTTCCAAGTTTTTTTTTAATGTTAGATAGTATGAATAGTCCGACAAGTTCGCAAGTTTCGGCGCCATCATACGATCCCATTGTGACATCAAAAGTTGAATTCTTGTTTGCGCTCTTGGTCCAGATTTCATTTTTGCTGTGTAGTAGAGTTTACTTTGTATGGAAAATGATTTCCATTTCTGACCCTGATATTTCAGTGTATTTGTTGGCAAATTTTATAGCTTTGGTGAGTAGATCTTCATCTATAGATGTGTAGAAGTCTACTATATCAAATGTTATAAAAACTGTATTTTCTTGCTTGTTGAGTTTCTTGAACCATTGTATGGCTTCGTATGTGTTTTTCCAGAGGTTGAGTTCAGTGTTCTCTCTTATGTTTTTTATGGCTTTTTCTACGATTTTTTTGCTGATTTTTCCTAATTCAGATTTGGATGGATTTATCAATCTGCATGATAAATCCATCCAAATCTGAATTAGGAAAAATCAGCATCAGGCATGTGGATGTGTGAGCGCATAGGAGCGATCAGATGCGTGCGCGCGTGTGTATTTTTGTGTGCGTGCGCGCGCACGCGCGAGCGCGTGTGTGTGCATGTGTGTGTGTGGTTTATGGGCTTGTGTGAGCATGTTCCTGCGCGCACGTATTGGCACATGTATGTGTACATACATCTGTGTATGTGTGTGCCTTTGTATGTGGGCGTATACGCATTTGCGTGTATGTATACAGGTGCGCGTTAGTGTGTATGCGTGTTTGTGTGCACGTGTGTGTGCATGTGCTCATGCAGGCATGTGCATGTGTGAGCGCATAGGAGCGAGTAGATGCGTGCGTGCGTGCGTGCGTGCGTGCGTGTGTGCGTGTGTGTGTGTGTGTGTGTGTGTGTGTGTGTGTGTGTGTGTGTGTGTGTGTGTGTGACTGCGTGCATCTTTGATTGTTTGTGGGAAATGGATGTTCAGAAGATGACTTTGGAGAAAGAACAAGAACAAGAACAACACACACACACACACACACACACACACACACACACACACACACACACACACACACACACACACACAGAGAGAGAGAAAGAGAGAGAGAGACTGGAACTGCGCCCCGGTTCGTTATCGTTTGGCGATTGCTTGTTTATGAAAAGAGTATATGGACTGAAAATGCTAATTGAAAGAGAAGTTGTTTGAAGTCTTACCTAACCTCTTGTGCCTTAGCCCACCATGTCTCATAAGTGTGCCGTGGTACGTATGTCGATCAGCGGGTTGTTAAAGATCGTTTGATGTTGAGTCGCGGGAATCTCTCTTGAGTTTTGGATCAAAAAGTGTATATCCTGGATTCTTTTTGTGAGTAATGCATATTCCCTTTTTTAACGAACGTCAGTTTTTTTTTTTCCCCCGCTTTCATATTAAACAAAACAGCGAAGAAATTGCACGTGGTCAACACCCAAACACTCATGGTTGAAAACGTGCGCAGTGTGAACGTCCTGTTTCCAGTCGTCCCCGCGATGCGTTTCTATGCTCCCCAGTCAAGAGATAGCCAGAAAAATACCGTGTATACTTGCAGTCCGGTGGAATGCGTGGTCATGGTGCGAATATGAATGGGAGAGGTGGCAAAATACCTTAGTGCATGACATGTGGCCCATGTATGTACAATTGGCAGATTGCCCCGATGCACAAATCAGTCAGGTTTCTGTACCGAAAGAGAACACTGAACGTGTCCTCGTTGTTGAAAACCAAGTATATGGACTTTACGCGAACTGTGCTGTATTCATGGGTTCCGAGGTACGTCACTGAGAGTTTGTATCACAGTTGGTGTTAAACTTTCTTTTGTACGGGGTGATCAGAATACCGGCAATGATGATCAGTATACAAGACAATACCGCATGTTTGATTGCTTTGCTAAATCATTTCCTGTTGGAAAAATAAGCATATTTGCTTCGTATTTATGAGGTTAGATACATGTACCCAGTATTTCAAGTTACCTACTTACTAATAGGAAATGTGCTTTATGTGTCATCCACGCATGATGGAAATTGTGAGTCTTTCGTATTAACTCACCAGCTCGGGTCAAATCTCGTTCTCAGTCAAAACAAGCGAGTTAAGTTGACAAGCCCCTGTCTGGTCCTACTATCCCAATCCTGAATGTAAACCCAGGTGAACTCAGAGAGATGATAAAAGAGGATGGCAAGCTGATGTTTTTAAACTGTCAATTTTGCATCTGAAGACGACCAGTGGTCTTTTGTGGTGGGAGATGGTGTGTTGTACAGACATTTTACAGATCAAAATGTTGTTTGAGATGGTGTGTTGTACAGACATTTTACAGATCAAAATGTTGTTTGAGATGGTGTGTTGTACAGACATTTTACAGATCAAAATGTTGTTTCAGATGGTGTGTTGTACAGACATTTTACAGATCGAAATGTTGTTTGAGATGGTGTGTTGTACAGACATTTTACAGATCGAAATGTTGTTTGAGATGGTGTGTTGTACAGACATTGTACAGATCGAAATGTTGTTTGAGATGGTGTGTTGTGTAGACATTGTACAGATCAAAATGTTGTTTGAGGTGGTGTGTTGTGTAGACATTTTACAGATCAAAATGTTGTTTGAGATGGTGTGTTGTACAGACATTTTACAGATCGAAATGTTGTTTGAGATGGTGTGTTGTACAGACATTGTACAGATCAAAATGTTGTTTGAGGTGGTGTGTTGTGTAGACATTTTACAGATCAAAATGTTGTTTGAGATGGTGTGTTGTACAGACATTTTACGATCGAAATGTTGTTTGAGATGATGTGTTGTATAGACATTTTACAGATCAAAATGTTGTTTGAGGTGGTGTGTTGTACAGACATTTTACAGATCGAAAAGTTGTTTGAGATGGTGTGTTGTACAGACATTGTACAGATCGAAATGTTTGAGATGGTGTGTTGTACAGACATTTTACAGATCGAAATGTTGTTTGAGATGGTGTGTTGTACAGACATTTTACAGATCGAAATGTTGTTTGAGATGGTGTGTTGTACAGACATTGTACAGATCGAAATGTTGTTTGAGATGGTGTGTTGTGTAGACATTGCACAGATCAAAATGTTGTTTGAGGTGGTGTGTTGTACAGACATTTTACAGATCGAAATGTTGTTTGAGATGGTGTGTTGTATAGACATTTTACAGATCAAAATGTTGTTTGAGATGGTGTGTTGTACAGACATTTTACAGATCGAAATGTTGTTTGAGATGGTGTGTTGTATAGACATTTTACAGATCAAAATGTTGTTTGAGGTGGTGTGTTGTACAGACATTTTACAGATCGAAAAGTTGTTTGAGATGGTGTGTTGTACAGACATTGTACAGATCGAAATGTTGTTTGAGATGGTGTTTTGTACAGACATTTTACAGATCGAAATGTTGTTTGAGATGGTGTGTTGTATAGACATTTTACAGATCAAAATGTTGTTTGAGATGGTGTGTTGTACAGACATTTTACAGATCGAAATGTTGTTTGAGATGATGTGTTGTGTAGACATTGTACAGATCGAAATGTTGTTTGAGATGGTGTGTTGTGTAGACATTGTACAGATCAAAATGTTTGAGGTGGTGTGTTGTGTAGACATTTTACAGATCAAAATGTTGTTTGAGATGGTGTGTTGTACCGACATTTTACAGATCGAAATGTTGTTTGAGATGGTGTGTTGTACAGACATTGTACAGATCGAAATGTTGTTTGAGATGGTGTGTTGTGTAGACATTGTACAGATCAAAATGTTGTTTGAGGTGGTGTGTTGTGTAGACATTTTACAGATCAAAATGTTGTTTGAGGTGGTGTGTTGTGTAGACATTTTACAGATCAAAATGTTGTTTGAGGTGGTGTGTTGTGTAGACATTTTACAGATCAAATGTTGTTTGAGTGGGTGTGTTGTGTAGACATTTTACAGATCAAAATGTTGTTTGAGATGGTGTGTTGTGTAGACATTTTACAGATCAAAATGTTGTCTAACGCCTCTGCATTGTCCCCACACACTAAGACAAACTATATTAGATGTGTCACGTGACACTGTTAACTCGGGACACTGGTGTTCAAAGGACTCGAACACGGTTGAGTTCCGATTGCTACTGGCTAAGTGTTCGATGTTTCCAAGCATTGACGTTCTCGTGACGTTTGTCAAGAGACACTTCCAAATGACAGAACACCCTGTGCTCCCATTAGAAAAAATACATGTGATCAGTGTGCCTATGAACAGAGTAGCCAATGGCATTGTTGGTTCCCTTTTTTTGAACATCTATTCAAGACTGGTACAGACTGTGCCAAGTTTTAAAAGGCTGTGCCAGTCTTGAATAAATGTAATTTATATTTGTTCATTTCCCCAGTTGTTGCTGTGTAGATGTGTTCGGTACAGGGTATATAGGCAAGCTCGAAACATCCTATTTGGGGGGAGGGGGGGGGGTGTTGCCTTGTTTGTTCTGTGTGCTCTGTGCTGTCATATCTGCCAGGCAATTAGGTGTCTAAGCAGCATTCCTTTGGAGTTATGGGCGTGTATTTGTTTTCTTGTGGGAGCGAGAGTTACCTTACATGTTTGTTGTTTACTGTTTACTGTTCCCTGTTTCATTTCATATAGACGTAATGCTAGCAAGCAGGCTGCAGATATAGTTTTGTTCCCTGGTGAAAGAGTGTCGGATTTTGTTGTTCTTATCGTTGTACTTGATTTTTTAATATTTCAACAAATACCTGTTTTGGCCACTATTGCTGCCCCTCTGTAAAGTCTAAATTAAAGTTGGTAAACGCACGCAAACTACTGAAAAAGGTTGTTCAGTCTTGTTTTCCTTCTTGTGCACGGCCCACTTTGTCACATACACCGTGCACCTTGCAGACAGTGAACGTCTTTGAATGAAGTGTACGAATTACACATGATGATTGGCTAATCGCCTAGAAGATGGTCAGTTGTCTCAAAGGACAGCTGGTCAGCGACGTCGAGAATTGTGATACATGCCTCACGCGCGCGCGCGTCTTCTCTGTGTGTCTGTGTGTGTGTGTTTAATGACATGGGAGGTGTCAGTGATAAGGTAAATGCCATGACTAGCCTGTGATGGGCAACGCAAACTTCCAGCTGTGTGTCTGTGTAATGACATGGGAGGTGTCAGTGATAAGGTAAATGCCATGACTAGCCTGTGATGGGCAACGCAAACTTCCAGCTGTGTGTCTGTGTAATGACATGGGAGGTGTCAGTGATAACGTAAATGCCATGACTAGCCTGTGATGGGCAACGCAAACTTCCAGCTGTGTGTCTGTGTAATGACATGGGAGGTGTCAGTGATAACGTAAATGCCATGCCTAGCCTGTGATGGGCAACGCAAACTTCCAGCTGTGTGTCTGTGTAATGACATGGGAGGTGTCAGTGATAACGTAAATGCCATGACTAGCCTGTGATGGGCAACGCAAACTTCCAGCTGTGTGTCTGTGTAATGACATGGGAGGTGTCAGTGATAACGTAAATGCCATGCCTAGCCTGTGATGGGCAACGCAAACTTCCAGCTGTGTGTCTGTGTAATGACATGGGAGGTGTCAGTGATAACGTAAATGCCATGCCTAGCCTGTGATGGGCAACGCAAACTTCCAGCTAAGATGCCATGAAAGGAAGTGAAAGAGAAAACAAAGATCATTTTTTACAGATGAAGATGCTTTTTGAATTTATGTCGCCAAGAATACTATTTCCAGGAGTCATGCTCCGGACAAATGGTTTACTTTTTTGTTTGTTTTACTAAGAGGGTCACAGGTACTGAATATGTTTAGTGATTTGACGTGATCTCGTCCAAATTACGCCAGAGCCTGGACGTTTATTGAAAGTAATAAAATGGTTAGACAGACTGACAGACATACAAACAGACATACAGTTAGACAGATAAATAGATAGATAAACAGACAAATCGACAGTCAGATGGATAGATAGATAGATTGATAGATAGATAGATTAACTGAGAGACAGACAGACAGACAGACAGACAGACAGAGAGAGAGAGAGAGAGAGAGAGAGAGAGAGAGAGAGAGAGAGAGGAGAGAGAGAGAGAGAGAGAGATGTGCAGACCGACAGACTCAAACACGCATATCAAAAACGCATTAGATTCAAAGACAGGCAGATGAAAACAAACACATACTGGACACGCATCACACAATGGGCCCAAATCAGCACAAATCGTTCTAGAAATATATTCTCTGCCAAGTTCTGGCAATTTTTCACGTCCTTGCCTGATGTCGAAATGAACCATTCTTGCTGACGATCGCCATGAGATCCGAACGTACTTCGTGTGTTTGGGTTTTGATTGTTTGCATTTTGTCGTTTTCTGTTCTATTTGTGGTCTCTCTGTCTATGTGAGGTTTGGGGGTAGTTGCGGAAAATGTAGGGTTCTGCGTACAAACTCTGCACTTTCATTCTCTTTCAAATTATAATCACAGCTGTAAAGTTATACCACGCCATCTGTTCAGGTATTACGCTACCCTTTGAATACCTTCATCAGCTTTCTATACAAGATTAATGTCATTTGATACGTGTAGCAGGAAATACAACAATCGCGAATTTCTGATCCAATACTTGAGTTGTGTAACTCGTTTCTTGAATTTTTTGTTTGCTTTGATACGTTTACTAAGTGGTTGTTACCCAACACGTCTGTAAATTAGATTATATGTACTTAAAAACAAAAGTAAAACGAAACTTCATTAGCCTGACATTTCGAATCCACAGGATAGCAAAGATTATATAACACCTTTGTTAACAGAAACCCGGTACTTTGTCTCAAAAGATTGTATCCTCATTAAAACTAAATAAATAAATGAAAACAAGTATGTATGCCTCGACGTTTCTTTTCGGAGTTTGTCTTCATACTCATGTTCCCTAACATAATGAACTATACAAAGTCAATAGATCACATGAGCCGATGCAAGGGCGGTAGACGTGGTGGAGATATCTTTTGTGAGAACAAATACTGTGGTACTGCCGCAGATTCCAAGGAATCAATTGTTAAGTAGCCGCATGTGACAAAATTCAGTTGTTAGGTTTCTCATTGGTTCACGGGCTCGCTCTGCCGCTCTCCTGCTTGCTTGTTCGCCAGCTGGCTAGCTGTGGATTAATAGTCGTTGCCGTCACGTTTGGAAACCAACCAGGGGGCAGCGGGACAGACTTTCCACAGGCACAGAGACATCCCTCCTGAAACACCAGAAAGCCAGGGTTAACATGCACATAATGAAGCGAGAAATAGAGCAACGGCCGCCAGAGCAACAATGACGACAACAACGTAGAACGATATTGAGTACGACAATGATGATGATGATGATGATGATGATGATGATGATGATGATGATGATGATGATGATGATGATGACGACGACGACGATGAAACAAACAGCAACATCAAGAACAACAACAACAGAAACAACAACTGCAATAATAATAATGATAATAATAATAATAATAAATAATAATAATAATAATAATAATAATAATAATAACAATAATAACAGTAACAACTGTGACAACAGTAACAACAGCAAAGCGAAGGTGAAAAGTGGGTCCGTTCCGCAGTATCAGCAAACTGTCTTTATTAGCCTGCACAGAACCATCCGATATTGACAGCTACGGGACCAAATATTCTGCCGTGGAGACATTAGTTCTCAGGAATAGTGCAGACACTTAAGGAAGTGAATAGCATGTCGTTTCTTTCTTCCCCCTCCCTCCCTCATCCACCTACCATTTGGAATTTTCTCTGCAAAACATTTTGACTGGTTTATGAAATCCAGTTTCTCTATCTCCCAGGCGTTCTTTTCCCTTCTACTTAAGGACTTTCACGTTGGCTACTGTTACTAACATGAACTCTACTTTTGTCAAAAAGAATTTGTCTCTCTCCTGTCAGAGAAAGGTAATGGGAGCTTTAAAGGGCGGGGGAGGGGGGGGGGTTCTTTTCATAGGAATCGAGGGTGCTGATGGAAAACTCTTTCGGGGAGCTCTTACCTCACAGTGATGAATTCCAGTCATAGCGCAATAAACACTATGGTGATTGCCGAAGGGACTATACTATCAAGTGCTGCTTTTATTATTACAGCATGCAGTCCATTCAGGGCCGTTTCAGAGTTTTGTTTACATGGTGGAACATTAATAGAAAACATTATGTGCCTCTTCAGGAATAACTACGCAACCGGGCTTGAACAAGGTGTTGGTATTATAAGTTTGCTTCAGTTAGGAGGCAAAGCAAATAAAAGTCAGTCTTTCTCTCTCTCTCTCTCTCTCTCTCTCTCTCTCTCTCTCTCTCTCTCTCTCTCTCTCTCTCTCTCCCCAGTTGGTAGGCAGGTATGCTCTTGAGCGTGTCTTGTTCTACACCAGTCTGGATCTGCTTAAACTACAGAACAGTTGTAAAGAAAGGACAACAGTTTCTCTGCAGAGTCTGACATTATCCGTGCATCCACTACTCCTCCATGCAGTGAAGGTAACATACAGCAGAGCGTCCCCAGAATGTGTGTTTTTTGTTTGTTTATTTGCTTTACCATGCAGCATGATCCCCGTTCGCAACGCTCAGAATCAACTTCAGGTGACTGAGGAGAATGTATGATAAGAAGATGGCGGTCTCTGGATGGTGGGTGGAAGAGCGGTGGGGAGGGACAGTGAGAGCACCCACTCGGGCTGGATCTGTGACTATGCCATTATTGTCGTCTGTAGGGTGCTCAGTAGATGCTGCATAATATGTCTGTGACTTTTCCATTATTGTCGTCAGTAGGGTGCTCAGTAGATGCTGCATGAAATGTCTGTGACTTTGCCATTATTGTCGTTATAGGGTGCTCAGTAGATGCTGCATAATATGTCTGTGACTTTGCCATTATTGTCGTCTGTAGGGTGCTCAGTAGATGCTGCATGAAATGTCTGTGACTTTGCCATTATTGTCGTCAGTAGGGTGCTCAGTAGATGCTGCATAATATGTCTGTGACTTTGCCATTATTGTCGTCTGTAGGGTGCTCAGTAGATGCTGCATAACATGTCTGTGACTTTGCCATTATTGTCGTCAGTAGGGTGCTCAGTAGATGCTGCATAACATGTCTGTGACTTTGCCATTATTGTCGTCAGTAGGGTGCTCAGTAGATGCTGCATATGTCTGTGACTTTGTCATTATTGTCGTTATAGGGTGCTCAGTAGATGCTGCATATGTCTGTGACTTTGTCATTATTGTCGTTATAGGGTGCTCAGTAGATGCTGCATAACATGTCTGTGACTTTGCCATTATTGTCGTCAGTAGGGTGCTCAGTAGATGCTGCATGAGATGTCTGTGACTTTGTCATTATTGTCGTTATAGGGTGCTCAGTAGATGCTGCATAACATGTCTGTGACTTTGCCATTATTGTCGTCAGTAGGGTGCTCAGTAGATGCTGCATGAAATGTCTATGACTTTGTCATTATTGTCGTTATAGGGTGCTCAGTAGATGAGGCACTGTATGTGTTGGATCGCCACAGGCACAAGTGAACACCACGGAACTGAGTCAGCACACGTCCAGTGTCTCCTCTGCATGGTTGCCTCACGACGACCTGACATTGACTGGTCCTTGTGGACTGCCGACGACCTGACACTGACTGGTCCTTGAGGACTGCCGACGACCTGACACTGACTGGTCCTTGTGGACTGCCGACGACCTGACACTGACTGGTCCTTGAGGACTGCCGACGACCTGACACTGACTGGTCCTTGTGGACTGCCGACGACCTGACGTTGACTGGTCCTTGTGAACTGCCGACGACCTGACATTAACTGGTCTTTGTGGACTGACGACGACCTGACACTGACTGGTCCTTGTGGACTGACGACGACCTGACACTGACTGGTCCTTGTGGACTGCCGACGACCTGACACTGACTGGTCCTTGTGGACTGCCGACGACCTGACACTGACTCGTCCTTGAGGACTGCCGACCTGACACTGACTGGTCCTTGAGGACTGACGACGACCTGACACTGACTGGTCCTTGTGGACTGACGACGACCTGACACTGACTGGTCCTTGAGGACTGCCGACGACCTGACACTGACTGGTCCTTGTGGACTGCCGACCTGACATGGACTGTTCCTTGAGGACTGCCCATTCTGAGACTTTCGCAGCTGGGAACCTTGACAGTGGCTGTATACAGGGAAGTCGGACTGAGGGGTGTGGAAGCCATCACACTGAGGGTACGATAATTTAAAAAAAACATGAAAAAAGAAAAAAAAAGAAGAAAAACAACGAAGGTTGAGCGCATAACATTTCTCATGGCTAGTTTTATTTTTGCTATGTCCACGCTTGAACGTTCTGGATTGAAAACTGATGACAGTTACGGGGGAGAGGGGGGGGACTGTTCACACACACTAAATTGAATGAATGAATAGATAGATAGATAGATAGATAGATAGATAGATAGATAGATAGATAAGATAGATAGATAGATAGATAGATAGATAGATAGACAGATGAAATGAACAACTATATAAATAAATTATGTCCGTAGCGTCCGTTTTATTGGCAGCTGTTTTCCAGATCTCAAGGGAAGTTGCGTTTTTACCCGCCTTCTGGTGGTGTGTCTATCAGACTGTCACTGTGATCACTCAAAACATGAGATCATTAACTGTGCCCAAGACACACGTGAGGAATCCGGGTCAATAACAAATACTGTTAGATGTAGGGTAGGGTCTGATTGACATGAAGAGACTGCTCAACGTTAGCGGAGTTTTGCTTTCTCCTGAGCTACCTTCTAAATTTCAAACGTATGTATTTATTTATTTATCTTTTTATTTATTTATTCATTTATTTGTTTTTGATTTACATACTTATTCATGTGGTTGGTTGCTTGGTTGGTTAGTTCTTAGTTTTTCTGCCTTCTTCCTTGCGCTGAACCCTAAGCGATCTGAAGCGATCAAAGCTAAGTGAATTTTCGTTGTTTTATTCGTTTATATATCACCTGACGAAGACCTAAGAGGTCGAAACGCGTTGTGTTTTGTCTTGTGACTCGTTTGTCCACATTCTCTGGGCGGTTCGCTAACATTTATTTAAGATTTTTCTGTTGAGTTTTAAACAATGATCCCAAGTGTCTGAAATGTCCAATGTCAGGCAACAGTTACAGGCGGCAGTGACACTTTTATACCGAAAACCCTTGCAGTTAGTGTGTGTGTGTGTGTGTGTGTGTGTGTGTGTGTGTGTGTGTGTGTGTGTGTGTGTGTGTGTGTGTGTGCGCGCGTGCGTGCGTGCGTGCGTGCGTGCGTGCGTGCGTGCGTGCGTGCGTGTGTGTCCAGAGAGAAGGGAAGAATCTGGATCGTCAGACGGTTGTTAGGAGACGAATTGTGTCGTTCTGTTTGATGCGTTCATTCCATCTCTCCCTTCTCTACCTAACCTCACTCCCTCAGTTCCTAACCCCCCCCCCCCCTCTCTCTCTCTCTCTCTCTCTCTCTCTCTCTCTCTCTCTCTCTCTCTCTCTCTTTCTCTGTGTGTGTGTGTGTGTGTGTGTGTGTGTGTGTGTTGTTTGTGTGTGTGTGTGTGTGTGTGTGTGTGTGTGTGTGTGTGTGTGTGTCTGTCTGTCTGTCTGTCTGTCTGTGTGTGTCTGTGTCTGTGTCTCTGAGTGTGCTGTCTTCCCGAGACACCGAAAAGTATTGCATATCCCCTGTCAACTTATGTTCTCCCAGGGAAGTGCAATAATTTAATCTTTCTTCTTGTTGCCTATCACAATTATATATATATTGCTTTTGTTCTAATGTTGTGTTTGTGTGTGTGTGTGTGTGTGTGTGTGTGTGTGTGTGTGTGTGTGTGTGTGTGTGTGTGTGTGCGCGCGCGCAGCGCGCGCGCGCATGTGCGTGTGTGCGCGTGCGAGCTGCGCGCATGCGTGTGTGTGTGTGTGTGTGTGTGTGTGTGTGTGTGTGTGTGTGTGTGTGTGTGTGTGTGTGTGTTGTGTGTGTGTGTGTGTGTGTGTGTGTGTGTGTGTGTGTGTGTGTGTGTGCGTGTGTGTGTGTTTGTGCCCCTGATCTCAATTTATTTCAGTGAAACACGAAATAGAAGTCATTATCCAAAGAAGATGAGATTTGAATATGTGACCTTAACTTCACCGTCGTAACGCCGAACAAACTTGAAAAGTGCTGGCTGCTGAAGTGGAAGTTTGATTTGGTAGTCCATCAAATTTTTAACTCATGATTCCCTTACCAACAACTCGCTTGTTAACTGGTCTTACTGCCTATTGTTGTCTGTTTTAGAGTGCAGGAGTTTTAAAATATCAACTTGCAGCAGATACGACCAGGCATCAATGTCGTTTCTGTACATTCTAACAGAGAAAGAGAGAGAGAGAGAGAGAGAGAGAGAGAGAGAGAGAGAGAGAGAGAGAGAGAGAGAGAGAGAGAGAGAGAGAGGAGTAAAAGATGTTATTCAAGGTAGATAGTGCCTAGTCTTCGAATCTGTCCCTGTCGTTCTGACATGTTTATAAGAAAACAAAATATAATTAAGACATGGCTATAACACTTAAAAAAAAGTAAAGCATCATCATCATCATCACTATCATTATTATCATTATTATTACTATTATTATTGACAGGAAAGTCATCAAAATTTTCAGAGAGCTGGAAGAGGAACATCGATCGTTAGTCAGGTTCAAGAACCATCTCCATTTCACGCTGCATTGTAAATATCAAAATGTGTGCCCTACAAGTCTCAAGATCAAAACTTGTATGAAAGGCTAGGCAGCAAACATCATCCACCGTGTTCAACGTGCGCTCATGAATGAACGGGTCAAACAAATTAACAGTCGTTCGGTGATCATAAACAACACGGTCGCTACTTTAAAGTATGAACTCAGTGCTTGTGTACCGGATACTATCATGGCGGAGACGGTCGCTTGGTTCGACTGCACTGTCAGGCATGAGTGGGACAAAGTGCGCATGCGCCAGAGGAAGACGTTTGCGGGGTTGCAGGCTAAACCAAAACAAGACGATTGCGTGCCCATTACTTCTGTCAGTGATCAAGAACTCAAAAATAGGTGGGTGGTGAACTTATCTGATCAAAGTTTGACTGAAGTAGAATGGTCAGTGTTGAGAAAGGGACTCAATTTCGCGATTTCTCCAGACAAACTCCCTATCACGGAACACATTACCAGCATTGAAACTGCCTGTCGTCAGATCGGTTCTCAGACCGAAGAAGCCACACACCTACGATCAGAGTGTGTGAACATTCTCAAACAGAGTAAACCTCCCAAATCCAACATTTCTAGGGATGAAAGACTCGCACTACAAGAACTGAGGAAGAAGGATTCCATTATGATCCTCCCAGCCGACAAAGGCCGTGCCACAGTCATCCTACCCAAGGGACAGTACTATGAGAAGGCCCATAATTTATTAGAAGACAAGAAGACCTACCAACAGTAACAAAGATCCCACCAGCAAGTATACTGCCCGCCTGACCAAACTACTGCAAGGCCTACAGAAGTCAGGAGAACTCTCTTTAGAACAGTACCGCAGATTGTACCCCTCAGCTACTGATGTGCCTAAGTTCTACGGACTGCGTAAAGTGCACAAGAGAGATGTACCCCTCCGTCCCATTGTCGCATCTAGGGGATCCGTGATGTATGAGACGGCCCGCTTCGTTGCAGACATCCTCTCGCCTTTGGTAGGAAAGACAGAACATTCCATTGCCAACAGTGCAGACCTGGTGAAGAAGGTGTCCAAGTTTGTACCACAGCCTGATGTGATTCTGGTGTCCTATGACGTCACAGCACTGTTCACCAGTGCCCCTGTTAAGGACAGCATTGACATCATCAGAGGGAGGTTACAGGACGACAGCAGCCTTCAGCAACGCACCAACCTGTCAGTGGAACACATCTGTGATCTGCTATCCTGCTTTACCTTTGAAGGACAGTTCTACCAACAGACCGAGGGTGCAGCCATGGGGTCTCCTGTGAGTCCTATTGTAGCTAACCTCTTTATGGAAGACTTCGTGGAGAAAGCCTTGGCATCGTTCCACACTCCTCCTCGCTACTGGGGCCGCTACATGGACGACACCATGACTGTGCTCAAAAGATCGGTGGTCGAAGACTTAACGACCCACCTCAACAACCAACACCCTGCCATCAAGTTTACCTACGAGGTAGAAGAGAACGGTAGCATCGCGATGTTGGATACCCGCATCACCCGGACAGAGACAGGCCTCGCCTTTTCCGGCTACAGAAAGCCGACCCACACAGAGCAGTATTTACAATTCGACAGTCACCAGCCACTGGAACACAAGCTTGGAGTATTTCGCACCCTCGCCCTCTGAGCGAAGACCATCTGCTTCACTGACACCGCTAGGGAAGAAGAGGTGCAGCGCATCAAGAAAGTACCCAGTGTGTCGGGATACCAGACGTGGGCCTGGGATATTCCAGGGGGCAAGAAAATCATACCCCACCCCTCCACTGAACGTCAAACCCCTTCGAGAGGGCACGTCTCCATGCCGTACGTCAGCGGCGTCACGGAAGCTCTCAGCAGGAAGATCCGAAAGTTAAGAGTCAGTGTCCACGCCAAGCCCACCAACACCATCAGAAGCCAGTTAGTCCACCCCAAAGACAAAACAGACAAACTGGACAAATCAGGGGTGATATACAAGATAGACTGCTAGGACTGTGACCATTGTTACATTGGTGAAACTGAGCGCAACCTGCACAAGAGACTAAAGGAACACAAACGTGAGTCCTCTCCAGTGGGTGAACATCTGACCCACACCCTACATCACTTTGAAAAGGACAACGTGCAAGTGCTCGACAGAGAAGCAAGATGGTTCCAGAGGGGAGTAAAGGAGGCAGTCCACATCGCCGCCAGGAGCCCCACCCTTAACCGCGACCGGGGCCGAGACAACCTGCCATCGGTGTACTCCTCACTCATTCAGTCGCATTGTCGTGAGTTCGCTCACAGCGGTGCGCACTGACGCCAGTTCTCAACCCAGCAGGCGCGCTGAAGAAGTCGGCCGGATTGCCGACGACAGCTACGCACACAGTGAGTAGCCTTCTTGTTTAGTCTTGTAGTCATTATTATTATTATCATCATTATTATTATTATTATTTCTATCATTATCATTAATATTATTACCATTAGTATTACTATTAGAAGAAGAAGAAGAAGGAGAAGGAGAAGAAGAAGAAGAAGAAGAAGGAGAAGGAGGAGACGAAGACTGATAATAATAACAACAATAATGATCAGAAAGATAATAAGAA
>CM031611.1:68060554-68065554 GCA_018398815.1 Conus ventricosus
GGGGGAGGGAGAGAAAAAAGCAAGGGTGGAAAAAAATGACGAAAGTTATAAAAAAAAAGAAATGAAGAAAAATAGAAGGAAAAAAAAAAACCAGAGAAACAGACACAAAGCAAACAAAAAAAGTAAAGAACAAGGGATATAAAAGGTGTCTTGAGACAAAACAGACAGACACAACAAAGGGAATAAAAGAAAAGGGAAGGCATTATCCGATTAACCAAGGACGACAGCAGGAAATTAGGATAACAACAAACAAACAGAGAACAACAACTAAGGCATATCAGGAACGGGTAAAACACAAATATAGCAAATGAGGAGAGAGAGAGAGAGAGAGAGAGAGAGAGAGAGAGAGAGAGAGAGAGAGAGAGAGAGAGGCGAAACACCCCAGAAGCTGAAAAAGAAGAAGCCCGTTGAACTTTTTTTCCCATCAAAATAACAAAGGATCCAGGAACATTCTTTTTTTTTTGGTGTTGTTCATTGATGTCGACCTACGTTAGCGTCGATGTGATATTTACATAAAAGCACACCTGTATTAACAACAACAACAACAACAACAACAACACGAAACAGGTATGCAAACGGACTGCAGAGTAAAGTGAACTACAAATAACTGTCTCCTCAAGTGCTCTTCCCTCCCAGCCATGTCATCTTATCTTTTTCCAAGGAGAAGAATAGAACAAGCGAACAAACTTGGCGGATGAAGATAACCTCGCCGAATTATGTGAACAACAAAACGCTGCTGCGTGTGGAATAATCTGCCAGTTCAGACTGTTATGTCGTAGAAGTAATGCGTATTGTCCACATGAACCTGTAGAATGCACTCGATTTAGGTGGCATTTAGTAACTTGATAATGCTATGTCCAAGCTCGTACACACACACACACACACACACACACACACACACACACACACACACACACACACACAACACACACACACACACACACACACACTCCTAGGCATAATTTGAAGGCTTTGCTATCCACACTTTGTAGTTTTTGTAACAAATATTTAGGTGCGCTAAAGAAAGCCTCTTGGGCGTATGTAATTTAGAACGAATTAATGCCAAAGCCAAGAGCTTTAATGTTTTTCCATCTTGGCACCAGCTTTGCTTGCTCAAAATTTTCAGAAAATTTAAAGTTTTTCTTGCCCTGTTTAAAAGGTAATGAACATGGATATTCCATGTGAGTTTCGATGTGAAATGGACACCTAAGAATTTAATTAAGTGTACGTATGTAAGTGTTATCCCATCCAGCTTAAAAGATGGTAAATCAGAGGGATCATCCCCATTGTTGAATAAAACCATATGAGTTTTTTCATGGGAAAGCTTTAGACCATTTTATAAACAAGTATTTGCTAAGGTTATCAAGCTCTGACTGATAAAGTTTTCTGTAGTAATTTATTGCTCTTTTGGTGTGCTTTTTCTCATACTAGTATTTATCCACATACACAGATCATCGGCATATTGTACAACTGTAGCATTTTTAGTTACATGTTTTGGAAGATCATACAGCAAAATATTAGATAGCATTGGAGATATTACAGAACCTTGAGGAATACCCATATCCAATGGTTTAAAACTGGAGTATGTGTTTTGTACTCTGACCTGTAAACTTCTTTGTGTTAGAAATTCTTTAATATAACTGTAAAAATTACCTGAAATCCCAATCGCCTTCAATTTGTATAACAATCTAGCATGCCATACACTATCAAAAGCTTTTCTAATATCAAAGAATGTAGCCAGAACACTCTTCCGTCTGGCAAACTGATATTTGATTTGAGTTGTTAACTTTACAATATGATCAGTGGTAGATCTTCCCTTTATAAAGCCTGCTTGATTAGTAGGTATTATATGATTTTTGTTACAAAAATAGATAAGTCTATTAAGTACAATTTTTTTCCATAAGTTTTGCAACATGAGAAGTCAGAGCGACAGGTCGATAACTGTCGATGTTTGTGACAGGCTTTCCTTGCTTTATAATTGGGATTACTATTGACTGTTTCCAAATAACTGGCAAAAGACCATCTATCCAAATCTTTTGAAATATTTTTAATAAAAAGAGAAAAACGTTTTCTGGCATGTGTTGTAACATTTGATTTGAAATACCGTCCAGCCCTACTGACGATGTTTTATTGCATTTAAAAGAGACGGCATCCTTTAATTCTTGTGTGGTTATGGGTGCATTTATGAAATGGTCATTGTTTGGAATTGGTTCATCATAAAGTTCTGTTTTTTCTTGCTTTTCCCGATGTTGTCTGCATTCATGCTGAAGGCTTTCCAGGCGCATGGTCTTAGAAAATATATTAGCGAAAGCTTCGGCTTTTTCATATGGAGTCGGGAATTTCTTAGTCTCCAAATTAATAGGATATCTTGGAATATTTATCCCTTTTTTCATAACTTGAAACTTTTTCCATACCTTTTGAAGATCTTTATGCTGGGAAACTTCTCTTGCGCAAAATGATGACCAATAAAGCCGCTTTGCTTTTGCAATAACTCTGCTAGAGTGTGCCTTTGCTTTCTACATTTCTTGATGATTTTCCTCACTTTTGTTTTTAATATATTCCTTGTATTTAAGCTTCTTTAAAGCTACAGCTTCTTCACAATCTTTTGTCCACCAGACATTCCCAGCATGACGTGTTTTTTGTATATGATTAGATTTAGGTATGGAACCATCTGCAGCGAAAAGTATCAGTTTGTTGAAATTTGAATACATATTATCCACACTCTCTTCTATTCCACAAACACTATCTACATCTATGCTGGTAAGGAGAGTTTGATACTTGTCCCAGTCGGCAAATATATAATTGTATTTGGGAATTTTGTCCTCTGGTAATTTCTGAATATATATACATTTCATTGACTGTTATTATGATCGGCAAATGATCACTTCCGAGAGTGTCCTCGAAAGTTGCCAAGTGCAATCAAAAGCTAACTGGGAGAAATCAAAGATAAGTCTAAAGCACTTGCTTTATGTGTAGAAATATCTGGAATTCTGGTTACACTTCCATTATTGAGCAAATACAAATCAGAATCGACAACATTTTCAACAAAACGGTTGCTGGTTACAGTAGAACAACCCTTTTCCCAAAAAGGAGAGTGTGCATTGAAATCACCGGCAATCAGCCATTTTTCATTAGTGTTTTGTATTGCATGTAGCCACTCAGTGTTTTGGTCAGTTGGCCCTTTCGGCAGATATACAGAGACAACGGTATATGCCTCCACTTTGAGGACATACAGAGGAATAGACGTTTTAACCTTTAAATGAATATAGGAATCTATCACTTGCAAAATATTTCATGAAATGTTCAACCATGGAAGGTGTAAATGAAACGGAAATATCTATAAACCCAGAGAGTGATTATCCAAAAAGAGCAAAAAATATTGCCTCTCTGTGCACTATCAGTTCATACACTGCTGATTTGTTTAAGAAAAGTAATATAGATGTTAAGTCTTTGTCAAAAACGTCCATTATAGATCCCATTCCAACGTGGGAAAGAAAGAGGGCGAAGTTTGATCTTGATTACACTGATACAAAGAAAGCAAATCAGCCTTACATCTTGTCATATTTAACGAAGATGCAAATGCAAGACAGATATTCCAACCATCTTAAGGTGTACACAGATGGATCGTTGACGAGTAACAAAGAGGCCGGATCAGCATTTGTTATTCCATCGCTGAAAGTACAAAAAGCATATTTCATTGGAAAATATCGCTCCATATTCGTAGCTGAAATGATAGCGATACTTATGGCGTTGACATTTCTAATTGATTTACCGCAGTCAATTTTTCAAGTATTGTTTTGTGTAGATTCGCTGTCAGTGTTACAATCGATCAAGTTTTTTAATTCAAATTCAGATAACTTTATTTTGAAGGAAATTCAACATTTAATCCACGTTTTGATATGTAAAGGAACAGATATAACATTCCTCTGGGTTCCTTCACACTGTGGAATTTCGGGCAATGAACTTGCTGACAGATGTGCGAAAAAAGGCGCTGAAAATGGAACGAGGGTACAAACTATTTCCATACCGTTCACTTTGAAAGAGAGTCAACAAATTTTAAAACATACAGCTTGGGAATATTTCAGAAATGGGCAGAACAACGCTGTTATTCATGTTCAGACACAAAATAATCCTCTTTTTAGTATTGATCATTTCAAAAGCATCCAAAAT
Source organism: Conus ventricosus (assembly GCA_018398815.1). Taxonomy (NCBI): domain Eukaryota; kingdom Metazoa; phylum Mollusca; class Gastropoda; order Neogastropoda; family Conidae; genus Conus; species Conus ventricosus. The sequence continues at coordinate 68,064,725 of CM031611.1, forward strand.
CTGCACATATATGATATGCATCAATACAGAAACTTCGTTTCAATATTCCATCGATTGAAACTGGATGCTTTTAGAACTAAATATAGCTCTGCAACAAAATGCATATGCGGGGAAACAAAATTGACAAGAGATCATGTTTTGTTCGAATGTGTGCCTCTCAAGGCATTTCTGCCATATTTATCAGGCATGTCTGTGACAGATATTTTTTCTGATATTGATTTTGCTTTGAAAGTTACTTTCTGCTTGATTTGTAGTCCAGTCAGGTATTTGCTTTAATCTGATATTGTTAGTGTGTGTAGGTTTGTTTGTTTATTCGTTTGTGTGTCTGATTGTTTTCTGATTTTATGTACACCACCCTCCGCTCACTCCCATCTCCACCCCCTCCCTACACACACACACACACACACACACACACACACACACACACACACACACACCACACACACACACACACACACACACACACACACACACTTGTATGCAACATGAACAAACTCTATCTATCTCCCTCTATTTGCCTGTCTATCTCTCCTTTCTTGTCTAATATCACATAGTTTGTGAAAAGACGTAAAATTAAAGTACTACTACTACTACTACTACTACACACACACACACACACACACACACACACACACACACACACACACACACACACACACACACACACCACGCTCGCGCGCGCGCACTTCTGGACTAAATAATCAATAGCAGGCTGACAAGTCATCCGACATAACAACAATGACTCGACAAAGATCAATTAAAAAAAAAAAAAAAAAAACAGGGAGAGGAGGTTGTGAGAGAATGAAAATAGAAAGAAAAAGGAAGGTATC
>CM031611.1:68070554-68088054 GCA_018398815.1 Conus ventricosus
CGAGAGGGGAGGGGTTTTTCACTTTTCACTTGACTGTCTTCAAACCATCTTTGCTTAGATATATTTTATAGCTGGTTATGTCAGCGTCTTATACTTTGAAAAAAATAAGGAGCCAGATACAGAAACAGCACAAACACAACTAATCATAAGTTTTTATGTGTGTTTTATTACGGAAGAATGTTAAAATAAACCCGCAAACAAACAAGAAAATGTGTATTCTTCTTTATCAAAAGAACATACGTAGTCTTTTTGTTTTATTACAGGCATCTTGCATAATTTCTCAAAACAATATCAAATAATGATATAATGGCTGACCAATGTCCACCCGTCTTCTCTCGTTCTGGACCATCTTTTGCTGTCTGGATGGGGTACACACCAACCTTGTTGGAGACAGCAGTGACAACATTGTTGTCATTCCATCTCACGAGAATCGGTCCATTCTTTGTGTCATATGCGTAGTCAAATGTGCCACGTGGTGCTTTTTCCATCTCTTTCACTGGTTTCAGGGGGCAGTCTCCCATTCTGTTGGAGTGAATGGTCCCAGTACAGGCAATGTTCTTGGCAGTCAGGTGATCTACAAGGCTCAGTGAGGTGAACAAATTGTCAAATGTCAGGTGGAAAGAATCGCCTGTGTCTGCCTACACTTCAGAAATCAGGTCCACCACCACAGATCCACCCATACCCAGCCTAGGTACTCGGCTTGCCTGCCTCGAGCTCCTTGGTATGGCTCAAACTGCAGCACATATCCAAGGGGGGTTGTCAAGACCCACATCTTGTAGCCAAAACGTATTGGTTTGTCCCGGATGAACTGTTTTGCACCATGTTTGCCAAAGTACGGCAACATTGACTCATCAATGCTCAAGGTCTGGGTCTTTACGAATGTGAAGTAAGTTAGAAACCTCTCATTGAGCATGCTGATCAGTGGGCGCACCTTACTCAGCTTGTCATCTACATCCAGACGCGCATTGTTGCAGACATGAAGATACCGCATCATCTCAGTGAAACGATTTCTTGTCATAGCAGATGAAATTGCTTCATTGCACACATCAGAGTCATGGGACCAAAAGAGATGACGTCTTGGAACTGAAGTGTAGCCAGACACAATCAGGATGCCGAGAAATGCATACACTTCATCTGGAGTTGTAGTGAATGTGTTGTTACCTTTGGAACGGGCATAGAGAATGCTGTTCTCGACAATCAGGGAGATTACATCATCAACAAACAGCTGAAGCAGTTGGACAGGATCAGCAGGCAACCTTGTTGGCTCAGATGGCTCAGCCTTCCATCCAAATCTGCCTTTCTGCCTCTTTGTCAAATCAACTTTCCTCCAGTCTCTGTCAACTACTGTTTTCTGCTTTTTTTTGTTTGGTGCTTTGTGATACATCACCTTCCTTTTCCCTCTGTGGTCCTGAGATGTGGTCTTGGATGATGCGCCTGAAGGTGATGGTCGAGTCATATCCACATAATCTGAGTCTTCGTCTGTAGAACCAGGCTGAAATAGAAAAAAAAATCATAAGCATTGGATGAAGGATTCAAGAAATCAACATACAAGGCAGATAGGCTACTATAAAACTCTAACATCCTTTATCTTTTCTTGTCTAAGAACTCATGTTTCATTTTCATCACCCATCATGCATTACAAAATGCCACATTATCTGCCGTACTATATGTGGGAATACCCCATTACAGTGTCACGATCATGTGGCAGGAAAATGTGCTTTTGTTGCTGTTGTTGTTTGCGATCTCGGCTACAAACTCCGGGGGGTTTCCTGATAGTACACGATGTTTTGCGAGTATGACACCTTAGTCGCCACATGGGCAGCCATACTCCAGCTTCAGACAAACTCCTCAGAGGGAACCTACCTAAAATCTCTCTTCAACAACCAACAAAATTTACTACTGTGCAGAGGAGACTGTCACAGGTAAAGGCATCTCCTGTGAGGCAACACCAGAGCATTTTGATGTCGGCCCATAGGCAATTTCACACTGTCATACTGGAGACATGCATGAGTGGCCAGGGCCTAAAGTGTGCTTTTTAAAATAAATACAACATCAGCACTGTACTCACATTTTCTTCATCGTGCTCGTCATCAAGTGAAGATCGCACTCCTTGTCTGTGGAGGGTCACGGTTGCTCCAGCTGAAAGCTGATTTCTGTTCATATTGGAGGACCCGCTTCACCAGCATCATCTTCTTCACCACTGTCTTCATCAGTTTCTTCATCCACAGGTGGAGGCTCGATATAAACAGTTGCCTCATCAAATGTTTGATCGTCCTCCAGCATTGACAGAACTTGATGAACTGTAAACGTTTTTTTGCTGAAAAAAAGAAGAAAATTGGATATAATAGTTGATTTTTGCAATAAAAAAGTACTAAAAATGAATAGTAGCAGACATGTGATTTGTCACCTAACAAATTACTGACAGAATAGTAAATATATCTAAAAACTATTTCCTGATGTAAGAAAAAACGGCAGGTAAGTGATTTTTGTTTGTTTGTCAAGTTGTAGTGATGACAGCAAAAACCCCTCCCCTCTCACTACCACGATCCCATATATGGGATCAGACTTTTAACATTCACCACTAACTAACAAAGACAGTTTGGGAAAATCAGACACACACAATTTTAGGTAATAAGTTAGGCTTTAAGTTTGCTTAATTAACAGTTACAAAAATGTGTTGAGGTTTGATGCAGTGAACTCACCTTCCTGAGGATGTCATGACTGCCTTGTTGTTGACAGTGTTATTGCAATGGCCGCCCCCAGATGAAGCAGTAAAAGGAAATCACTGCAAAATATACCTTTTATGTATTCTACTTACCTCCCATGAACTCTCTGTGCAGTTATGCATTCATAAAAAGTCAATGAAATAGTGCAGGACAAACATAACTGACCGATCCCATATATGGGATCGTGGTAGCATATGGGTTGTTAATTAAAATACAAGTCTGAGACATGAACCGACTGTTGTTATTATTCTTGTATTTTACCGTTTCTAGTTTCTACTTCAGTCAATTTTACAGGGTGCGGAGCTCAGGACAACAAGAGAGCATTATATATATATATATATATATATATATATATATATATATATATATATATATATATATATATCTTAAGGGAGCGAAACCTTTCACTAGCGGCCTTAAGCACTTTAGAGAAATAGATTGCTGCGCATGGTGGAGAAACAGGTAATGGGTTGATTAGCAGTAGCTCTCTCACCTAGCGCATACGGTCGAACTGTGTCAAGGAGGTAGAAGCGGTCAGGTAATTACTTGTCACGTGATAGATGGCACCTAAGATAGTGAGGACCGCCCGAGTTCGAACCTTCTCGATAGCGAAAGGGCGGAAAATGTAACCACTAGGACCTCGAAGCATCGAGTGGGCGTTAAATACTCAGTCAGCTGAAGTAGCTTTGTAAACAGACCTTGAAGAGCAGGAGTCTTGGGCTTGTTCAGATGGTATTGCCATGGGGCACTGTATTGATGCTTTGTCAGGCTAGTGGAATGCATGTGGACGTTTTTGTCGTAGCTTTCTCTAGGGTAATTACTGTGTTAATGTGGTTCCTGAAGTCGGCGGAAATTTGTTTTTATGTCCATTTGATGCGAAGTGGCTGTTTCCTAAGCAGTTTGGTAGGGATGGGTGTAAATGCTGAGATGTGGAAGAATGTAGCGAAAGGGGAGCGAAAGGAGAATTCAGTGTACTTGTGAAGAAGGTGGTGGAGAAGCAACATGGACAAAGGCATGGCCCAAAGGGAAATCTTTCGTGTCCATCCTTATGTAAACTGAGGGAGGACAACATCACGGGAGAGGAGGAGAACACCACGAGAGAGAGAGAGAGAGAGAGAGAGAGAGAGAGAGAGAGAGAAGAGAGAGAGAGAGAGAGAGAGAGAGAGAAGAACAGGGGAGGGAGAGGAGAGAAGAGTGAGCAGGGCAGAGTTGGGTTGAGAAAAACGTGGTCTGTGAGACAGAAGTCACAGCAAGGTCTTAGGGTAAAAGACGAGCTGGAAAAAAACTGAGTTTGAAGCCCCGAGGTGGGTGAAAGAGACAAAGAAGAAGATTTCTACGTCGAGTTGCCAGAGCTAGAGACTACCCCGAAGACTCAGTCCTGAGACCTGGAGCCAGTCAACCAAGGGCGTCACCATCACCCAGTGCTGAAGAAAACTTGAAATGACTTGTTCAAGAACTGTGATGTGGTGTTCAAGTGTGTGTGTGTGTGTGTGTGTGTGTGTGTGTGTGTGTGTGTGTGTGTGTGTGTGTGTGTGTGTGTGTAAACCTGGCCAGGTAAGAAGCCTTTTTATTATAACCCGGGATTAGGAAGTATTGATCTTCTATGTTTTAATCATTCCATTTTGTGTAACTGGATTTTTCATATGTAATCATCAGTAGCATAGAAATTGTATTTCGTGTTCTCAGTCGTGTTAGGAGAAAAGCGAACGCGTGATATCCCATTCCCAGAGAAAGGTGAATGGTTGTTGGGTGCATGAGTGCGCATATGCGTGTATGAGTGCAGAGACATCCTTGATGTGTTAAAGCCTGACTAACACATCAACTTAGTTTACTTAAGCAATAACATCAAGATTTCCCCCGTCCTGGACAGCATTATATATATATATATATATATATATATATATATATATATATATATATATATATATATATATATTATATATATATATATATATATATATAATATTTCCCCCGTCCTGGACAGCATTATATATATATATATATATATATATATATATATATATATATATATATATATATATATATATGGGGGGGAAGAGAGAGAGAGAGAGAGAGAGAGAAAGAGAGAGATTTTTTTACTTTCTCATTTGACACTGACAGTAGCATGTCATTGATTATGATGGAGGGGTGGGGGGGGGGGGGGTCTAGCACTGAACCTTTTGGAACTCCATATCTGAAAACGAATGTAGGAGGAGTTTTGCATTAAGCAGCACATGCTGAATGATGTCATTTAAGTATGATAAGAATTATGAGACTTGTGAGGAATGGTTCAAGGCGATGGACGATTTCGTCAACACAACAAAATGATCAAGATTAAAGGGCTTTTTGAAGTCAGAGAAAAACAAGTCCTGTCATTTGTAATCGTTTTATGTTTGAAAACAATGAGACACATATTCTTTATAATTCCGTGTGGCAGAAATTATTGAATCAAATTTGAGATCAGAGTGGGTGGAAGAGTTCGTTTTTTTTCCATGAACTGAGATTTAGGTGTGTGTGTGTGTGTGTGTGTGTGTCTATCGAGAAGTTTGGATAGAACTGACTGGAAGAATATAGGTCTGATTTTTTTCATCCCACAAGTCATTCGGTGTTTGAAGGGGGGTTACTGTATCATTTTTTAACGCTTGAGAGAAGGCATGAGCATCAGAGGTCAAATTACATATATATGTTAGAGACTCAACAATGTAAGGCAGAGCAAGTTCAAATAGAAATGAGGGTATGTTTTTGTGACCCTTAATTTTTAAGCCCTTAATTGTGCTATGAGCACTTCTATTTCCCACTCAGTAGGAAGAGGAATATGGAGTGAATTGTTTTTGTTTGCAAAATGATAGTAGGAAAGACTCGCGCACACACACACACACACACACACACACACACACACACACACACACACACACACACACACACACACACACACACACACTTTGTAGTTGACCAAAAATGAGAGAGAGAGAGAGAGGGGAGAGAGAGAGAGAGAGAGAGAGAGAGAGAGAGAGAGAGAGAGAGAGAGAGAGAGAGAGAGAGAACACTTGACACTTGACGCGCGTTAAACGCCGCGCCATTTATTGTGGGGCCAAAGGTCCATTCACAAAGAGTTCGTAGCGTCAGTTTCAATTTTACAGAACAAAAATAAACCACTGTACAAACGCAAGACATTTGAAGCATAACAATAATATTCTATTAACTTCAGTGTCAACCAACTATCAGTCTAACCAAAGAATCTGTTCATTTCAATTAACACTAGTATGTTGACACACATATACATACATATAAGTACACATACATATGTGCATACACACATACACATATATACACACACACACATGCACATGCACATATACATACAAACATATACATACACACATACACATATATACATATTGTGTTCTTTCATCTTATATCCTATTCCTTTTAATCTACCTTACACCTTTATTTACCCCCAGCGTTAAACATAAGTATCATTCATACATATTCAAACATATGCTTGGATGTCTTATTGTTACTAAAACATTTCCATCGAAATCGTCTCAGTTATATCTCAACCATGCTTCTACTGTCCACAGCTTTGATCCCTGTTCTTTATGTTGTACTGCGTAGCCCTAATTATCAAAATTACCTTCCAGTTCATTCACAAATCCTGAATTCAAAACATGCACTATTAAAGCCCATGCACACATCTATTATACGAACGTACACGCATATGATTCTAGTCAAGCAAACATTTCTCCCCGCTACAAAACCAGTCTACACAATCTTTTATTAATTTTAATATATTTTGAACGTTCTTTTACTTTCAGGCTCCTTCCTGCTGGAACAATCTCCCTTCTGCATCCGAAACTCAAACAGTCTTTCTTCTTTCAAGTCCTCCTCAAAACACTCTCTTCAAAACATAATTTTTTCTGCTCCTTCGCTGGTGTGGGGTGTGTGCGTGTGTGGTGTGTGTTTGTGTGTGTGTGTGTGTGTGTGTGTGTGTGTGTGTGTGGTGTGTGTGTGTGTGTTGTGTTGTTGTTTGTGGTGTGTGTGTGTGTGTGTGGTGTGTGTGTGTGTGTGTGGTGTGTGTGTGTGTGTGTGTTAGGGCTTATTGCTGTAAGCGCTTAGGGCTTTTGTTTAAGATTAAGCGCACTAAATGTTCCTTATTTTATTATTATTATTATTATTTCTTCATAGCATGATTACATCATCGTTTTTACGCACAACATGTATATTTTTAATAAAATCCCGCTGACCTACTCTGTACATTCCTTTTCTCTGCGCTTTGCGCCTATTATTTTATTTGTCATCGCTGTTGACCTGTGTGCCCCCCCATAATCATAGGCCTATTTAAAGGGCAAGCGTTGTTTGCATTTCCATTGCGAGATGGCGTGTTTCCTTGCTGAAGTATTCGTTCGCTATTTATACATTTTTAACTTTGGAGTTCAGCATGTTCGTAGTTCTCGGGATTAAAATTTATAAATGATTGACTTGGATTTTCCTCTGTCATCAATGAAACAGGTTGGTACATTTTCTATTTTCCGTTGGATCATGTAATGTTGGTTAAGCTTAATATTTGTTATACTTTCCCAAACTTGAAACTTGCTCATCTTCTTCATTATGTATTTGGGTTACGCTGGGACAGACAGGATTTTACCTCAACTATCGATCGACAACAACTGAACTTTCATGAAAGCTGTTTCAACCTCGAACAACAATCGAAGTCTTTTCTTTATGTGGTAATTTGCTACTTGGGACAAAATCCCTTCGAGCGAGCGGGGAACCTATAATTGTAGTTCTAACTAGGTCAAACTAGATCGTGTGTTCGGCAGAGACGTGGTTTGAGGCGAGCGCACCGCGCGCGTCGTCTGTCTGTCTCACGAAGGAAAAGGCCAGGCCGCGGAAACGACCGTAAACCTTTGATGATTTTCCCCAAAAGTTAACCCATTGCCCCAGATTCTCAAAAAGATCCATTCTTTTGCACACACGCGTCACAATAAGTATATATATTTAGCACAATATGTATAACACAGGGTTTGTGCTAAATAATGTCGCTCTAACCGAAATGATCACACTCATTCTTATTCACCTCTAATGCATATCAAACTTGTAAATAATGTGCAGCACATTAAACCCAGCTCTAACCTGTATTGTTCCATTTTTGTACCTTTCCATCCCCTCCCTACTTCTTATACGTGTTATTTATTAAATTTCTAACTATCTCCAAAACAATAAAAACCTTTCTATCTTTCCCTCCTCCTTTCCATTTCCGTATATTGTTTTACAAGTCGGTTTTAACCTGTAGGCCACATTCCCAAGCCCTTGAGCTTTAATCCTTATAATTGATTTCTCTGGATTTGAGAGCATAAACGATGTACATAGCTACATCCCGTATGATCTCTGTTTTTTTTTGTTTTGTAGTATTTTAATCTAATCTAATCGTGTTCAGATTGTTAAATGTTTGGTTATGATTTCACTCTTAATTGATTATAATTTGGACATGCTGTTAAAAAGTGCATTTCTGTTTCATCTACAGGACAAAAGGGGCGGTTCCAATCACCAAACTATCAGTGTATTTCCTATTGATATGTAATTCGTTTTTTCCTAGTCTCATTTTTGTTAATGCTTTCCTAAATTTAGTTATAGAAATTTTGATGTAGAATTCTTCTGTTTGATGCAAGGTTTTGAATGTGTAGAAAGTTGGGGAATCTCTCGCTATTTGTTATTTTCTATGCCAGTTTGTTTATAACAACCCTATAATTCTTTGTTTTAACTCCTTTAAAAACTATGTTCATTACTTACCCCTTCATTTGCCCATACCTCTGAGAAACCAAAACTCCTTTTATTCTTAGTGCCCAGTTTTGTGTTTTAGTTATTTCCCTGATTTTTCCCTTTCATATGCTTGTTTTGGAATCCTTTTGGAGGCATTTTTACTAAACGTACCCAAATATCTAATTGCTTTTATTATACTATCTATATATAATGGGTATCTGCCTAACTCTCCATACACTAGATTATTTGGTGTTTTCTTTCCTACCCCTAAATATTTTTTACATGCAAGTAGATAACATTTTCTACTGCTGAATACATAGTTAATCCCCATACCTCAGCTGCATATAGAAATAGTGGGTTTTTTTTTTTTTTTTGTTTTTTTTTTTGTTTTTTTGCTGTCCCCCCTCTCTGCGCCACCTCAGAGGCAGTGCCCCCACGCCGCTCATTCTGACACCCGCCCACAGCCACAGGCCCGATCGGCCCTGCCGACCCCCCGGCACCGGCAATCCACAGGAAGCAGTCAATGTCAAGTCGTCAAGAGGCAACCCACCGGGGGAGACATGCACTGCTGCCGAGTCACTTCGGTGGTGTTCGTGGCGCCTGTTCTGATCTACATACGTAGGACACCACCTTACTAACCCCCTACTGACAAACAATATTGCTTAGTCGCAGAGCCGGCGTGAGTGAGCTCCTCCCTCCGGAGGGCGCCACCGTCCGTCCAACGACCACCCCCCCATGGACTCCGCCGATCCCTGTGCCCTCGACGAACCAACCAAGGTCACAGACGTGGAGAGGACATAAAAAATTGGGGTCACCATGAGAAGGGGCATGAAGGGCCCACAGAATTTGAGACATTTTTTTTTTTTGCTGATCGATGAGAATGAGGATGATTAAGATGATGCTACGGATTTCCATTTCGGTCTGAGACTACATGACAGGGCTGTACCTACGCTTCCTTTCATAATATATCCCGGCATCAACCAGGCCGAGAGATACAGGCCCCTGCAGTGTTGGTCATGAAATTTGAGCAACACTCTCAGAAACGCATCCATTAAAGTGGATGAAAACTCGACTGTGTGGTCCCAGTCTTCCCAACTGGTCCGCAGCAAACTCAAACTCTGGGTAGGAGCCGGTCGGGGCAGAAAAAACCCACATGCTTCTGATGGGGATTCGAACCCACGACCCCCCCAGCCGGGAGTCCTCGACGTTAACCACTTCGCCACGGCGGCTGTTGTAATAGTGGTTTGTTTTGGGGTATCAAAAAATTTAAAATAGATATTCATATCTATAAGTCCTAAACGTACATGGTTTTCATTATTTCAGTCACCTTAAACCTTTAGCTCTACCTGCAATTCTGAGAGGGAGATGTCTGCCGAGAGTTTGGGTGTCAATGTATAACCCAAATTTTTTATAACTATTTACAACTTCTAATTCATCACCTTTATTAATACCATTTCTCTGCTCTTCAAAGTATCCTCCTTTCCTGAATACCATGACTTTTGTTTTTTGTAGATTCACTGTTGGGGCCTATTTGGTCAGAGGTCTCTTGGGATTTCTAAGTGATTTTGTAACCTGATGGGGTTATCAAATTTTGTGCTATATCGTCAGCAAAGAGTAGTAGGAAATAGTTCCTCAGTTCCTGGTAGAAATTGGTAGCCATGTCTTCCTCTCAATGTTACCTTTTCTGCCACTTCTGTTACAAAAGGGAAAAAATTAAAGGAGATAGTAGCACCCTTGTTTCACTCCTTGAGGACAGTCGAAAATTCTGCCCAGTTCATTCCCATGTCTCACGCATGCCTGTACTGTTCTGTACATTCCTTTAACATGTTTAACCTTTTTTTAGTAGATTTTTATGTTTCTTTAGGATTTCCCATAGCTTATCCCTGTTGACTGTATCGAACGTTTTTATGATAGTCAATGAATGCTACATATAATTTGCTTCTTCTTCTGCCATACAAGCAGTTACTAATCATTGTTACCAGAGTGTAAATAATGGTCTATGGTAGAGAAGTTTTTTCTAAATCTGTTGCTCTTTGCTTATTTTGTTCTCTCCTCTGCCCAGTTGTATAGTCTTCTATTTATTACAGCTGTGAAAATTTACTTAAGATGCATAATAGGGAAAAATTACCTCTATAATTTCCGGGAGTTTGTTTATCGCCCTTCTGAAAAGAGGCACGATTACAGTTTTTGTCCATTCTATAGGAAAATAACTATCCTGAAATTTCTTATTAAATAATTTTATTAGAAACGGGGTTATGTGTTGTTCTGGGTCTTAAAAAAAATTCAGGTGGTATTCCGTCAAGTCCAGATCTTTAAACCTTTTTCAATTTCTTTATTGCTAGACTTATTTCAATATTAGTATCTCTTCATCTAAATTTTTGTATATGGTTCCTCTTCTTCGACTTCAATGTTTTGTTGCACCCTTTCATTGTTGTTTTGCACTTCAGGTAGTTGCGGGTTTAAAACACTTTCAAAGTGTTCTTGCCATTGTGTTTAAAACTTATTGCTGGTAGTGTAATCTTTTTTTTTGTGCTTTTTTATAATGTTCCAAAACATCTTACTGTCTTTTTGGTTTTGTATGAGTGCCTCGTATGTTTTTTTACTATATGTTTTTCTTCTCTCTGATTGTTTCTTTATTATTTCTTTTGTTTGCATATAATCCTTTCTTACTTATATCAAAAATTTTGGGTTTTTGATTTTGTTGGGATGCGTCAGTGTACATAATGCGTGTCTGGCATCTTTTTTCTTGACTTCACATTCCTTATCATACCCCTCCATTTGTTGTTTGGGTTTTCCCCTCCTATGCATATTTTTACATACATACTTTTACCAGCCTCTTTTAATAGTTTATTGAAATTTTCTAAAATTAAATCTATATCAGTGTCAAACCCCTCGGTAATCTGTTCGTAGTATTTTAAATCTCTCTGTTTCTATATGCTGTATATATTTTGTTGTTTTGCAGGATCCCATCTAATTTTTCTTACAACTTTTTCTTTAGCTTGTCTTCCTGGGGTCTGGCAATGTGTCTGTATTACCATGTTGAAATTGCATATGGTGAGATTCATTCTTTCCTGGATAAACACAATTTTTTTACATTACCAAACAACTCAAATGGAACATATAAAATAATCAATTGTACTGTCCCTCTATCAGATAGAACGTGTATGCACCGTCAAAATTCCTGCACTTTGTCCATTTAAAGGTGTTAATATAAATGTTGTACAAAATTCCATTAATTTTTTTCCGAAACCAATTTTTACCCGAGTCCATTGACCTTCGTGCACACATCCTGATCATTGTTCAATGTGTCATCATCAAGTTTACACACAGACCCCATTCCCTATACGTGCATTGAAGTCTCCTCCAAAGATATAAGAAAAATCATTTTGTTGCTCTATTTGTGTTAGTAAATATTTCTCCAGCGTTCTAAGGTACATGTATATCCTTTTCAAAGTAGAAACGGCTATCAACTGGGTGTATATATATTCCAAAGAACATAAAAATCCTTCCCACAATTTAGCAGATTTTTCAGATATACGTATACTAATACATTTTTTATACCCCGTGCTTATTAACTGAACATAGTCAGCCATTTCTTTTTTAATTAACATGACAACCCCCCTGAAGGTCTGCCCCCTTTTGGTAAATTTCACAGCTGGGCAATGGGTATACAAAAAAAACTGAGAATTTTTTTTTTCAAAATCAAATGACTCTAACGTAAAAAATTTTTGCTCAGACAGCAGATATCAAATGATGTAATATTCTAAAAAATCTGGGTCAGTTAATTTCTCAAGCAGACCTTCTATGTTCCAACAACCAAAATACAGCTTTTTCTTACCTTCTTTTAAATTTTATCCTTAGTCAAATTTCCACTTTCATCCTCGTTCTCGTTTCCCCTTCACTCTTGTCTCGTTCATTTTTATCTCATTCACCGTGTGTTGTCTCACAATTCCATCTTCTCTGCATTTTCGTTTAGCTTGTTTCCCCTGCATGTTGACTTGTGGTGACGTTTTTCCTTGAATTTTTGTGTGACCTTGGGCCCAATTTTCATATTTTCCTCTTTTTCTTTTCTTTCCTTCCCGTCTTTCCTTCTTGATTAAGAACGTGTGTATCCAGGTGAGTGTGGTCCCGGTTGTTTTTTGTTCTTAAAGTGTTTGTATCAGATCTTAATGCTTGTTTTCTGAAAGGGGGTTGTGTTGCGTTTGGTTTTCCCCCCTTGCTTAGTTCACCTCCTTCTTCACTATCAGAATATACCATGCCTTGTGTAAGTATAGTTTCTTCAATTGTAGGTTGTCGTGTATTCGATGGTTGTCGTACTGTCTTTCCCTTCTCTATGTGTGTAGCTAAATCGGGACCCCGAAAGAGGCGTACTCGGAGGTTGTGTCACAATCTCTGACTCAGTCGTGCATGCTGTGTTTGTCCCTAAACTATCTCCTTGAATGCTCCAGATTTCTGTCCAATTGATCACTATTTATTTCCCGTGCATGGGCCAATGTGTGTACCGGAACTGTGAGGGTATCTGATTAGGGTTGCCTTGACCTGATTCTAAAGGTGGGGAAATGCCTGTAATTTTGATCAAACTCTGGCATCAGTGTGTTTGCCTTGTATGTTTTCCCTATCCCACTTTTTTTTTGCCACACCCCTTTGCGCACTTTCGCTTACTGTCTTGTTTGCTGCTTTCTCATCACCCTTCACACTTTCTTTCCTTTCACTCTCTTCCTTCTTCTTTTCCACTTACTCTCTCTTTTACAGACCTTTTTTCTTGATTTTCTGTTCCACTCTCTCTCTCTCTTGTCCATTGAAGATCTTCCCCCCCCCCCCCCCGAACAACGAAAAAATGGGGGATCGCTGCCCCAATCATTTCCTTCTACACTTTCATCTCTCTCAACTCCATTTTCTCCCCCCATTCACCTCCTTTCGCACTTTTTGTCATGCCTATCATCTCTTCCACCTGTTCTTTCACTCTATCTCTTTCTTCCTCTCTTTCTTTCTCCAATCTTCTCCTTTTCTCTCATCCCTCATCCCTCTCATCCTCCCGTCAACAAAATTTCTAACACCACTTGCACTATAATCACTTTCATTCCTTCCTCTCTGTATCCATTGTCCATTTGTGCCAGAATGTCTTCTGGAAATATTTTCATATCTGTAGTCCTCTTGCTGCTGGTGCTGTCCCATATTGTTCTGATGGCTGTCCTCCCGTTCACTCGTGGTCTGTATTCTTCTCTTACGTACCAGTTTCCCCCCCACATAGTACCCCGACTTGCCTTGTGCCCCCGATCACGTACTTGGTCAGCTTGGCGTTTTTGTCCTGTCTTGAGACACCCGTATGCCTGCCTTCTTCATCTTCTCGCGTGCCTCTCGGTTCTGTAGGATCGTCATGGTGGTTTTCCCACCTGAGGAAAACGCACGATCACAGGTCTGGGTCTCTCTGCAGAAGGGCCGGTTTGCCTAGCCTGTGTGCACGTTTCTTGCATCGTCGGCCCATGTCTCGTCTTCCATATTTTGTCTAGTGTCTCTCTTGATCACTTCATCACATCTTTCTCTCTTACTATCGTCCGTACTCTCTTGATACCAAGAAACTTTAAATTATTCCGTCTGGAATAACTTCAATTCGGTCCCATTTTTTTCCTCCATTTAGTCAGTCTGCGTGCCATAAGTCTTGCGTTAAACCCCTAAATGCCTTACCTTTTTGTTTCTTGTATATCCTGCTTAGTGTCTTGAACATCCCCACATAATTCCCTTCAATGTGTCCCCCCATATCGATTGTTTTTGTTCCATCTTGTTGATAGTGGTGGTTTGTAACTTAAAGGAGTCAGTGAGCGTTGTTATTGCCGTAAAGATTGTGTCATCTTGGTGTCTATCTTCGTGTCTAAGTTGTTGAATTTCGCTTCCGCTTGTCTTCTAGCTTTTTGTTTTCATGTTCAATTTTCTCGTTAAAGTTCATATTTGATCCTGGGCCCGGATTGGTTCTCCACATCTTGGATAAAGGGTAGTCGTCTGCGCACATTGCTAAGTGGAGAATAAGAAGTATAACCACTATTGGAGACAGACTATTTCCCTAATGAATCTGTGATGTTGGTAGACCGTACCTTTTTATGTCTGTCCAAAAGAGTCTTGAAATGTCGTGCTCTTTTTCCCCATTATGTCCATTTTTGCTGTTGACGTTTTCTCTTTACCACAGATTATGAACACTAGCCACTTTGTTTTCTCTTACAGTCAATGGCTGAAACCGATTGGCATGCTTGTGTTTTTTTTTTCGGCAAAAGTACCGAAGTTTAGTCCCTGACATCCGAACCTGCATCGAACCTTTCCCCCTGACTTCGGTACCAAACCCACTCTTGTGGTTTCCAACGTGCACACGCTAGTGTCGAGCGTATCCCCACGAAGCCAACCAGATCAAGCCTTTCACTCCCGGCCACTTCCACCCCCTTCCGGGCCCTCTTTCTTTCTTTCCCTCCCTTTGGCTAGTGAGCACAGAAAGAGCCGTTCTGGCATGCCAGATGCACAGATCCACCCTTACGAGTAGGTTTCGTTCTCAGATACTTGTATATTTTACAGCACTTCAGGTATCCTACCTTTGTAGAACCACACTAGCAGTCGAAAATAACAGAACTCAAAACACTCACTGGCTATTCTCCGCCATCTTGCTGCGAACTAGAGAGAGAGAGAGAGAGAGGAGAGAGAGAGAGAGAGAGAGAGAGAGAGGAGAGAGAGAGTGAGAGCGAGAGATCCCCATTTCTAACAATTTACAACATTCAAAATTCTTTCGTTGTCGAACAAGAAATTTAATGAGTCTTTATTGACAAAACCAATGACGGAGTCCAGTAATTATCAAACCCTCAAAATCAATGTAAAACATTCTTAGATTCTCGGGTTAATTAGAAATAGCAGGTCGATGATAGCTGATTCCCAGCTTTAAACTGTAATGCCTGCTAAATTCATGAATATTCAGAAAAAACGAACTCCCAATTTGATCCCTTCCCACATCAAACTCAATTAGGAGAAAAAGGGTCTGAAACATGTGGACTTTTTCAAACGATAAGGCAGCTGGGTTGATAGCGGTTGGGTGCGTATAGTATGCTATTTCCGCTTAAGTTCACATTTGTATGATAGAGCAATGTATTGATATCGGGGGTATTTGTTGGGAGCGGTGGGTGGAGTGGGAGGAATAGAGGATAGACATAGAGAGAAACTGACCAAAAAGTTTTCAATTTTTTTTTCATCATTGATTAATTATGATACTTGATGTATTCAGCGGAGTTCTTTCAAAGTATGCCTATATCCCTTATTGGGTTCCGTTTCTGAGATGACCATAAAAGTATGCTGTGTAAAACAAAAAAGAGGGGAAAGGCTTAACTACTCTCCCTTGTTTCGTTTTTTTCTCCACACCTTTACTAAGAACCAAATATTGTACGGCTGTATGAGAGAGAGAGAGAGAGAGAGAGAGAGAGAGAGAGAGAGAGAGAGAGAGAGAGAGAGAGAGAGAGAGACAGATTGGTAGATAAGTGAGAGAGAGCGAGAGAGAAAGAGAGAGAGAGAGAGAGAGAGAGAGAGAGAGAGAGAGTAATGGCAGTTAAAAACAAGAGGGGCGGGGGTGGGGGGAGGACTGATAACATGGTTGCTTTCAGCGATATCTACAACAAACTGGCTCCCCACACCTACTACTATCCCCCTCCACTTTACCTTCATAAACACGGTGAATTTGCTTTGATGCATTGTGACGATTTACGGCTGCATCATTCCTCCCTCCTGCCTCAATGTTTCATCCCAATTGACGACATATACTGGAGATTAAGACATTGTGTAGTATAACACATACAGCAAATGTGGATACTAATAATAAGATGGTTGGCAATGGTAGTTTTCACTTTATTTCTGATCTCTGTTCCTTTGCGGTCATCCACAAGAAGTTGAATGTAATTTCTTAAAAATGTTGAAGAAAGAAAGACGCTAAGATCTCATACATTTCTAGAATCTTGACAAGCCTAATGAAGACAACAAATGGTAAGATTTCCTTTCATAACCACCCTCCTCCCCTGTCACGAGCAAGGGGTCTTTTGACTGATACTTTAAAGAAGGTTCATGGAAACCCTATGTGCATGTCGCTCAGATATTTCAGAGAATTTCCCTTTTTTCTGCACGTCAATTTACCTTGAAACTCATTGACGAGAGAAGGAGAAATAGGAGCGATGTGGTAATGGTGGTGGTAGTGGTGGTGGTGGTGGTGGTAATAGTGTGTGTGTGTGTGGGGGGGGGGGGGGGGGCGGGGTGATGTGAGTGCGTGTGTGTGTGTGTATGTGTGTGTGTGTGTGTGTGTGTGTGTGTGTGTGTGTGTGTGTGTGTGTGTGTGTGAGTGTGCGCGTGTTTTTGAGGCGTGTAATAGTTAGATAGATAGATAGACAGATACACGGATAGATAGATAGAAAGAAAGAAAGATGGATGGATAGAGAGATAACAGACAGAAAAATAACTAGATAGATGAATAGATAGATACATAATTAGTTACATAAATGGAAAGACAGATAGATGGATAGATAAATAGACTTCACAAATAGGTAATGGGCGAAATAGGTAATTTGTCATTACAATTTTAATCTGGGAAAATTTAACAAGAAGAAGAAGAAGAAATAATGATGATAGCAATAACTTTAAAAAATAAAATAAAAGGGAGGCAGTTTTGAGAGATAAAAGAGGAATTAAAGACGCATTTTACCTAAATTGTTATTTCTTCTCATTATACTTTCAAAATGATAGTATGATTTTAAATCAAATATATCTTTTGTGCCATTGCCTTTTTCACTATGAACGACCTGAAGGCAAACATGAAATATAAATAGGTTGAAAACTAACAGTTCCTGGCATCGTTTTCTCTATGGCTGCATTTGTTGGGTCTCCGAGGACCCCAGCTTTTCTGTTACTCGCTGTGTCCAAGGAAGAGGGACCAAAGCTTCAGAGCACCTGGGGGGTCATTCTGCTAATCAACTGTCCTTTTTCTGTGCCATTGTATACGCATC
>CM031611.1:68093054-68105554 GCA_018398815.1 Conus ventricosus
GCGCTGTCTCGGTGCTATGACCAGCCGGTAGAATGAAGAACACGCTCGACCTCGTCTTTGTTTCAAACCCGTCACTAGGGAAGCAGTCAACTACCATCCAGGCTGTTCTGATCACAATGCAGTGGCAGCCGACTTTGACACTCGGCCCCATAGAATGAAAGAAAAGCCAAGGAAAGGATACTCTTCTCGAAAGCCAACTGGGACGAAATCAGCAAAGATCTCAGTCCACTAGAGGAAAAAACTGCCGCCATGAGGAAAGATGGAGCAGATGTAAATAGCATGTGGGAGTCATTCAAAGAAGCAGTTATGTCTGCTATGTATGTACCGTCTGTTCTGAGACGTAGCACAAATGATCACCCATGGATGAACGGAAATACCCGGAAACCCATCAAGCGGAAAAAACAGACTCCACAGAAAAGCGCAGAAAAAACAACAATTGGAGATATGTTTTGCCAGAAGGAGTGTTGACGGGCCATCTGGAAAGCTGAACAGCAGTACATCAATGAAATAACTGACAAAGGAATGAAAGAAAACAACAGCAAACCCTTTCGGAGGTATGTGCGAGCCAGGAGACAAGACAACGCCGGCATAGCACCTCTCAAGGACGGCACCAGTCTTGTTAGTGACAGCACGTCAACAGCCCAAATCCTCCTGAAGCAGTTTTGTTCAATATTCACCCAAAATGATGGCTGTTCACCACCACCGATGAAAGATCCACAGTACCCTCAAATAAATGATCTTATCACAAGAGAAGATGGTGTAGAAAAACTTCTGCGGAACCCTAATGCATCCAAAGCGCGTGGTCCTGATGGGATACCCAGCAGAATATTAAAGAACTGCGCAAAAACCCCGGCGGCACCTCTGACATGCATATGTAACCATTCCCTACAGACTGGATCACTCCCAGCTGACTGGCTCACGGCAAATATTACCAGTGTCTTTAAAAAGGTAGATAGAAATAAAACGGAAAACTACAGGCCAGTGTTACTGACATCCGTAGCCTGCAAACTAATGGAACACATCGTCTGTCGTCACATGCGAGAGCGCTTGGAGAAGTACGACATCCTGACCGACATAAATCACGGTCTCAGATCTGGATTCTGCTGCGAGACCCAGTTGCTTAACACCATGGATGACCTCATCAAGACACAAGACTCTAGAATTCAGTCAGATGTCATCATTCTCGACTTCAGCAAGGCATTCGATACTGTGCCCCATGCCACGTTCTTACACAAGCTAGAACACTACGGGATTAAAGGCTCTGTTCTGCAGTGGACTTGCAGCTTCCTTACTAAAAGAACTATGAAAGTCGTCCTGGAAGGGGAAAGTTCTGAGAAGACAACGGTGAAGTCAGGCGTCCCACAAGGCACGGTATTAGGCCCATTGCTCTTCTTGTGCCATATAAATGACCTCCCTGACACTGTGAACTCAACAGTGCGCCTATTCGCAAACGACTGCCTCTTATACCGGGACGTTCACTCACTGCAAGATTACATCTCCCTACAAGACGACCTCAACAAATTTGAAAGGTGGGCCAAAGACTGGGGAATGAGATTTAATGCATCATGCTACATCCTCTCCACGGAGTCCAAGAACCAGTCCTCTTTCTTCTACAGATTGAATGATGAAATTCCCAAACATGTGGAACAAAACCCATATCTCCCCCTCCAAGTGCGCAGGAAACAATAAAGACCAGTCACCTTCTATAAGATAATTAAAGGACCATCATAAAAGAATTCAAAAAATTCTCCAAAGCAGGGTTTCTGTCAATCCATTTTGGCATACATACAGTTTTTAGGGAGGGGGGGGGGGGGGGTTAAAATCCTGCACCATTCCGCTTCCGCCACTGTTCTGCCAGCGTTCCACCCCTCTCCGCCTCCGCAGCAGTGCGCCTTAAGCGTCGGTCAAGGCTAATCCACGATCAACGGTCACTGAAGGCCGGTGATGACGGGGAAGTACTGTGACTGATATGAAATAGCACCACTTAGAAAGGAACAGAAGATTGAGAGGTAAAAGAGGGTTAAAAAGAAAAGAAAATGAAAAATGAGAGCAAAAGAAAGAGAACAAGACGGCCATTACTAATGCTGAGTTGTGTGTCTCCGTTTTCGTCACGCCACGTCTGGCTTGTACAACAGGTCTATATTACTAGAATTTTCCTGTCAGCTGTGTCTTGTTGGCAGGCCTAAATTGCTACAAATGTTAGATACCCCCCCCCCCCCCCTCTCTCTCTCTCTCTCTCTCTCTCTCTCTCGGTCAAGGACGCGACCTTACAAGATGGCGACGTGTTTTTGTCTGCTGAGGCTCAAAAATCAAAATTTTTGAAATAGCGCTGTCTCGGTGAGATTTGGAAAACCAGCACTATGCCATCGTGTCTCCAACAGCACCGACAAGTCACAGGCAGGTTCCATTCAGTGCTAATTGACATACTTCGAAAGAAATCTTGTGTCAAACATCTCATTGGCATTGTGGTGTTGTGGCCAGGATGTGTTACCTTGGAAAAACACTTTCTCACTTTTACTCTGACTGCAGACATGTTCTGTTGTCAGAGTGTCCGATTCCATCGAACTGAACCGGGATGTAGGCAAGGTCGTTTTGGGGTGTGGACAGCCATCCTGGTGATTTTTGTGTCCACCGCCATCCTTGTCTGTGGAGATGTCAATGCTAATCCAGGCCCTCCCTCCCCTCAAAAGAAAACAGATAACGATGTAACTTCAGGTGAGACTCTGGACTGGGAATATTCTGGCACCCCGCCTACCGATAGTGACGTACACAACAGCTTCATGCAAGGCCTGCGTCAGTGTGTCAAAGATAGTGTCAGCGAAGTAGTGAAAGGTGCTATGAAAGAATTACAAGATCAGCAAGTGGCACAACAGGAAGCCCTGAAGTCCTACCAAGAGACACAGACCACGAGGTTGGAGAGCAGAGTGAAACAATTAGGGGACAGTCTGTCTGACCAGCTAGGAAGGATTGAAGAAAGGCAAAGTAAGATAGAGGAGGAGCTGGAATGCGTAACAATACGGTATGAGAGATTACAGGAAGAGAATGCAACTCTGTGGAAAGAGATTGACAGGTGGAAAAGTAAATGTGACTACTTGGAAAACCAAAGTAGG
Organism: Conus ventricosus; assembly: GCA_018398815.1. NCBI lineage: Eukaryota > Metazoa > Mollusca > Gastropoda > Neogastropoda > Conidae > Conus > Conus ventricosus. Next base: position 68,096,165 of record CM031611.1, read on the forward strand.
CGAAACAACTTACTGTTCTTTGGGATTGAGAAAGAAAAGGCCAACGAAAACTGGGAGGAGTGTGAACAGAAAGTGAACACAGTACTCAAAGAAGGAATGTGTCTTCAGGAGGAGATTGCCATTGACAGAGCCCATAGACTGGGGAAAGGAGAAGGCGTGGTCGTCAAATTCTTGTCTCACAAGTCAAAGGAGCTGATTCTCAAGAATGCCAGAAAACTGAAAACTTCAGAAAAGCATCAGAATGTGTATATCAGAGAAGACTTCTCTGAGACAGTGCGGAAGAAAAGGCAGGGACTGAGGAGAAAAGCCAGCGAACTTTATGACAGCGGGCAGAAAACAAGGATGAAGTTTGACAAACTGTTTACAGAAGAAGGCGTCTACACTTACGACATTGCCAAAGAAGAACTAGTGAGACTGAGTGGTCGGGGAAAGGGAAACAGCAGAGGAAAGCATGAAGAAACGGAAGAAGAAAGAAGAGCCAGCAGTGGTGAGGCGAGACAAGATGTAGAAGAGGATACTGAAGCAGTGTACAATCAGTATGATTCCTCTGATCTCTACGATCTTTCCAAAGATGGCTTCCCTCTTCTTTCCACTCACGATGAAGGCAACGCAAGTCGACCATACATTCTGCCAACGTCGGAGTACCCGAGTGCAAATGAAACCAGAGACAAACCGGCCGGAGAGAATTCAGGTCAGGGTGCACGTGAAAAAACTCAGGGGACAAGGCGACAGTTCAACTCTACTGCTGCCCACCTTCCCCCTTCAAGTCCCGTGATGACAAGACAGCGCGTGTAGCCGGCCGTTTTGTCCGACCCGACCGTTTTGTCAGAGGTTGGACAAAACGTCCGGGTCGGACAAAACGGCCGGCTAAAACCCGGCTGTTTTGTCCGACTTTCAATTTTTTGTCGGACAAAACGGCCTGGTTGGACAAAACGGCCGGCTCTATGTAAGCGGCCGTTTTGTCCGATATATTTGTTAATTGTTCTTTGCCCGGTTCCAATGGCAAAGAAGTGTATATTAGTTAAGGTTTTTTTTTTTCTTTGTTGTTGTTGTTGTTGTTGTTGTGTGTGTTTTTTTTAAATAATAATAATAATAATAATAATAATAATAATAATAATAATAATAACGTACATTTATAGAGCGCCCTTTCTCACTAGAGCTTACAGCGCTTTACAATGTTTAACTATAAACATGTTAAAAACAAAAATCACTATACAAAACCATAAACCCAGTCACTTCATCAATTATGACAATGAAACACAGCAAGGAAAGGGGGGGGGGGGGGGGGGGGGGCTAGCCAACCAACATTGACACCACACACACACACACACACACACACACACACACACGCGTGCGCGCGCGCGCGCGCGCACACTGTCGAGTCAGTTTTCAAGTGTAGCACTTACAACACGTAACGCCATGACACACCCAATAACAGGACAAAAATGTTTTCTATAGAAAAGATTCCTTGAACAGATGGGTTTTGAGAGCAGAAAGAAAGCAGAGTCAGTTTTGGCAGAGCGGATCGAAAGTGGGAGAGAGTTCCAAACGGAAGGGGCTGCAAAAATGAAGGAACGTTCACCATAGGTTTTTGTTGAAACGCGTGGCTTGCAGAGTGTGAAAGTGTCAGATGATGAGCGGAGTGTTCTTGCCGGTGTGTATATGCTAACCAGGTGAGAAAGATAGACTGGGCCAGATCCACTGACGGCGCGAAAACACATGCATGCAATTTTGTATCTAATGCGTGCTGCTATGGGGAGCCAGTGCAGAGTGTGGAGATGCGGGGTGATGTGGTCTCTACGGGGAACCCTCAAGACCAGACGTGCTGCAGTATTTTGTAATCTCTGAATTCGTTGTATAAGATCTTGTGGGCAATTTACAGGAGACCATTGCAATAATCCAGACGGGAGAGCACAAATGCTGAAACGAGAGTTTTTGTTGCCTCAGTTGAGAGGAAATGGCGAATTGAGCTGATACGACGGAGCTCAAAGTTAACTGAACGAATTACGTTTATGACCTGAGAATTCATTGTCAGATGTGAGTCAAGAACAACGCCAAGATTCTTTGCTGATTTTGAAAATGGAACAGTGACATCACCGACAACAAGCGAGTCCGGTAATGGAGCAGACAGTGACGTTCTTGGTGAAGAAATGACTAAAGCTTCAGTTTTCTCATCGTTAAACTTGAGTTTGTTAAATGTCATCCATGATTTAACATCCTGAATACATGCTTGCATTGACTGAACCAGCTCGTTGACATGGCTGGGTTCTGCAGACTTTTGTAACTGAGTATCATCTGCAAAAGAGTGAGACAGAACAGAGTGAGATGAGATGATATCAGACAAGGGTGTTGTATACAAAACAAACAAAACTGGGCCAAGGACAGAACCCTGTGGCACTCCATAGGCGATTAACGCTGGGTTAGATTTGCAGTCTTGAATAGATACAGTTTGAGTGCGGTTGGACAGGTATGATTCAAACCAGTGAAGGGCTGTGCCAGAAACACCAAACACATGTTGTAAACGAGAGAGAAGAATGCTGTGATCAATGGTGTCAAATGCGGCCGAGAGATCTAACAATGTCAAAACATAGAGTTTTCCTTCATCAAGAGAAGGCAGGAGATCATTTACAACTTTCATCAGGGCAGTTTTTCTGTCTGTCGCAAGGATATCTTCCGAACGGAAAGTCGGAGCCGCGTCAAACTTTGTGTGGTGGTGTGGTACAAGAATGGCAAGAGATCCGAACAAGAAGGTCATGACCTTGACGCACGACTTTTGTAGGCCAATCAGGGTCAAGGTCAAGGTCGAGGAGATAGCTGGACCCTAAAAAATTGAGGGTGGGAAATTTTTTGTTGCAATCATGTATTCTGAACGGGCAGACAGAAGCAATTCAATTTTTTTCCAAATTTTTTAAGGTCAAGTTTATGATCTTGACATGTGACCTTCAAAACCGAAAATCTATTTTTAGCCATATCTCGGGCAGCGGTCGACATAGGAATCTGAAACTTGGTATGAAGGTTGTTTGGTTTATTGCTCTCCAAATATGTCAAAGCAATTAGGTCAAGGTAAAGGTCACAGACAACGTCAGACTCTCAAAATTGAGGGTGCGTCAATTGTTTGTCCCAAGACCTCAACGGTTTGACACAGTCACCTCAAATGTTGTATCGTGATGTGCCACCTGTCTGTCTCTGTCTCTGTCTGTCTGTCTGTCTGTCTCCTGTCTGTCTGTCTGTCTGTCTCCCTCTCTCTCTCTCTCTCTCTCTCTCTCTCCTGCAGCCAAGTAAAGACATCACGAGAATAAGACCCACTCGATAGTCATGGCCCCTGATGGCAATTGGTCAGCTTAAGACACCAAAATGGCCACCTGGGGGCATGATGGCCAAACGTTTTTTTTTTCCACGTGATTTCTTTACTTGGGGGTAGACAGACAGAAAAAATACCAACAAAAAAGAAAAAAAAGAAAAAACAGAACGCCACGAATTTATACTTCTTTGCCAGTGAAATATCGGACAAAACGGCCGCTTACTTAGAGCCGGCCGTTTTGTCCAACAAGGCCGTTTTGTCCGACATCATATTGAAAGTCGGAAAAAACGGCCGGCTACAGCGCGCGAGCTCGGCTTCTCACTGCAGAAGGGTGGCAGGCCAAAGAGAAAGCGCACATACGACTCTACACCACTGGATGAAACATGGGAACTCGAAACAAGCAAGAGGGGATATGGGAAGACGGGTGGGTGGTTCATCAAGCAGGGGTAGAGGAGTGGCTGGTGGCGGGGGTGAAGGGTGGGTTGGCGGTCCGGGTAAGAGAATTAGCGAGGGAAATGAACGGAGAGGAAGTAATGGGGCTGGGAGAGGGGGTGGTACTGGGCGTGGGGGTGGAGGTGGAAGGGTTCAGGGAGGAGGTGGTAATAATGTCAAGAGTTGACGGGGTGGCCGAGGCCCGACCAGTGTTTATATTGGCACATGGAACTGTGAAGGCTGGATGAATAAACTAGACATTCCTGATGTTGTTTCGATGTTATTAGATTTTGATATATTTTGTTTAAATGAAACGTTTGTTTATCTAGACAGTATTTCGTACACCTCTTTTAGTGATTACGATGTTTTTGTCTCCAAAGCTGTGAAGTTATCACAACAAGGGCGGCTCTCAGGGGGAGAAATGATGTGTGTAAGGAAAAGTCTGGTCGGGTTTACTGAGAGGATCAATACGTACTTGAATAATGTTATCATTTTGAAAATGGATCGTGAATTATTTGGAACTGAAAAACAAGTGTTTTTTATCAGTATTTATATACACCCTTATGACAGTATTTACTGGAGACTATCACAATATGGTTTTGGTATTGAAATCATTGAACAGTGCTTAATTGATCTCCATGAACGTTTTGAGGGTTTCTATGTCATAGTGTGTGGAGATATGAATGCGAGGACTGGGTGCGAGAATGTTTTGTTAAAGGATGTGTTGTCGGAAAATAATGTATGGGACTCATTGTATGAAAGTGATGAGGATTATGTGTTCCGTAGGAAGTCTGAAGATACGGTAGGAACAAATTTTGGAAAAGAGTTGATTAATTTTCTGTTCAACGTTTGATTGTGTTGTATTTGAACGGTCTAATTCAGTATGGTTTCGATGATTCACTGACTTTTGTTTCCAGTTCAGGGGGCAGCACCATTGACTATTTTATAGCATCTGGTGATCTCTGTCTGCAGAGTTCTATTACGTCACTGCGTGTTTTGTCCTCTGTGGACTCCGCACATTTCCCCATTTGTGTTACACTGAACGTGGATGTTGATTTCGATCATTTTAGAAGAAAAGAAAAGAAATGGATTGAAAAACGCATTTGGAATACAAGCTTAGAACCACACTTGTAGAGGCTTTAAACAGTGAGGAGACTAAGAGATTGTATTCCCGGGCGTTGACGCTACTTGATACAGATGTTAATCAAGCTGTAAACTTGTTTTCTAATGCTCTGGTTGGTAGTAGTGATTGTATGAAGAAAACTATATGTGTTAGTAATGAGCCACGAATACCAGACTGGTACGACAGGGATTGCGCACAGTTAAAGAGCAAAGTGAGGCAGTCGTTAACAATCTTTCGTAGTTGTAAAAAGTTTAAATCTGACAAACGTAAAGATTTTGTTCAGCATCGAAAATATTACAAGTCTTTCATTAAAAAGAAAAGGGGCTGTTTTAAACGTGAAAAAGATAACAGACTGGCTTCTTTCGGTAAAGATAGTGAGGGGTTTTGGAGAGAAGTGAGAAGTATGACAGGCGGAAAAAAGTCTCAAATTTGCCCTGATATATCAGATCAACAATGGTGCTATCATTTTAAAAGCCTGTTCAATGTGCAGAAGATCAAAGTACATGACAATAGCACCGAAAATGTTAATACTGATTGCAATGAATTGAACTTACCTATAACTGAGAGTGAAGTACTTCAAGCTATTAATTCTTTAAAGAAAGGAAAAGCGTGTGGAATTGATGGAATCACTGCAGAAATGTTGAAATTAAGTAGCAACTTTTCGGTCGTTTTTTTAACTAAACTATTCAATGCACTATTCGACAGAGGTTCGTATCCACAAGAATGGACTAAAGCAATCATAGTTCCAATTTTTAAAAAAGGTGACAAAACAGTAACTGACAATTACAGGGGGGGTTTGCTACTAAGCTTAGTTAGTAAATGCTACTGTACGATTCTGAATAGGAGACTAGTAAAATGGATCGAAGAGAACAGAAAACTGTCAGAATCTCAGGCTGGGTTTAGAAAGGGTTACTCCACAGTGACCATATTTTTACTTTAAATGCTGTTATAGAAAAGTGTTTTTCAAAAAGGGGTGGCAAACTTTATGCATGTTTTGTAGACCTAAGAAAAGCATTTGATTCAGTCCAACATGAACCACTATTTGAAATTATGCGTACAACTGGCATACATGGCAAGTTTGGGACAGCAGTCACAGCGATTTATGAGTCAATTGTTTCATACGTGAGAATTGAAGATCATCTTACGGAGTTTTTTAGTTGTCTGGTAGGATTGAGACAGGGTTGTATACTTAGTCCAGAACTTTTTTCTATTTTCATTAATGAAATTGCTGCATATGTGGATGGCAGCGGTATGCATGGCATTCAGATGTTACCTGATTTTGTTGAACTATTCCTTCTGTTGTTTGCCGATGACATTGTTCTTTTATCCGGTACTGCCAGGGGTTTCCAAAATCAAATTAATTTATTAAATGAAGTCTGTAAAAGATTATTTTTAAATATAAATAAAGATAAGACCAAAGTAATGATTTTTCGAAAAGGAGGGTTCTTGGGTAAAAATGATAAATGGGCTTTAAACGGATCTATCTTGGAAGTGGTAAACGAGTATAATTACTTGGGTTTTGTTTTTTACAACGAAAATGAGAATTTGTAAAGGTGTTGATGCCCTGGCAGCAAAGGGTAGAAGAGCATGTATGAATTGTGGAAAACATATTAGCAGTCTTCATGATATATCTAAATCCTGCTTCTTTAAAATTTTTGACACACAAGTTCAACCTGTCATTATGTATGCTGCAGAATTGTGGGAGCTAAACAGATTCAAAAACAGTAAACAAGTGGGGTGTGTTTTGCTCCCATAAGAAAACCCAACTCAGAGTAACTTTTATTCAAGACTGGCACAGCCTTTTAAACTTGAATAAAGTCAGACAAATACATAGAACAATCTAATAGTGGGGGAAAAAAAACAAGCGCAGGCCAACAACTGAACTGTCTTCATAGTAATGACTTGGCAAAGATTTGGACTTAAGGAGGGGTGGGGGGGGGGGGGGGGGAGTTTGAAGATGGAGAAACTGGGAACATGAAATTAAGAAAATATGTTACAGATATGAAAACTCTTCACTAGCTGCGTAAGGGAACCATCGCAATCCCTTTTGAAGGCAGATATATTTGCATTGCCTGCTCCGAGGCCTTTCGTCTGCTGGGTCGGACTCATCAGGGAGACACGACTGGTTGTGTCTGCGCTCACGGCGTCAAATAGAGACACACCACAGTCCATAATACTGTGGTGTTCTCACCACCAAGGGTGCAAAAAAGAATCCAATAGCACCCCCAAAACAGCCTGCGAAGAGTAGTAAATGCAACCAAACGAAAGTGTGGGGAGGAAAAAAGTTGCTGAAAAACTAAAGACATTATGTAAATAATATAAAATGCAGGGGACAATCTTTGAGCCTACGCTTGAGGATCCACCCAAAGATGCAGGGGAGATCAAAAGACAAACACACAGACGGACAGAAACAAATACAAATAACCTCAATTTAATCAAAGCAAAATCGGAAATGAAACGAGGCAGGGAACAGTAAACGATAAACAGTAAACAAGTGGGGTGTGTTTTGCTCCCATATGAAAACCTAACACAGAGTAACTTTTATTCAAGACTGGCACAGCCTTTTAAACTTGAATAAAGTCAGACAAATACATAGAACAATCTAATAGTGTTTTTCCCCCACTATTAGATTGTTCTATGTATTTGTCTGACTTTATTCAAGTTTAAAAGGCTGTGCCAGTCTTGAATAAAAGTTACTCTGTGTTAGGTTTTCTTGTGGGAGCAAAACACACCCCACTTGTTTACTGTTTATCGTTTACTGTTCCCTGCCTCATTTCATTTCCGTGATTGAAAAGCATTGAAAAAATTCATACATTTGTGTGCAAACGTTTTTTGAAAGTACCATTAAAATTACCAAACAAAATTGTGTTGGGCGAAGTGGGTAGATATCCATTATATATTAACAGTTCTGTGAGATGCATAAAATACTGGCTAAAGATTTTGAAGATGAATGAGTCAAGGCTACCAAGATTAGCATATATTATGTTAAAAAAAACTTGGATGAAAAAGGTAAAGCATGTTGGGTAAGTTCGATTAAAAATACTTTGTTTCGTTTAGGATTTGGATATGCCTGGGTTAACCAAGGTGTTGGATGTGAAATTTCTTTTGTATCATTGTTCAAGCAACGTTTGAAAGATAATTATCTACAGGAATAGGATAGCTCAGTAATGAACAATGACATATATTGCACGTACCGGCTATTTAAATATGTGTTTGAAAGCGAACCATATTTTCAATACCTTGATATCAGATGCTTTCGTGATGGTTTGTTAAACTAAGAACCGGGGTACTCCCAATAAACGGTTCCTCTTTTAGGACTACCTTTAGTGAAACGCTAAACTTTCTGTGTCCTTTCTGTAAAGTAATAGAAAATGAAAAACCAATTTATTCATGTTTGTCCTTTATATGATGATATTAGAGAGAAGTATTTGTCTAGAATTGATCAGCACTATACTTCTATTCTGATGAACAAATCCATGAAATTGACTCGAAATCTAGCTTTGTTCATCTTTTATGCAACTCGACAAAGAAGGCTGTTGACTGAAAGTCATGAAGGATGATTACACGGGGATAACTATAAAAGTTTAGATATGAAAGGAAGTAAAGATGTATTAATAGTACTGTTGCTATTAGTATTGTCTAGTCATACTATATTCCATTGTTATTCTGTTTCTTGACCTTGTATCTAGGGGCTGGTGGCCTAAAGATAATAAACCATTGTTCATTGTTCTCTCTCTCTCTCTCCTCTCTCTCTCTCTCTCTCTCTCTCTCTCTCTCTCTCTCTCTCTCTCTCTCAAAATGTCTTTTTTTTAATCCATATACGAGTTAGCAGCTGAACTATCCACGAAAAAAAAAAAAAAAGATCTCTGGCTAACAAAGTCAGATGAATGCATTGGAAGAGGAATTTGACTGATTCTACTCGTCAGATTAAGCATAACTGAACAGAAGTTAGAGGTTTTATTTAAATGGTGATTAACTGTCTCAGCGTGAAGGATGGTTGTATGGTGGTAACACAGAAGTGAAATTTTCAGGCCGTTCACTCCCGACCGCGGGTATATCCGTTGTTCAGGGATCATGGAAAACCGAACACAGATGCGTGTCAGGAATGACTTTTTATATCACTTTTATTTCACAGAATTGATTTGAGTATTCAATGAACCCAAGTCAAAACTTAACGCATGATAGATTAAAGACAGCATGTTAAACTGAATGGTTTCGAAAACAGCAATTAAATCGAAGAAAGCAACTTAAAGGCTTACAAAGTTTTAGGAATTCTGTTGACAATTGAACTTAACCAGGGCATGGGATAAACCATACTAGAAGCGGAAAAAAGGTATCACGGAAATCTTAGATAGGCATGAAAGCTGAACTCTATTAATTTATGTTTGTTTTGGAAGTTAATCGACACACAGAGCCAACGCTCTATACGGTGCTGAGACATGGAGTTTCTTCAATAACGAGCTGACGAAAAAGGTTCGGATACGTTTTTTTAAATGTTCCCATTTATGCATCGAGCTCGAAATTTCAGATGAAC
>CM031611.1:68118054-68150554 GCA_018398815.1 Conus ventricosus
TCACTTTCGTACGTCAGTTCACGTAAATGAGTAGTCTCTTCCTCATCCACGCACGTAGGTCGGACAGATGATAACACAAAACAACACACACACACACACACACACACACACACACACACACACACACACACACACGCACGCACGCACGCACGCACGCACGCACGCACGCACGCATACACACACACACCTATACCAGCAAAAAAATCGCATGTGGAACCTTATTGTTCACCCACTCTGATCTATAGTTCTTGTTGCTTAATCAAACAGTCCTCTGTGTGATGACTTTATATATATATATATATATATATATATATATATATATATATATATATATATATATATATATATATATATATATATTATATATATATATATATATCGATCGTAGCAATGACAGACACAACAACAAGTTGTATGTACTTCTCTCTCTTACGTTTCGGCAGACTCGCCTTCCTCAGAGAAACTTTATTGACTGCGCCAAACACAGATCACAACTACAGCTACGGGATAAAGAACATCGCTCACTTGTACACACACACACACACACACACACACTCACACACATTCACACACACAGTGTCACTTACGGGACAAGGCGAATTGGAAAGCCAAAGGTTACCAACGCCCGACAGAGGTTTTGAGGTGAAGGTGAGGGTGGAGGAGGGGGGGGGGGGCAAGGGGGAAGGGGAAAGAGGTAGTTGGAGGGGATGGGGGAAGTGAGGGGAAAGGGTTAGGGATAGGGGATATTGTGGAGGGGTGAAGACGATGGACTCCCACATTCACGACATTCATGCTCAATCTCGCAAGTCTCTCTCTCACAGAGACCCTCATTCAGTTGTCCCCTGCTGCCCCAGGAGACGTCATTCAAGTAACCAAGGGTAGGGGAAACCTGGGGGTGGGGGGTGGGGGGGGGAAGGGGGGCACAGGTGAAAGGGGCACAGTAATGGAAGAGGGTGGAGGGAAAAAGGAGGGGACAAAAGGGAAGGGAAAGGGGGAAAGTGTAGTAGGCGGGATGGAGGGGTGAAGACGATGGACTCCCACATTCACGACATTCATACTCAATCTCGCAAGTCTCTCTCTCACAGAGACCCACATTCAGCTGTCCCCTGCTGCCCCAGGAGACGTCATTCAAGTAACCAAGGGTAGGGGAAACCTAGGGGGGGGGGGGGGGGGGGGGGGGCACAGGTGAAAGGGGCACAGTAATGGAAGAGGGTGGAGGGGAAAAGGAGGGGACAAAAAGGAAGGGAAAGGGGGGAAAGTGTAGTAGGCGGGATGGAGATAGTGTCCTTCATTTCATGAGATTCCCAGATCACATGCACGCACACTCTACCGGGAGACTGGGATGACACTGCTTGCCACATTGTGTGTTCTGTCCCTTGTATTAAGGCCATGTGGTGTCAGTGTGCATAATTTATTTATCCAAAATTGTTCCCTCTTAAGTCTCTTGCAGAGGAGATCAGACCGTACTTTTTCGATGCCGAGACACCAGAGGTCATCCAGTGTGTGGCCCGGTAAGTTGAAATGTTTTGTTACAAGAGTTCCTTTTTTTGCTTTGATATCGGACCTGTGTAAATAAAAACGTTGTTTTAGAGAGTTTTCAGTTTGTCCCACGTATTGTGTGAACCTGCAGGTGTTACAGTATAGGAGATAGATAATATTTTTAGTTTCACATGTAAACTTGTGTCTGTGTCTGAACGACTCATTTGTTGTGTGACTGAAGAATCTGTCAGTTACTACAAGATGTTTGTCACAGATGACACACTGATGCTTTTTGCATCGGAATGATCCTGGTGACTCATCGGTGGGATCAGGGAGGATGGAAGGCATCAGAATGGACTTCAGTGAGCAGCAGTTCCTTCTGCCGAGGATGGGCACGCGTGGTAGAACTTTGGACATCTTTGGACTGTGGTTGATGATGCTGGACTGCAATTGTCTGAACCATTCAGCCAGGGGAGGATTGCAGGGATGATGGGTGACAACAACATGGCAGCGGTTGGTAGCTTTGGGAGTCCGGTATTCCAGTGTTTCTGCTCTGGGGATGTGGGCTGCTTTCTCTCTGGCCTTTGCGATGCAAGTGGAGGAATAGCCCCTCGCTTTGAAGTAATTTTCCAACTCACCGCAGCGTTGCTGAAAGGCGTCTTCGTCTGTGCATAATCTGCGGATCCGTAAAAACTGGCTGAACGGTATGACATGGGCAGGGTGGCACGACCTATGATGCAAATAGGCGTGCGAATCCGTTGGTTTTGTGAATAGGTCGGTGTGTATGAAGCTGTCTCTAAGGATGATCTGAATGTCCAGAAAGGGAATGGTGTTCACAGCCAAGAGGGAAGTGAATTTGATTGTCTTGTGGTAGGAGTTGATGAAGTCTACGAATTCCTGGAAGTGTTCATCTGTGTCAAACCACAACAGGAATATGTCATCGATGAAACGTCTCCAGAACGACCTATTGACGGGCACAGGACTCTGGGAAAGAAGTTGTTCCTCCAGCCAACCCATAAACAGGTTGGCCAGCGCTGGGGCCATGGGAGTGCCCATAGCGGTACCGAAGGTTTGCAAATATGTCTCTCCATCAAATTTGAGAACATTGTTGGTGAGAACATGATCGATGAGAAGAACGAGTTCTTCTATAGGTGGAGTGTTGGGTAGAGGATTGTCCTTCAGAAAGTGGACTGGAGCAAGACGGAGGTCATCCTGAGGTATGTTCGAATATAAGGCAACCACATCTATTGTCACTAGAGAGAACAGTAATATGCCGACTCTACCCCACTTGCTCCTCCACCGAGTTTTCGGGCGAAAGTGCCCTAGAATCAGCATATTACTGTTCTCTGACAAGTAAGACGTCAATAACCAAAAATAACGATTATCTACAAACAAACATACTGTGCAGGGTTATCCGTTTTTAATACTAATTTACTAAAGTTTTCAGAGAGTAGCGTAGGGGAAAGTAGCCGGGAACTGAACACGCCCCATAGAGTAACGTAGGGAAAAGCAGCCGTGACTGAACGCGCTTCATATACAAACGGTGTCTGTTCCCACGGCTCTCTTTTCAGTACTGTCAACTCTGTCAGGGCGGTGTAAGCTTTTAATTGCTAGTTGCCGGCCTACCTGCCCAGCACTTGGGGTGTCACAAAATATAGCTGCAGTTTTAGAAGACAGTGCGGATTCTAAGTTAGAAAAGTTTTTGAATCACAAATGCTTTTCAACAGCTTTATAGATTAAATTGTGCGGAAGACATGGAATCAGCTACAACTTTATATATAACCACAAACAAACAAACACACACACACACACACACACACACACACACACACACACACACACACCCATAGAACACAGCGCAGGCGGGCGGCTCGTTTTGCAACTGTGCGTCTTCCTATGTTGTGGCCAAAAAATCAATAACCATGCCTCGCGAGCTTACTGCGTTTCGTCTCTTACCTGGCCAAGTGCGCGCGGCAACTTGCCCATTATTGCGTCAGCAATGTTCGCGAATATTCTTAGACTGCTACGTGGCACTCCACGTCAACACTACTACGCGGCAAGAGCCGGCATTTTAGCATGGCTTTCAATGGAGACAGACGTGCTTTGTTTACAGAGGAACAACGTCTTGTTATGGAGGAGCATATGCAATACCAACAGGCTTATGGTGGAGTATATAAACTCAGGTGGGCGCTGTTTTTTACCTACTAAGCCAAGAGCAGTATTGCGTTTTGGAAGGCGGGGAGAAAGAAAAAAAACGTGAACTAACCATTGAAGAACTACACACCTACCTTGAAAGCTTGTTGGTTCAAGAAAGGGATTTAGAAAGAGGTTTGGTCAATTTTACTGAAAAAGGATGTTGATGTTTTTGATAAGCTTTTGACGGTTGGCGAAATGATTCCATTTCTACAAGATGGTGTTCTTTTACTAAAACTTAGCAAAAGAAAAACTATCCATTATGCTCTGGTTATGGGTCACTGCCTTGAAAAGGCACAAACAATGTTTCAAAGATCAAAACCAACTGAGACATGGCGTTCATTTTTACGAAGAAAACATGGATATTGATGACTCGTATGCAAGAAAACTGATGCAGCTTTCAAAACTTTTTTATTATTGTCCAAAATTTCATAACTTAGCATCAGCATCAATGATTTGTTTGCCAAACGAAGTCTGATCGCTAAGTACTTTCAGAAAAATGATGATTTTCGAAACGCCTGGCAAAATTAGATTGAGTTCTCTTTAGTACACCTAACAAAAACGGGGTGGGGTAGTGGGTGGCGCCACTATTCCTACAAAAAGCTCCAAATGTTCAGCGACAGGTGTACTAACTGGCGATTAAGAGCGCCAAAAAAGCTCTGCAAAAAAAAAAAAAAAAACACTAACTCTGCCAAATGCCGGTCCCAAGCCCGGATGAGAAAAGAGGAGGGTGTGGTATAAACTTTTTTGTGTGAGAAGGAAAGTATAATGAAACTTTTTGTTGCGGGAGGTGGCCTGTGGTGAAGTCAGCCTTGCTATAAATAGCCGTTTATACATGAACGGCTATTTTTAGCAGCAAGAGGACTGCGGGGAAATCCGCCTTGCTATAAATAGCCGTTTATACATGAACGGCTATTTTTAGCAGCAAGAGGACTGTGGGGAAATCCGCCTTGCTATAAATAACCGTTTATACATGAACGGCTATATTTAGCAGCATGAGTCTAACAGGATGTAGTGGTGCTTGTAACTGGGACAGATGTGCCCCACCCCCACCCCACGCATGCACACCTCCTCCTCCCACCCCCACCCACGCATGCACACCTCCTCCTCCCACCCCCACCCCACGCATGCACACCTCCTCCCTCCACCCCCACCCCACGCATGCACACCTCCTCCTCCCACCCCCACCCCACGCATGCACACACTTAAGTCACTTTTAAGTTCTTAACTTAAGTCACCTTAAGTCACTTCAAGTCACCCCAAGTTCTTAATTAAGTTTTTAATTAAGTTTTTAATTAATACTTCAAGTTCTTAATAAGTTCTTGATTAAGTTCTTGATTAAGTTCTTGATTAAGTCGCTCAAGATCATAACTAAGTCATCCTTTAAGTACAACCAAGTTCTTATAATTATCAAAAAAATACAATCTATGTTTTTATCTTAAATAGTAAATGCCTAATATAGTACACACACGCCTCAAAAAACGTGTCATCGTTGAGAATGTCTTGCTCAGCGTTCTCTGCATAGATCTTAATGAAATTCTTACAACCGAAGCAACCACATTGATTACAATTCTGGTCTATGGAAATGTCTTTTATAGACTCCATGTCTTTATTTATTGACTTTATCATTTTATAATACGCCATGATCTATTTTTATAAAAAAATTAAAATTAAGTTCTTAAATATTATTCCATTTGAAATGGATCAAAATGATGCTTTGTTATTGGCGGTTTTGGCGTGCTGTTGTGTTCGGCTTCTGTATTTAGCGGTGGAGATTGTTTGGGCTCTTGTTTTGCCAGCGTTGTTTATATATTTTATAACCGTAATAACCGCCCCCAGCAGCAGCAAGAGCACCAAAAATGACAACAGTTTTAAGTTCAATATTCCATGAGGACTTTGGTGTCCTTGAATCACATGAAGTTTTTATAGCTGGCATTGAATCAACTTGTTCTGGCGTTGGCGGTGTTATGTTTTCATTATGAGTTATATTCTGTAACATTAATTTTTTTGTCTGTTCCACTCTGCTAATTTTCTTCCTGCTTCAACACGCCCAGGATTTTTAATGGTCTCCACCTGATTCAGCGTTTTCTGCTGATTTTCTAGCTTGGTTACTTTCTCCACCTGATTCAGTGTTTTCTGGTTCTGCTGATTTTCCAGATCGTTCATTTTGAAGGGAAACAAAATCTATATGATTAAAAGTAATTAATCCCATGATTACTGGCGACAATAATGTTCCAAATCTGTAATACAGATCACACCCTAGAGACTCTAATGACTTTTTTTAAAACTGGATCCTGCGTTAAATCATACATAAAATCCTGTTCAGAATCAATGGGCGCAAATCTACTAACTAGTTTAGTGTACAAACTAAGAACCGTTTGCCCCACACTTTTCACCATTCTAGACCCTAGCTGCGCTTCATACCTGTTATGATACTTTAAAATGTCTTGTGGCGACATCTGTTGAATCTGTTCAATGCTGAATTCAGTTCCGAGGAATGTTTTGTTTTTCCACATGCTGCTAAAGAATACAGCCTCTCCTTTTTGGGCATAATAGCTTGGACATCAACTTGGTCATTCATAAGTTCGGGAAGGTTTAGGCCGCCTTGTAGCTGTAGGAGATCATCACTGTTCATGTTTTTTAATAATTATAATTATTTTATTTTATAAAAATGAGCACCGAAAAAACTGTTACCAACCTTGTATACCATTCTGCTGTTATTGGAGGCCTAAGTGTAGGATACTCAATGCTTGGTAAAAGCTTGTTAAGAATTAAACCCGCAGATCTTGGCAAACTAGACTTTGAGGATTCAGCAAAGCTAATTGCTATCATTGCAGCTTCGGTTGCTACGAAAGATTTTCTAGTCAAGCAAGGAATAATTCCAGACAATATAAATATGTAAGAAAAAAATACATTTATAAAAAATGGCTTCACTCGCAATAATGATAGGCGGCGCTGTGGTGAATGCGCTTGCTTTTAGCGGAAGTAATTTCGCATTTAGTAAACTGGGGAATGACGGCGAGAGAAAAAGACATAACAAAGCTATGGAGCAACTAGCAGCTGCACAAGACGCCTATGAAAGGCAGAGACTTGAGCAGTTAGATTTTTTTTAATGACACACTGAAAAGACAGGGGCATGCAGCTTACACATTTAAAAATGTTGATCAAGCAATAAAACAATATTATCTAGTAACAGGCAAACCAATCCAGGCATTGCCCCCACCAAAATTCAGTGACTTTTATCAACCATCAGAAAAACAAAAGATGCAAGAAATCGCGTTTATTGTCGTTAGTATGACCCTTGTGTATTTTGTTGCACATAATATTGGCTGAATAAAAAATGAACAAAAATCTATTATTCACCCAAAGGATATTGGAAGGGTATCACAGCAATACAAAAGCTAAGCCAAGCGGCAGGAGTCAGTGAACAAACAGCAAAAGAATGGTTATCTAAACAAGCGATTTGGCAAATTTATGTACCTGCCCCTAGACGAATACAGAGACCACACTTTGTTAATACAACTCCAAACGACACCCATCAAATGGATCTTCTATATTTACCCTCTGATAGGATTAGACGAAAAAGATTTAAGTACGCACTCACAGTCATTGACATGGCTTCAAGATACAAGATGCGGAGCCATTAACACAAAAGAGGGCTTCTGCTGTTGCTGTCGCTATACAACTGATATACCAACGAGGGCCACTAACTTATCCTCGCATGATTCAAGTCGATGATGGAAAAGAATTTAAAGGCCAAGTGAATCAATTATTGTTGAAACATAGAGTTACCATTAAAAGAGGCATTCCGGGAGTTCACAGATCACAAGCTTTAATCGAAAACTTTAACAAACAGTTTCTGAAAGACTTTTCTCCTACCAGTATCACAGAGAGCTGATTGACAATTCTCGCAACACAGAATGGGTTAGAAGACTGCCCTCAGTTTTGCGCGCAATGAATAATGAAGAATTTAAAGGGCTAAAACCAGTACAAGCAATCAAAGAAAAACAATAAATGTTGCTGAAGGAGAGTCTTCATCCAGCAAACTATTACCATTTGGTTTGAAAGTAAGGTACCTTTATTTACCGGGGGAAGCAGAAGGGGACACTCGCATCAGGGCAACCGATCGGTTTGGAGTGTTGATCCATATGAAATAAAAAGAATTGTAAAAATGAATCCGCCCGTGTATTATTTACGAGAAACTGGCACAACAAAACAACCAGCTCCTCAAAGATCTTTTGTGAAAGAAGAACTGCAGATAATTCCGCCAGACACAGTTCCGCTTTAATTAATTTACGGTTCTCCAGTGCCCAATTGCATATGAAAACTCTGGATTAAACAAACACCCGTTTTGTGTTTGTTCTATCTAATGACTTCTTTGTTACAACAGTTGTGTTGATCTCATGTAGATTAGATCGCAGTTTTACGTTGTTATGATGAAAAGTCTTATTGCCAAACAATGCTTCTTTGTAGTTGTCATGTGATATGTTTGACTGCACAACGCTGCGAGATATTCCTTTGCTTTCTTAATGATTTTCTCCTGGCTTGAAATACTGTACATTTTTGACCTTAGCCCACCCTACTCCTTGATCACCTTTCCAGATAATTCATCCTTCATCTTTCCTAAAACCTTCTTGTTAGTAATTGAATGCAAAGGCGACTCTTTAGGGTAATCAGATGTATCATACCATCCCGCATGGCCTTTAGCCACTTCGGTTTCCATGTCTTTATAGATGTCTTCAGTAGGAATATCTATAACAAAACTGTCTGTATCTGTGTAAAGTACTCTGGACTCAGGATACGAGGGCTTAAAGTAGTTATAAAGAAACTCTAACATCAAAAGCTTTGATAATTCTAAAACAGTAAACCCAATAAAAACGGGTTTGTCCAATTTGACTTTCTTTTTTTTCATCATTATGCAAAAAGCTGATCATGAAATCTTCTAAAGTCCTGATAATTTTGGTTTTGAAGTCAGCTTAATTGCTTCGTTCTCTTTGGTGACTAATCTGACATCTTTACGTTTGTGGGGATTCTCCATAGTCTTTCCAAAACAGCTGTTGTTCATCAGCTTGAAAAAGTCTTTTTCTGAAGCATCTGCGGATTTAGTTCTAAGATCAGTGTTCTTCATGATGTATGGTTTCATGAACTGTTCTTGGTCAAAAGCAATTATGCGATGAACAGCTGTTAACTTTAAACCATGTCTTAAATAAAATTGTAGAAGTCTGTAATGACAGACATAATTTTTTTTGCCTCGAAGATTAGGCACAAGTTTAGGTGGTTCTCTTGGATCCATCTTTAGACTTTCTGCTGCTAAAGGATAGTCATTATGCAGGTCATGGAGTTCATGAGGATATTCTAAGTCAACTTCTAGAATGAAACCACGCTGTTTTATCAGGCGTTAAACTGCCCAACCACTTTAATGCCTTTTGAATATTATTCGGATCGCCGCCTGTGTACATTTTAAAGTTGCGTAATGGAAGCGATTGCGCCATAGCCCAACCATACAGATTGTTTGCATCTAAATACATAAGATAGTTAGACCTTTTACTCGGATCATAGTCGTCCAAGTATTTGTTGTTTGCTTTACAGTAATGATGCGACGCCATACTAATTCCTCCCGCAATCCGTTTTCAATCATCTGAATCATTGGTAGGTCAGACAATAAATCAATCTGTACTCCAGTAAACTTTAAGAAAGCGTCCCAACTCATCCCGGGCGCAGAAATATAATGCGCAGGATCCAAACTGTAATGTTTCATGCAGGTCTTTCTATAATTTTCAAAGACGTCCGCCAACAAACATACATCTGCCATTAAATAGGAGTCATGATAGTCTCCCATCGTTTTACAATCTAACTTTTGCCAAGCATCTTGAGCATGCTGGTATTCGGAGTCGCTGATGTCCTTTCCTCTAAGACTAGAAAAGAACGCGCCTTTAGGCGGAAGTGTATCTTCGTCAAACCTTTCCCAACTGTTCATGTACTCATAAGGGTAAACGCCCTTTCTAACGAGAGTTGAGTCAAAATATTCTTCTGTTATTGGGCAGGACTTTAAGGCCATAGCCAGTGACTCTAATGATCCCATCATGTGTTGCATAGAGTCATAAAAAGACATGTTATTTAGATTAAAGCACATGTACTTTTCTGATGACTGTGCAATGCATGACACCCTGAAGGCATCGTCCACTGCTTTCATTATAAGATGAGAGTCGTAACCTCGCAAGTTGTGAAAGAAGATGGGCAGCTTCCATGTCTTAGGATCAAACTTTAGTTGAAGATTGCATTTGTTATGCGCCGCTCCTCTGAACTTTCCGCTAATGTGATCATGGTCTCTTACTGTCGGATTCTCTGCGTCTGATGAGAGACCTAAACCGCAAATCCAACAATGTGTGGCTGAGTCATACTGTTGTTGGTCTTCAGGTGTCATTATGATTTCAGATAAGTTTAGATTATTAGAACAGTCATTGCGCACTTGCTGCATGCGTTCTAAGAAGTATTTTGCAGCATTAGGCCCTCTATATAATTCTGGCTCTGAATGAACGCCATCCGACCTGACAACGATGAAAGCAAATGAACAAATTTGATGATTACTCATTAAGACTGTTTTTCGAAGTTTTTGTGGCGCTGGCCCTTCATAAGGAAAACAATAAGCGACTCGAAGTCTGCGTAAACTACGTATGGAGAATTTTGCAGCCGTTTCCAGTTCTTAAAACTAACTTTAGATCCTGGAGGGGGCGTAGTTAGTTCTGTCTTACAGTCTACAGAACTTTTACAATGTTTATATGTTCAAGCGCGGCTTGAGCGGTTGGAATTCTTGTTAAACATTTTCTACAGAATTCTTGTTTATGTTCATGCTTTGAAGTATGCGCTAATAATCTGCTCATTGTGCGTATCAATGTGTAATGGGGCAGCCCTGCTGGCGAAAACATTAGGAGTAAGTCCACATGACTTTTGGCTGGTTCGCCTATTGTTGGACTGTTCTTGGACACTTTAATTGGCGCCAAATTTGTTTCCTCATCCCATGTGTATACATTAACAGTTATTGGGTTGTTTTGTTCTTCAAACTGATCAATTTGGTCTACACTAACGGGAAAGGATATTCCATTGAAGTTAAGATCTTTGGCGTATTGCCGATAGTTAGTCACTCTCTCTGCGTGTTCGCGGACATGATGCTGCCTTGCAAGAACGCACCACATGAAACATTTGTTGTCTGAATTTTTTATGTTTAAAACTGCTCTCTTTAAAACCAACTCCCGAGGTAGCGGAATGTAAGCCTTGCCTACAATCGGTGCATACTTAGCCTGTTTTAATCTAATCTCTAAGACTTCGCCCTCTGACCAACCAGAGCCTCTCATTTTAGCTTCTTCAGCGGCCACATCAAACTGTGTAAGCAGTTGGTCTGCCCAACCGGGAGTTAAGTCATTGCGAGAAAGAATAACCTGTTGTTTAGTTGAGACCCAGACTTCTAGATTTTCTTCATTTATTGTTACATAGTCGATTAAAACAGCTAACATTACTTTAACTGGCGGGTCTATTGTTAGTTTACTTGGAACTTGAGAAATTGCATGTACAACGCTTGCCTGTACGTTTGTTGGGTCAATGACTTCTAAATCAATATCATTCAGTGCTCTTGATAAACGCTCTCTCTCAAGCATTCCTTCAAACAATTCGTCTTGTCCTTCATATATCTTAGCCATGCTGTCTTTCTTTCTAAGCCAAAATATTTATTTAAATTAAAAAAAAAATAATTAATCAGAATCAATATCGACGGTCTTTTGCGCTTGGACTCATAAACTAAAGTATAAACACCTTTTGGTGTTGTTAATGTGAGCTGTTTAGAACAGAGTTTAATGTCTCGTTTACTTTTTTAAGCATTCCTTTTTTATCTGCTCGGGGTCTGGCTGTTGAGAAAAACTTGTCCTCGCCTTTCTTTGAAGATCAAACTTTTGTCTTTTGTAGTCATCAAATCGGCCTGTAAACGATTAAATTCTTCATCCGTGATGTTTGGTCAACAAACGCTTTATTTATTGTCAGTTTAAACGAACTAAGTTTAGCCGTTATTAGTTGAACCATAGCTGTGTGCTTTTGGAGTTTAGTTTTTAATTTTTTGCCAGCCGCACTTACAGCTAATGAACACAGACCGAGAGCTAAAGACAAACCTCCTAGAGGTAAAGCTGCGGGTGAGCCTATGCCCGTTGCTAAGAGACCAACACTCGTTCCTGCTGATAGAGCACTTATAGTCGATGCCCCAGTATTAACATAAGTAACAGCATTAAAGGCAGCAGAATACCTTCGTTTGGTTTTGCTGTATTTTGAAAGGTCTTGCTCTAGTACTTGCTGCATTTGTGTAATGTTGGTTAATCTGAAGGTTTTTATGTCAGGGGTTTCTACTATCTCTTCTTTTGGCGGCGCTGTAGGCACATTTGGATAAACCTGAACAGACATGCTTTTTTAAATAAAAAATAATTTAGTATACTACATCTTTTAATCTGTTATTTACAATATTCAGCTGCGCATCATATATTAAAAACAAATGTACATTAAGCGGTTTATCGGCTTCTTCTTCTTTATCAATTTGGATGTTTATTACGTCTCTCACAGTTCTCCCGCTTCCATGCAACTGATTATCCTCTGTTGACCTTAGGTCAATCCATAAACCGTATTTTGTTGTTAAATAATCATCAAGCCTAACATTGTGAAGATGTAAATCTTTAGACACAAGGTCTACTGTTGGATTTCTACACCTCCCGCCTCCAAACAGTTTTCTTATTTCATCAAAATGCTGATAAGGTTTAAGCCCGCTAGCGTAGATTTGGTTAGGACTACCCTCAATCGAACATTGTACTTTCGTTATTTTTGGATTAAAAAACTTTTCACTTCCTCTTCGAATGGTTCTTCATCTTCACACAGCAATAAAATACCTTTAAGCGATCTTGCTGAGACGCTAAAACTAAAATTCCATATAGTGTCTGCCCTGCTTCTGGGATATGTTGTATGATGAATCACTCTTTCGTAATATATTGGGAAATGTGACTCATATTGGTGCGCAATCAGCTCTGCTAAATTAGGGTTGCTAACAACATCAAACTCTAACGAGATGTCAGAAATGCTGTACTTTGCTTCGGTGTCTGATGATTTGATAACGCGTTTGTATTCATTAAAAGTTAGTTCATATGACAATCTGTCTTTTAATGCTCCTTGAAAGTATGGCGCATGCGCTTTTAAACAACTCAAAATCTAAGGGGATGGAAA
Source organism: Conus ventricosus (assembly GCA_018398815.1). Taxonomy (NCBI): domain Eukaryota; kingdom Metazoa; phylum Mollusca; class Gastropoda; order Neogastropoda; family Conidae; genus Conus; species Conus ventricosus. The sequence goes on from CM031611.1 coordinate 68,130,976, forward strand.
AGCGATTTCCATACGCAAAATTTACTGCTACATACTTTTTGCCGTCTTTAGTATCTCCAGCGCCTATTCTATGTTTTAGTGCTTCTTCATTTTCGATTCCTTGAAACGCAAGATCATCCCTTTCATTCCCGGTTAGCCATAGATCAGAATAGGTTAAAAATATGTCTGCATTGTGTAAAGAAAATATTTCTTGCCCCTCAATTTTTATAGAAATTTTCTTAACGATTGCCCGTCCCAAATTCTGGACAACTGTCCTGTTTGGGTCTGTTGTTGAAACGAGTTCTATTTTGAAAGTAAGACGCGCAGAGCCTGGCACAATCAATTCATCCGCTCCTAAGTCTGGAAATTTGACAGTAAGAATTTGATCTGCATCAATAGTAGATGGATTATTTGGAACAATAATATTCCGTTTATTTCCCTTCACGCCATGGGGCTCTTTCTGTTTTCTATGCGGGTCAAGAATCGAGCCATGTACTTGTTGTGGCATTTTTATGAAGCAAAATAAAAAGTTAATTATTTAAAAACATGGCAGGAATTGAAGGCGAAGAAGATTATGATGTTTTTGATCGTGGAGACGACATGAGTGAAATGATCCCTTTGACACAGCATCGCTCAACGCTCTCATTGCAGCGTGAATTAACAGCAAGTACGGTCGAAGCATTTTACAAAAGTTTAGGCCAAGAACCTCCCGAATTTATAGACCCAAATGATTTTGAATTAGAAGATGGTCATTTGTCTGTAAAAAACGATCAAGGGCAACTTGTTCGGCTTACAACTAAACCCGACCCATCAAAGTTTTTAGCTGTGGGTTTCAATTAGAAATAGACTCAGTGTGAAAGATCAAAATCGCCTTGGCATTGCTAGACCGAAATTAAGGGCGGAGGCAGTTGCTAAACTTCAAAACACACTACAAGAACTCCCGACAGATAACCAAATGCAAAACATGGAACTTAAAGAATTAAATCAATCAGCAGGCGAATTAATAAATACAATAGAAGCAGAAACCAGTTTTTCAGAAGAAACAGCGTTAAAAACAATTAATGATTCCCCATTGCCTATGCGAGAATTATTAGCCCTTGATCGTACTTTAAGAACCATCAGAGGCGAATTAACAAACAATTTAGCAAAACTAGGTGAACTAGATGGGCATATAAAAAGAGAAAAAGAAAAACTCGTTGAGGCTGATGACGCCAACTTAGGGCCTGATATTAAAGAAAGAATAACCCAAAGACTAAAAGATCTTGAACAAGAGAGATCAGCAAGACTAGAAGTGACGACTACTAACCGAGACCTATTACGAACTCAAGTGAATAGAATAAGAGAAACTATCGAAAAAATTTTATATGAAGACGCAACGCTAGCAGAACGAATAAGAACATTGTTTAGAGAGCAGGGAGTCACATTGGCAAGCGTTATAACAGCCTTAGGATTTGCAATAAGTACACTGGTGATGGCTATTACAGGCGGCGGTGGTCAAAGTTCAGTGCCTCCGCCGCCATCGCCTCCGCCTGATAAATCATGGGTAAAAAAACAGCTTGATCATCTTGCAAGTTTATTACAAAAATTAGCTGGTAAAGCTATAGACTCTTTACCAGGAATATTGGGGAGTATCGTTAGCTGGCTTTTGTCTACTGCAAGCAAAGTAGTTGGCTTTATGGCCGAGCACTTATGGACATTAGTTCTCGTAATAGTTGGGTTACTATTTAGTAGTAAGATAAAGACCAAGTAATCCTATGCCAGTTAATCCAAGAACAAGCGCTGTCTTTTCATATTCATGGTCATCGCGAACAGAGTCCGCGAGCTTTGCTGAGTCTCCAATGGCCTTTGGGCTTTGGGCCGCGGGGATTAGATGACTTAATCTTGGGTGTTCTTTTATTGTTTGTAATATTACTGGCCCAGAATTTATGTCGTTTTTCCCAACCTTCTGTTCATTGCCTGCTATAAGAATTTCATTATTATAGTTTATTATTATTCCTACCTGGAGTCTGAGGTCAGAAGGCAGCATGTATAAACCAGTGCCAACAGCAAAGTCTACTTTCGATCTTGCGTATTGTAAAACATTTTGGTACCTTTTAATACTTGAAGGCAAATCAACTGTAGAATTAATGGCGTCCTCTAAATTTGCTAAGTATTGTTTTTGTGCATCAAAGCCAGTAGAAGGATCAGTTATGCTTGATCTTGCCTGTGCTTGTGAACCTAGCAAACACCAAACGTAAGTACGAATAGAGTCGTTTATTCGTTCTATTCCCGCCCTAGTTAGGCCCTTAGAAGTGTCTAAGATAAATGTTGTCCATGCTGTTTTATGCTCTTGCTCTATGGACCCGGGCTCAGCAGTTATGCCTGAAAAGAAAGATTTGAAAGGATGATGCCAGTCATAGTTATCTTTCTGTGAACGCCCCAAAAATGAGGGGTGCCTAGACCATGATTAGGATCCAACTTTTGTCTAAAGTCTGTCTTGATGTTAATATTAAATTCGTTACAGATCCTTTCAAAAGCCTTCATGTCTATTCTGTTGCTGAATGGATTAAACGGTTTGTCATTTGGTAATGGTGCTTGCAATTCAGACAAAATACGTCTGAAGGTGTAATAGAAATGAAATCTGTACACTGACCTCACCAAAGGAACAGGATGATTTAAGTGATCAGCATACGCCACTCCACACCCAGTTGATGCACAAGACACAGCAAAGTTTAACTGGTTCTGATAAACTGCATCGGATGACTAAACCACGCTTTCGCGATGTAGTCTTTTTTAATAGGGGGGTTAAGATAGCTCTTCAATGGGGTACTCACCTTTTTATGAAAAGAGGCAGTCTGGGTCACAGCAATGTCAAGAGTATCAGTTGCTATATTTTTAAGATTGTAGTGCGGCCCAACAGAATATTTTGCATCAGTATATTTGAATGCACCATTTTTATTTCGTTCAAAAAAATGTTTGTAACAATAACAACCCAAGACGTCCTTCGTTTTTAGAACATGCTGTTCAGAACGATTGCGGAACCAAAATGGTCGCACTCCACGAAATATTTTACAAAGTCGTATGGTTTAATATAAGTGAATCCAAGGAGAATAATAAGATTCTAAAAGTTAATAAAGCAGGAGACAAAGTTAGCCAGTTAACCATACTGATGGTTATTATGGGTTTTGCTCACTAAAGAAGCAATGAGTAACTTCAACATTACTCTAAAACTTAACAATGCAAATTTGACAACAATGTTAACATTCAAACCTGAAGAAGAAGTAGTACATTACCTTTTTGATGTAGAGCTAGCTAAAATGTTAGGCTTTGCAGCTGACAACCATAGATTAGAGTTTGTGCCAGACCAAAACTACTTATGGGGGGGAAAATCCGCTCGATCTTGCATTACATTCATTACTCTATGTTTTATTTAGATGAACTGAGCACTGATGAAAACTTATATGATGGAAGGCCCTCAACTGTTCTAAGAGCTCTTCCATCAGGGAAAGCTGCATATTGCGATTATGAAATTATACAATTCCCTAATTTACAGTTTAAAAGATTAGTTTGTGGAAGGGTCGGATCATTTAATATAAAATTGCAGACAAAACAGGGAAAGTCGTGAAATGTGATAACCTGCACATTGTTTTGGAAATAAAATATAAGTTGAACTTAAAAAAATGTCGCGTGGGCCAGAAGAATCCGGAGTTACATTAGCGCCTGTGAGGTGTATAACTTTAGAATTAAAAGACCTTGCAGACGTTGCGGACTTTGAACAGAATGGCGAGATAGGCGCTTTGTATGGTTTTGAGTACACTAAAGATGGCGATTATAAACGCAAAGAGGTTGGCGACAACAAAAAGTTTCCTAAACTAGAGCAACTGCGCAATGTAGAGGCAAATAATGTTGGCCAGTATGAATATAAAATAGTTCGAAAACCTGACCTCAAATGGCACTTAGAACCATATTTAGAATGGGAAATAAAATTTGAATTTTCATAAGCCCATTTACATATTTTAGCCGCCAAAAAAAGTTTCAGAAAAGCATTCAACTCTGGCCCTTTACATGTAAGTCTTATGCCGGACGACAATAGCCGGAAAGAAAATTGAAATAACGCCGTATGGGAAAAAGCAGTACATCCTCCACAGAAAAGAAACAGTTGTAAAAAAAGCTTCTACAAAATTACAGTTCTTTCCAAGCAGAAAATTAGGAGACACGTTCACAATGATATTTGAAATTTCTGTCTTTAAAGATGTGGAGAGGGAGGGGGTTGTGGGCGTTAGTGATGACCTTATAAAAGGAATTAATATTAGCTGGCAAAACTTAGACGTTAAACGCCTTAACGTTACCATCGTCGTTCTTCACAATGGTGAGGATATTAAGATCATAACAACAAGCAACAAAATCAATGTTGACTTAAATAGAAACAATCTTACAGAACTGAATTGGATTAATCTTACACATTTAGGCCTCGTAGGGTTTTATTATACTGAACAAGTTTTGACAGAGAGTATGATAAAAATAATAACTGGATTAGATTAAATTCTGCTATAAAACTATGGAGCAGTTTTAAAATTTATGACAAAAACTCCTCATTGCTCATTGATTGTGGGCAGACTGGTTGTGGAAAAACAATATTTATCCTCGACCTGTTACAAACAGTTTATCGTTATAATTTTAATCATATTGTGGTTTTCTGTCCAACACTTAAATGGAACAAGCATATCATGATAGAAGGTTTATATGGACAGATGATGACATTTTATTTAGTTAATCCTAGCAATAAACTAAGTGAGTGTTTAGAACAGTTTTATAGACTGTTTGAAGGAACGCAGACACTATTTATTATAGATGACTGTTCAGCAGAAAGAGACATAGTTAAAAAGAGAAACACTTTATCAAAACTAGCTTTCAGCGGAAGACATGCTGGGATAAGTGTGTGGATTTTATGCCAAAAATATAACTCAGTTTTAAAAGACTTTAGAGAACAGTTAAAGACTGTAGTGTTATTTCACATGAAAGACAGAGACTCATTTGAAGAATGTTTGCGCGAAAATGATGTTATTGAAAACGATCAAGAAAAACATAGGATTAAACAAAAACTAAAATCTGAAAAGTTTAGTAAATTAGTATTAAAACGGATAACCCTGCACAGTATGTTTGTTTGTAGATAATCGTTATTTTTGGTTATTGAAGTCTTACTTGTCAGAGAACAGTAATATGCTGATTCTAGGTCACTTTCGCCCGAAAACTGGTTGAGGGCGAAAGTGGCGTAGAGTCGGCATATTACTGTTCTCTACTAGTTTTGCACTGTCTTCAAAAGGTCCGAATTCAAGATTCCAGTTTTCCAGTGTTCGCAGTAGATGTGTTGTGTCCTTGACATAGCTGAGCAGAAGCGCTACATATGGCTGAAGCCAGTGATCAATTAATCTGGACAGGTTCTCTGTGGGGCCACCAACACATGAAACTATGGGTCTGCCTGGAGGGTTAATGAAGAGTTTTGTGAATTTTCGGTAGGAGGTGAAATTGGTGACACACAACACTTTTCGGATTCACCAGGGCCCATTTGAGTGTACTGTCATCAATAAAACCCTTGGAGTGTAAGCTGTTGACCAACTCATTGGATCTTTTGGCTATCCGTGATGTTGGGTCACTAGCTAACTTCTGGTAGTTGAAATTGTTGCTGAGCTGTCTGTTTGCTTCTTCAACGTAATGCTGTGTGTTCTGGACCACCACTGCTCCACCTTTGTCAGCACTGGAGATGCGGATCGTACGGCTGTTCACCAGTCTTCGAAGTTCTTTCAAGGCTTCTCTTTCTTCCCTAGTCAGGTTGTCCTTTGCTGGTTTGGGTGCGTCGTAAGCATCTGTCCACGTTTGTAACAAGTTGCAGTAGGTGTCCAGTGATCTGTCTCTCCCCACAGGAGCATGAAGCCAGTTGGCCTATAGAATTTAGGGGGAGCAGAGTTTGTGTCATCTTGCGGGTCCAACAGGTGGTCATAATGGTACTCTTTTAAGCGCACCTTACGACATCCCTCTGCAATATCGTCTGTGAGTTGTTTTTTGTTGAAAGACTTGGGAGTGGGGCAGAATTTAGGACCTAGTGAAAGAAGGTTTTGTTGAGCCTTATTTAGGTGGATGTCGGAGAGATTAATAACCAATCCACTGCTGTGGGGTGGCTTGGGTGAGAGGCCACTTACTTCCTCCGTGCCGACTTTCCTCTTGAAGCGTCTTGTCTTTCGTTTTCGGCGAGGGGGAAGATCGGAAATCAGAGAAGTCGACCCGCTCTTCTCCTCCAAAAGTCTCAAGAGCTTTGTCTGTTTTTTCTTCCTGAGGCTGTAGCTGATTCCTGATCGACGACGATGTTCACATAAAACAGATTCGAAGTGGTCAAAGTTTGAGTTTTGCTGAATGTGATATAGAATTCCGTGAATCTGTTCTTGCACTTTCTCCGAAAGGAAGCGGTAAGCGTCTCTGCAGGCAATCAGAATATGTCTGCTCGCACTGTGGAGGGTATCATCTATAATTTTGTTGAGATAACTGGAAGGGGGAAGAGCATCCTTTCCAAATTTAATTCTCATCCCTCGTGGTATGACATTCTGCTGGGCACAGTTGTCTAGGAAGTTTGAATGTGATCTGTATCTTGCCAGACGGTTCCTCATCCTTGATAGTGTGGTCAATGCACAATCAAGGTCTGTCGAGTCCATTGCGCTGGATCCAAAGGATGCAGGTGAGATCGGAAATTGTACTGGGTGTAACAGCGCAAGACTCACATGGAGGAAGAGAAAGGATCGTACAACTTGGATCAATGTGAACATTGATGCGAGTTTGTCCGTGAATGATGTATGTCGATCGTAGCAATGACAGACACAACAACAAGTTGTATGTACTTCTCTCTCTTACGTTTCGGCAGACTCGCCTTCCTCAGAGAAACTTTATTGACTGCGCCAAACACAGATCACAACTACAGCTACGGGATAAAGAACATCGCTCACTTGTACACTCACACACACACACACACACACACACACACACACACACACTCACACACACACACACACACACAGTGTCACTTACGGGACAAGGCGAATTGGAAAGCCAAAGGTTACCAACGCCCGACAGAGGTTTTGAGGTGAAGGTGAGGGTGGAGGAGGGGGGAGGGGGCAAGGGGGAAGGGGAAAGAGGAGTTGGAGGGGATGGGGGAAGTGAGGGGAAAGGGTTAGGGATAGGGGATATTGTGGAGGGGTGAAGACGATGGACTCCCACATTCACGACATTCATGCTCAATCTCGCAAGTCTCTCTCTCACAGAGACCCTCATTCAGTTGTCCCCTGCTGCCCCAGGAGACGTCATTCAAGTAACCAAGGGTAGGGGAAACCTGGGGGGGGGGGGGGGGGGGGGGGGGGGGGGGGGCACAGGTGAAAGGGGCACAGTAATGGAAGAGGGTGGAGGGAAAAAGGAGGGGACAAAAGGGAAGGGAAAGGGGGAAAGTGTAGTAAGCGGGATGGAGGGGTGAAGACGATGGACTCCCACATTCACGACATTCATACTCGATCTCGCAAGTCTCTCTCTCTCTCTCTATATATATATATATCACAGTACTTTGACGCTCTTCTCCAACCCATAGTACAACGCCTCCCCACATATCTTAAAGACTCAAGCCACACACTCAACTCAACACGATCCATTCATATAACACAGACCCCAGTGTTCAACCCTGCCTCCTCTTTCCTCTTGACATTGTTTCTCTCTACGCTTCCATCCCGCACGCTGACGGACTGAAGCCCCTCACATTCTATCTTAACAAACGACCCCCTAACTAACAACATCCTCCCACAGCTACACAGGTTAGACTTGCAGAATTAGTCCTCACCCTCAACACCTTTGAATGTAAGAATCATACCTTTTCACACATCAGTGGTGTTGCTATGGGAACAAAAGTGGGACTATCCTATGTCTGTTTCTTCATGGGGCACCTAGAATACCGCCTACTAACCTCTTATACAGGCCTGACATCAAAACTCTACAAAAGATACATAGATGACGGACTGGGAACCACATCCATGCCAGAACATGACCTCCGAAGTTCCCTCAACTTTGTTCAGACCTTCCATCCATCCATCAAACTGACCTACATTTTTTCACAATCAGTCAACTTCCTGGACATCATCATCTCCCTCAAAGATAGACTGTTCAAATCCTCAGTTCTCTATAAACACATTGATGCGCACTCCACAAGCAGTCACAATGTCTGAGTTTTTCACCAACCATGGATACCTGGTACCCAATGGCGTCATTAATTATGCTCTCAGTCCCACCACAGCTGTACCCAGAACATCTGCTCTGGAAACCCAGCCTCCAAAGAAGAAAGACAAACCCACTGCCTGCCTCCTCTTCCATCCTCACACTCTGCGCATCTGCAGGATCTTGAAGACTAGCTGGCAAATAGTAGAAGATCGCAAACCTGCCTTTGAGACCAAACCAATGATCCTTTTAAAACGTGACAAAAACCTCAAAGACCTATTGATGCGCCCTAAACTGAACAAAATCTCCACACCTAAGCCACAAGTACTTTCCCCTGCTCAAAACCCAATTGCAAAATCTGCTATCTCACCGAACCAGACATCATTCTGCAAGTCCCCAATGGCTCATTCACAATTAAACACACATTCTCCTGTCACAGCCGAAACATTGTGTACGTCATCCACTGTCAGCTGTGTGGTAAAATCTATGTAGGTGAGACATCCTACACACTTGAGACGTGCACCTCTGAACAGCTGGCTGACATCCGCCACCATCAGCCCAAACCAGTTGCTCTATACTTCAACCACCCCCAACACAACATCAACCATGTCAAAGTCTTGGCACTTTGGCAATCAGAGTGACAACTTGGAGTATCTTATGCAGGAAGCTTATCTTATTACCAGACTTGGAACCCTCCACCCCAGTGGCATCAACATCCAAAGATAGCATGTACCCATCCACCTCTGCAAAACCAGCATATAATATCCTCCACCAACACGCACGCACACTAACATACTTCCCACTCCTTACCTCAGACTAAGTTACAGCTATCTTCCTTTATCATCTGCCTAAACTGTCTAGGTCTCTCCATTTGCTACATCAATCTACTCACGACCCTCGCCCCCCCCCCCCCCCCCCCCCCCCCGCCCTTTTCCTCCATTCCTTCAATTGTAATGTTAGCCGTTTACTCATTGATCATTACCATCCCTTTCCAGCCACTATCATTATTACTAACATTACTACACACATGGTCGCTATTATCATCATTATCATAATCCAAAAGAAACGTGTGCTCTTTATTCATTGATCACTTGTAGTCCTTTCCACCAAATATTATTATTACTATGCGTGCCTGTACCCATCGTCAACACAGCGCAGGCCTCCAAGGGTGGTACAGGACTGCTCTAAAGGCAGGTGAAGACAGTGCTTCTCTGGGTCCTCCCCAGCACCTTCGGGTGTTTCTTTTTCTTCTTTGCCTTAACTAGGCTGACCCTGGAGAAAGGTCCAGTGACGGTGAGGAAAGACCCACTGACCACAGGGAAAGTCCTGTTGACAGTGGGAAAGACTACAACTTTGGATTCTCTCTTGAGGGCACATAAGACCATATGGCGAAAGCTTGGCTGTGTCTGGAGTGGCACTGTCTTCATCTGTCCGTGGGCAGGGGTGGTTGGGTCTGTGGGGTGTGCTCGGCAGCTGGAGGGTGGTGTTTTTCGCCGGTGGGCTCTGCAGTCATGAAATACGGGCTGGTACACCCATGGGGATGCTACTTTAAGGCTGTTATGAGCTGCATCCTGTAGTCTAATTTACCTCGGTTCAGGAGCAGTGATGTCCCTTGATATCTTAATGGAGTGTCCTGTGCGTGCCTGTACCCATCGTCAACACAGCGCAGGCCTCCAAGGGTGGTACAGGACTGCTCTAAAGGCAGGTGAAGACAGTGCTTCTCTAGGTCCTCCCCAGCACCTTCGGGTGTTTCTTTTTCTTCTTGATCACTTGTAGTCCTTTCCACCAAATATTATTATTACTAATAATTACGTCAATCATTGTTGCTATCATCACCATTATCATCATGTTATTATTATCATTATTGTCATCATCAACACTATCGTTATTATTTTTTTTTTTTTTCTGTCCCAACCTCTGCGCCACCTCAGAGGCAGTGCACCCACACCGCTCATTCTGACACCCCACCCACAACCATAGCCCGGCCGGCCCCGCCGCAGCCCCGGCACCAGCAATCCACAGGGATCAGTCAATGTCAAGTCGTCAAGAGGCAACCCACCGGAGGAGACACTGCACTGCTGCCGAGTCATTTCGGTGGTGTTCAGTGGCGCCTGTTCTGATCTAACATACGCAGGACACCACCTACTAAGCCCCCTACTGACGACAATAATTGCTTAGTCGCGGAGCCGGCGTGAGTGAGCTCTCCCTCCGGAGGGCGTCACCACGTCCGTCCAACGACAGCCCCCATGGACTCGCCGATACCGGTGACCCCGGCGGAAGCAAACCAAGGCCACAGACGTGGAGAGGACATCGAAATTGAGGTCACCATGAGAGCAGGGCATGAAGGGCCACAGAACTTGAGACTTTTTTTTAATGCTGATCAATGGGAATGAGGATGATTAAGATGATGCTACGGATTTCCATTTCGGTCTGAGACTACATGAAAGGGCTGTACTCTACGCTTCCTTTCATAATATATCCTGGCGTCAACCAGGCCCGAGAGATACAGGCACCTGCAGTGTTGGTCAGGAAATTTGAGCAACACTCTCAGAAACGCATCCATTAAGTGGATGAAACTCGACTGTGTGGTCCCAGTCTTCCCAACTGAGTCCGCAGCAAACTCAACTCTGGGTAGGAGCCGGTCGGGGCAGAAAAAACCCACATGACTCTGATGGGATTCGAACCCACGACCTCCCAGCCGAGAGTCTGCGACGCTAACCACTTCGCCACGGCGGCTGGTCGCTATCGTTATTATTAACATTGCCAATGTCGTTATTATTACTATCATAATTATCACTACCATTATGCTTATAGTAAGCATGTCCTATTGTTGCTAATCCCATCGCCAAAAATTGTTATTATTCTTCGTCTGCTGATTGGTCAGATGTATACATGTGGAGGATGATACCGTATGCGCGCCCCAGTTGATGCCAAAACGCGGTGCCAGACGGACGTATGAAAGTGGTTTCCCAGTGATAGATATCTAGCGTGAATAATTTCCTTGGACCTTCACAATTCCTTTCAGGTCAGTAATAAACATCATAATCACATTAGGATCATTAGAATCTAACAATCTAAGAAATTATTATTCCAAAGTTTGTATTAAACTGGTCGGCTTTCTGATCAGCACCGGTAGTCTAGATCCTTTGTGCTCAGCTCTTTCAGAAGGTGAACTTTTGAGCACATATCGGCAGCTCTTTCAGTAGCCATTTCGGAGGGTCTTTCAGAACCCACAGACAGCAGTGGGCCCTCAAACGTCTCAGAATCAGTTAGAAGCCTGATTCAAGAGCTAGATTCAAGCTGGAACAAAACCTTCGAGACCCTAGCGGGACTACTTAGGCTAAAGAGAAAACTTCCAGACGAAATTGGCGCCGCAGAACCTGCCTAGTTTGCCTTGAGTTTCTGGAGACGATTCAGAGCTAGAACAGGAACACAACAGTGATATTTTGGAGCTGAGAGAACATGGGGAACTGGAAGAATTAGAGGAAAAAGAGGGACAGCTCTTCATGTCGCAGAATAAAAACGCCGAGACAATTTGACCTTGCTGAAAGAAATAGCCGCTGATCTGAGCGGTACGGACGAACTCGTAAGCGAAGAAGTGAGAGAGAGAAACTGGCAGAAATTGTTAATGGTCGGTTCACGAACAAACTTGGCTAGATCTGCAGAAGAAGAAATTTGAAGCCTACAACAGACCGCAAATTGTCAAAAATTGATCGTCCGACGGTAAATAACGAAATATGGTCGAAATTACGGTCTGAGGCCATCAAAAGCGACCTGAAAATGCAACATATTCAGAGAGCAGTCATCAAGGCAGCGACTGCGTGCGTGTGTGCCACAAACGGATTACTTGATAGGCCTACCGGCTTGCCCAGTTCAGAGGCCAATTTTGAAGCCGTGAAGCATTGTACCAATGCTGTGGCTATTTTGGGTCACGTTTCGCGCAAGATTTCGTTGCGCAGACGCAGTGGCATCAGACCACAGGTAAACAAGCAGTTTTCGCGGATCTGTGATGGATCGCTCCCGATCACAGACCAGTTGTTTGGGGACAGTTTGTCCGCGACACTGAAAGATGTGCGTGAGACCGACCGCATCAGCTCCAGTGTAGGCCACGAGTGCAGATACCGCGGAAACGCCCACTACTATCGTGGACAAGCGGGTGGTTCTTACTACTCTGAGTCAGATTGCCCATGTGGTCAATTTTAGACCAAAGGAGCAGAACAAACAGAAGACAGCATTGGTTTCAGCAGAAACGGGGACATCAGAATCCCAGCTTCCAACAGAAGAGGTGAGCTTGGTTACATCTTTAAAACCTCAGTAACGTGAGTTTACTGCTGGGAGATTAAGACAGTTTGAAGATGCATGGTCTAGAATCACTTCAGACCCAGATATTAAAAGCATGATAGCAAGGGTTAAGGTTGAATTTGACTGTCCTTTAGACCGGTTATCCAGGCTATCTTGCGCTAAAACAACTGTCACAAATCAGAAAGAGTACAAGATCATTGATTCAGAAGTTCAAAAGTTGATTGCTAAGAAAGTAATTTCCTCATGTGAGCATTGCCCTGGTGAAGTTATTTCTACAGTTTTTACCAGGGAAAAGAAAGATGGATCTTATCGCATGATTTTAAATCCAAATATACTCGATTTAGAAGTCAAAATGGATACTCTGAACACTGCCCTGACTTTGATAACTCAAGAATGCTTTATGGCCTCAGTTGATCTGAAGGATGCCTATTATAGTGTAGCAATCCATGAACAGCACAAGAAACTACTCAGATTTCAATGGAGAGATCAACTCTATGAATTCAGTGCTTTATCCAATGGCCTATCATCAGCTCCCCGTTTGTTCACAAAGCTGTTGAAACCTGTCTATGCCTCCCTTAGAATGAAAGGTCATGTATCTACGGGGTTTTGGGGGTGATTCTTTGTTGATTGGACTCACAGAGAGCAGCTGCATGAGGAATGTTACAGATACTACTGATTTGTGTCAAAGGTTAGGATTTATCATTTATCCAACCAAGTTGGTTATTGAGCCCACAACAAGGATTCAATACCTTGGAGTCATCATAGATTCTGTCTCCATGAAAGTCACTCTTAGCACTGAAAGGACTGTCAGCATATTTGTATAGTTGTCAGAGGCTTCTTGATGAGCAGTCACACAATCTGTGAGGTTGCTCAAGTTTTAGGAAAGATCGTTGCTAGCTTTGCTGCTGTCAAGTATGGACCTCTCTATTACAGACAGGTTGAGAAAGACAAAAATAGCTTTGAAAGGGAGCAGAGGTGACTTTGACCAACTCATGCAGTTGTCTGAAGAGAGTAAGGAGGAACTTAAATGGTGGATTGTCAATGTGTCCGATACAGAGAATGATACTTGCAGTACTGAACCAGATATAGTTGTCACCACTGATGCTAGTGGCACATGTTGGGGGTGCGAGTGTGAACAAACAGCTTCAGGTGGACATTGGTTGCCGCATGAAAAGACCTTTCACATTAAATATTTGGAATTGAAAGCTGTTTTACTTGCTTTGCACCAGCTTGCCAAGAATGCCACAAGGGAAACGTTGATCAGATTTACTGTTCCACACACTGATCTGAAACCCAAAACACTGGCCTATGTCAAAGACCTCTGGCAAGAGGAGTGGACCTTGCAGACGGATAACAAACTATAAAATCCGTCCAAACCTCAACGAGTTTTTACCATGTTCCAGAGGCGGCTGTAAAGAAGAAACAGTCCTGTGCCGCTTACACACAGGTCACTCGTTTTATACCCATTCTTATCTTTTAAAAGGTGAAGAAGCTCCGTGGTGTATTCCATGTCATGTTCCACTCACTGCGAAACATATTGTTTTAGATTGTTGGGACTTGCACTATGTGAGACATAAACACTTTACAGCAGAGTCCATGAAAACCCTGTTCAGAGATGTCCCACCTGACGTGATCTTTGAGTTTCTGAAAGAGATTACCATTTTTAATCTGATTTAAGATTTTACGGAAGAAAGGTTTTTAACGAAGTTTCTGGTGTGTTTCTAGAAGACGTATTTTAAAGAGATGTGTGACAGTTTTTTTTAACTTGTGAGCAGATTTTAACATGGTGACAGCCCTGATTTGGTCCTTTGCGGTCGGCTGGGCTATAAGCAACATTACCGTAAGACTTGCTTTGCAGTCATTTCAGGGAAAGCTGGAAAACAAACATGTCCGGATAATGATACACAATACAACAGCAGTCAGCTGTATCAATCACATGGGAACAAGGCATTCAGATGCTTGTAATGACATGACATTTACAATTTGGTCATGGTGCATTTCTAAGAATATCTGGATCAGTGCAGTGCACATTCCAGGGAAGCAGAACAGAACAGATGACAAGGAGTCCAGGCGTCAGAACACTGATGCTGAATGGAAACTTGATGAACAGGCTCTGCAGTCTGCCTTCCAACAGCTCAGGGCTTCTCCAGATATTGACCTCTTTGCTTCCATGTTGAACTTCCAAATGTAGCAGTACATTTCATACAGGCCAGATCAGAAGCTGAAGCAATCGATGCTTTTTCCATCTCTTGGGAGCATTTACAGTGGTATGCATTTGCATCTTTCACCATCATAGGACGGGTGCTGCAGAAGATCCAGAGAGACCGTGCAGGGGGGATAATTGTGGCACCCAACTGGCCGTCACAACCGTGGTTTGCTGTGCTTCAACATCTTCTCTGCTGCCCTCCAGTAGAACTCAGGTGCATACGCCACCTTCTTCACCTACCCAGCGACCTCAGAGCAATTCATCCTCTCATTCCGAAACGTCGGCTAAACCTGCTTGTCTGCAAGATCTCGGCAAAAATGTCTTAACTTCCCGTTTATCAGGACATTCAGTTGCTCTAATCATGGATTCATGGAGACCCAGCACCCATAAGTCCTACAACACCTACTTGTACACATGTGCATTTGGCTTTTTTTGTGTGTGCAGAACTGTATGCTGTAGGTGCTAGTTATAGTACAGCTAACCAAGCTAGGAGTGTGGTTTCAACATACCTTTGTCCTGATAACGCAGAAACAATAGGTCAACATCCTATAGTCTGTAAAATTGTCAAAGATGTGTTCAACAATAGACCATCACTCCCAAAGTATTGTGACACGTGGGATGTAGACACAGTCATTGATATGTTAGCACAGTGATCAGATGTAGAACAGCCCAGCTTTCTGAAACTCACACTCAGAACACTTATGTTACTTGCTTTACTTTCTGGTCAGAGAGGACAGACTCTCCATAGTCTTACTGTTGATGATGTAAAAATCCATGAGTCTAAATGTGTACTTGTATATAGCTCTCTTTTAAAACAAACCAGACCAGGGACTCACTTGAAGCCTTTAGTCATACCCTGTTTTGAAAACAAGAGGTTGTATCTGGTTCACCACGTTCAGCAGTATTTGAAAAGGACTGCCCACCTACGAACTGGAAAGCACTTTTATGAGTTGCATAAAGCCTTTTGCACCTGTGAAAAGAGACACCATTTCTCGTTGGATGAAGGACGTGCTGTTTATGGCTGGAATGTCGAAGTACTCGGCTCACAGCATTCGGGCTGCTAGTACTTTTGCAGCATTAAGCAGAGGTGTACCAATAGACAGCATCCTTAAAGCAGGTGGACAGTCAAACAGGAACACTTTTTCAAGATTCTACCACCGGATCATTAAACAGAATGAAGATGGAAATGGTGGTTCTACAAAGACTAAGAGTTTTTCCCAGTCTGTGCTGGACACATTTGTAGATAAAGGGGAGTAATTCACATTATGGCTGATTGCCTTTCAGAGCCTGACGTGTTAAGGAATAACGTGTAATCCCCGACGCTAAAATCTCCACATGTATACGTCTAACCAATCAGCAGACGAGGGATAATTTGAAAATTAAACGAGACTTACCTGGAAGTTGAAGTTTAATGGAGATTATGTCGAGGATGCTGTTGGGTAGAAGTATATATGTGCCCACCCATCAGCAACTCGAGATACTTCCATTGAACCCTCCCTTTCGAGTTTATCCTCGGGAACCACACGTAGCTGAAGTCTGGGGCGCGCGCGCGGCATCTTCCTCCACATGTATACCTCTACCCAACACCATTAAACTTCAACTTTCAGGTAGGTCTCGTTTAATTTTCAAATTGATAGTGGTAATACTTATATACAATAACTTATCTTAGAAACGTGAGTGAGTGTGGTGTGTGTGTGTGTGTGTGTGTGTGTGTGTGTGTGTGTGTGTGTGTGTGTGTGTGTGTGTGTAAGTACGTTGCCCCCCCCCCCCCCCCTTCCATTTTGTTTAACCGCTCTCTTATTCCCTCCATCCTCATGCATCAACATCCAAACGTAGCATGGACTTATCCACCACTGCAGCGTCAGCCCTCTGTCTCCTCCACCTACACATCCTACCACACCTCCCGCTATTTACATCATACAATTTTAGAGCTATCTTCCTTAACCCTTAACCCTCTGAATACACTCTCTATATCTACTACATCACCACACTATTTACCCAGATACTTATCCACTCCCTTTTTTTCGTCTGGTTTCCTTTCAAATTCATATACTATCTCCTCTACAAGAGGTCCTATTTCCGCTTCCTTCTTTCCTGTGCATATGTGTGTAGGTGTAGCTGTGTCAACATAAAACATACAACAACAACAACAACAACAACAACAACACCAACAACACCAACAACAACATCCTTTTTTTAAATAGGAATGCTAGCCATTTGCACGCGGTCCTTTGTCAGTGCTGGAATGAGGGAGCTATACCACAGGACATGAGAGATGCCAAGATTGTCACCCTGTATAAAAACAAGGGCGAGATCGTCCTCAAACCTCTGACTAAACTCTACATTTGCCACATCAATCTTTGGTTACTCAGATACTTATCCACTCCCTTTTTTTTCATCTGGTGTTCTTTTAATTTAAAATACTATCTCCAATACAAGAGCTCCTCTGTCCTCTTCCCTCTTTGTGCATAATTTCCTGTATGTCCCCTGACACTGAGTTTGACAAGAGGATCGAGAAGGCAGCCACAACACTTGCTCACCTCACACAAAGAGTGTGGACAAATCCCAAGCTGGCCACAAAGACAAATATGGCTGTGTATAATGCCTACGTTCTCAGCACCTTGTTGTATGGCGGTGAGACATGGACCACGTACGCTCGCCAGGAAAAAGGCTCAATTCCTTCCAGCTCAGAAGCCTCCAGCGTATACTTGGCATCTCCTGGAAAGACAGGGTGACCAACGCCGAAGTCCTGTCTCGCGCTGGCCTCTCTACCATGTATATACCCTGCTGAGACAGCGTTGGATGCGTTGGCTGTTCGCCGCACGGAGGATGGTTGCATCCCAAAAAACGTCCCCTGTGGAGAGTTTGCCACAGGGCAGAAAAGCATTGGCCGCCCACAGCTGAAATACAAAGATGTTTGCAAAAGAGACATGCAGGCGCTTAAGATCAACACTGAGTCCTGGGACGACCTCCCAGCAGACTGCAACAGCTGGACAAGCACTCTCAAGAAACAGCTGCAGACTGGCAAATACAAACTGACCGCTACTGCAGCAGAAAAACGAGGGCGCAGAAAGGGGATGGCAGCCAACAAACCAGTGTCAACATACAGACGTGACCACTGCGACAGAGACTGCATCTCTCGCATCAGTCTCTACAGCCACAGGCGACGCTGCTCGGGTCAAAATGACAGCCCAGACAGATAGCTAATCTTAGATCGGATATACTCTATCCATGGTCAGCTACGACCGACGTAGGCGTACTGCTACTACTGCTGCTAGCCCTTCCCTCACTGATGATTTTTAATCCTTTCTAGCCACTATTTTCATAATTAATATTACATCTACCATTATCAATATCCTTACTGTTATTACCCTATGATTATTATCATTACTACCGGCCTGTACTTCACAAATTACAGAGCTGAAGCAGAAGCCCTGAAAACAGCAGCAGCTCACATCGAGGTCAGCCCCTACGCCAGCCACAGCGTTGTCTTCCTGACCGACGCCCTGTCCATCTTGCAGGCCCTTCAGTCCAACAGAGATCTAGAGCTCAACGATCTGTCCTCATCTCTCGCCTCCCTCTGCACAAGTCACACAGTCACCCTGCAGTGGATTCCCTCCCACTGCAACGTGCTCGGCAATGAGACTGCTAACTCCCTGGCAAAGGAGGGCACTACGAAGGGGCAGATGGACAGATCTACCAGCTACCCTGAATCCAGGACCATCATTAAGGCCAAGCTGCAGAACAAGTGGAAGCAGCAGCATCCACGCCACAACAGAGCAGACCCGTACTACCTGCTGACTCGACGAGAGCAGGCTCAGGACAGACCACAACCGCCTGAAACACCACCTATTCTTTAAACTCCTCATCGGCAACACAGAGCAGTGCCCCTGCAGAACAGGCAGCCAGACAACAGAACACCTGCTGCAGTCCTGCCCGCTCCACCAAGCGCTCCGAGAGAAACCTGGCCCGACCCAATACCAGTGGCCCGGAAGCTCTATAGAGGACTGGAGGACCTGCGACGTACTGCCACCTTTGTCGAAGAGACCGGAGAATCCATCTGAAGAAATGACGAACGAGACAACATTACTGTTATCATCATTATCATTATTACTAAAGTCATTGTTGTTGCTAATTGCTATCTTTGTGCCTATAATTACTGCGTCCTAGTTTCACGTTGTCATTATAGCATAAGTGTTAATACTAATATTATTATTATACCATTGAAACTATTTTCCATCTTATGTTTGTGCCAATACTTTTATTATTATTACTATTTATTACCCTTACCGTTTCTATTTCTAGTATTATTATCATTATTATTAATGCCAGTGTTATTGATATTTAGCATCGTTACCATTGTCATCACGATCATCACCGCTACTAACAATGTTGCCACGACAACCATGCTGTTCAACAATCCTCTAACCCCTCTCCTTTCTCCCACACTACAAATGCTATCGTCATATTATCACCAAAAGTGGTAGCATTCTACTCTTCATTATTTTTTCAATGTTTTCATCATATTCATTATAATTAGTACTATCAGTATTATCATTACGATCATTACTATTTTAACGCGCATTGTGTCCTTCACCACGGCCTGGTTTTCATTCAACGCCCATCTTGCGCCGAATTTGACACGATAAGTGATTACTCGTTCATCATTGTGATGTCCTCAGTGGTGTTTACCGTGCTGAAGAAGAC
This sequence comes from Conus ventricosus, assembly GCA_018398815.1. Classification (NCBI taxonomy): domain Eukaryota; kingdom Metazoa; phylum Mollusca; class Gastropoda; order Neogastropoda; family Conidae; genus Conus; species Conus ventricosus. The sequence goes on from CM031611.1 coordinate 68,150,390, forward strand.
CTAAGATGTCAAAACGCGCCGCACTTTGCCTTGTGATTCGTTTCTTAGTGTTTAGCGGATTTATTATATAAACGTTTAAGGTTAGAGCACGTCGTCAAATGAGTTCATATACAAAGTAGCTTGGAAAATGAGTAAGCCAGACCAGAAATATATGAATCAACGTCC
>CM031611.1:68158054-68165554 GCA_018398815.1 Conus ventricosus
TGGTGATTGTATGACTAGATGTTTAAACAAAACGAAAGGTACGACTAACTGCATGGACTGCACACACACCTCGTTCACATCGAGGGTAAACAGTCATGATGTTGAAAATGTGTCGTCGTGTGCAAGATGACAGTAGTTCGTCTAATGTGATAAAGAAGTTTAGCCATGTTAGTCAGAATACATATGGCATAAACGGTATGAACAAAGTTGTAAATAGTGTATCATTTCTTCATTGGAATATAATTATGTGGACCATCTAAAAACAAACCAACTGGATGAAAGAGATTTTATCCAGTTGATTTCTTCCTTTGACTTCTCCCAGGTCTGCAAAGACTTTTATCTATCAGCCTAAAGAAGACAAACGTTCGGGGTCAAGACACACCGTCACCACCTGCCATCACCGTTGATGACCATGAGCTTGATGCCATCCCTCAATTCACTTATCTTGGGTCCACCATCACCGATACTCTCTCCCTTGACACTGAGATCGACAAGAGGATCGGAAAGGCAGCCACAACACATGCTCGCCTCACACAAAGAGTGTGGACAAATCTCAAGCTGACGACAAAAACAAAGGTGGCTGTGTATAACACCTGCGTTTTCAGCACCTTGCTGTATGGCAGTGAGACATGGACCACGCATGCTCGCCAGGAGACAAGGCTCAATTCCTTCCACCTCAGAAGCCTCCGGCGTATACTCGGCCTCCCTACTTAGTATACCCTGCTAAGACAGCATCGACTACGTTGAATGGACCACGTTCGCTGCATGGAGGATGGTCGCATCCCAAAAGACATCCTCTGTGGAGAGCTTTCCGCAGGGCAGAGAAGCATTGGCCACCCACAGCTGACATACAAAGACGTTTGCAAAAGAGACATGAACGCGTTTGAGATCAAAACTGAGTCCTGGGAGGACCTTGCAGCAGACCGCAACAGCTGGAGAAGCACTCTCAAGAGACAGCTGCAGACTGGCGAAGACAAACTGACAGCTGCAACAGAAAACCGAGCCCACAGAAAGGGGATCACAGCCAATAAACCAGTGTCAGCATACAGATGTGACCGCTGCGACAGAGACTAGCACTCAGGTCGAGCAGACAGGCCGGACAGATAGCTAATGTTAGGTTGGGCAAACTCTATCCATGGTCAGTTATGACCGACGGAGGCCTACTACTAAAAAGAAGTTAACGCATTGCCCGCAATTAGATGTTAAGTGACCAGTCCTCCTTTCCTGTATCTGCTTGTTTGCCTTTTTCATGTTCAAACTGCTTATCTTTTCTTATCTTTATACTTTAAAAATCCCAGAGAAATAGTCGATTGAATGTTTCTATCGCTTTGTTACGATTTACTCATCTTGAATAACTTTAAGGGGCTATCAAACAGAAATGTATTGAGAACTATTTTTCCAGTCATTTCCTTCTTGATGGCAACATTTTCTGTTTGCAGAGTCTTCCTGGACCTATGTACAAACATACTGAAGAAATAATGGCGCTCGGAAACACGTATCTGACCGAGACTGAAGCAAACGTTTCTTCAGGATGGAAGCTCTTATGCCTGCTTTAGTCAGATTCCCTTCTAGGGGAAGTGCATCACACTGAACTAAGCATCCGCGTCCTAATGAATTTTATCTTTTCAGCCGGACAACTACAAAAACATTTAGATCTGTGCATTTTTCCCTTGCAATTTTTGACATTTTTCACTATTATGTTCTATTTCTTCCTCCTTTCTTTCTCATCTTATGTTCAGTAATGGCGCTCATTAGCGAGCGGAACAGCAGCTTCCCTTATGTGGCCTCCGTGGTCGTCTGGGTTACAATTACAAATGATTTGGTTTGTCAGCCTGTCTTAATGAAACCAGCGGATCTTAGGAGAGAGAGAGAGAGAGAGAGAGAGAGAGAGAGAGAGAGAGAGAGAGAGAGAGAGAGAGAGAGAGAGAGAGAGAGTGAAGAGAGAGAGAGAGAATACCTTTATTGTGCATTGTTTACAAAACATATCTATATGAAGCAGTGGGTCTTATCAAGTTTTGAGTGACGTAAGTGACGGGTTTAATATATACAGATGACCACCCTCTTCTTTAGCGGGTTCCAGCTCCGACTCGGGCTTTATGGAGTGCTGGCAGAAGGAAAGAGGTGAGGGGAGGGGAAGGACCAGGATGGGGTTGGGGATTAAGGATTGGGGAAAGGGAAGGGAAGGTGGTATCTGTTTCTGGAGAGTTCACTCAGTCTCAACAAGCGAGCTTATATTAGTAGTGGTTAAAGTAGTGGTAGTTATAGTGGTAATGATAACAGTCGTAATAGCAGGAGGAGGAGGAGTAGAAGGAGATGTTACGCCGTTTTCCAAGGACACAAACACCTGTTATCATCAATTTTATCATGATCTTATTTTGTTTGTTTCACGCTCTGCCCCTTCCAAAAACTATACGCTGATGTTTCTAAGCCACAAACAATCATTACCATTCTTATTATCATGAGATTTCCTTCTTTTGTTTGTTTCTCACTAAGCCATCTTCCTAACACTCCACGTGGGTATCCCCAAGCTACAAATCACAAAATCATTATCATCATAATGATTTCCTCTTTTGTTTGGTTTTCGCTCAGCCATTCTTCCCAGCGCTCCAAGGCTCTTATTCCCCAGTCACAAATCTGGGTTTGCCGCTACGTGTCTGCCACGCAGGATCTTTCTGTTGACACCCCCGACATCTAGAGTCCCGCTGGGAGCTGACCAATGTCCTGTTTGTGATGGAGTTGGCGCCCTTCCAAACTAGGGGCGGCTATTGTCCTTTCGATGATAGCTTGCATGAATTTACCGCTGAGGTCCAAGATCCCAACCGACACGAGCTCCTAGCCGGCAGGAAGGATAAGAAATGGTGAATTCTGAAACTGAGCCACTAGAGTGAGCTGAGCAGGATGAGTCGCCTAATATAGAGTGAGCTGAGCAGGATGAGTCGCCTAGTATAAGATAGTAATTCGAGAATGATGAGAATAATGATTATTTATGGCCCTAAGCGCTTACAATAACATAAAAAGTTAAAGAAAACGTAAATGAAACCAATAAAAATATGAATATTGCAATAAGTACCATGCATATACAAACAAGAGTGTATATTGACACACACACCCACGCACACGCACACACACACACACACACACACACACACACACACACACACACATACTGTTACACTGCTAAAATGCGCTGACTTCCTCTGTACAAGGTACGTGCAGTACTATAGCTTGTAAGAGTTCGTTGTAGATCCTGTGGTAGGTGTTCGGCTCGCAGACCACAAAATACACCAGGCGGTATTGAAACGAAGAGGATCCGTTTATTTACACACGTTGAAGAATATAGGAACAAAACAAACCACTGACCTTCAGGTTCAATAAGTTGAACAGGAACTCAATCGTACATGCAGCAGCGAATATTTAACTAATGGCAGCTTCTCGTGAAGACTCAAACTCAATGAAGACTCGATCACTTCTAGACTAGAACTCAACAATTCTCATTTCGCTCTCTCTCTCTCTCTCTCTCTCTCTCTCTCTCTCTCTCTCTCTCTCTCTCTCTCTCTCTCTCCTCTCTCTCTCTCTCTCTCTCTCTCTCTCTCTCGTCCTGTCTCTCTCCGGTGTGTGTCTCTCTCTCAGTCGCACAGCTCTCGTTCTTTTGTATGATATTGAAAGAATATTCTCAAACCTGAGTACGAAATGGAGGGGGCCCAAGACGGATCCCTGGGGAACTTCATACTGGAGAAACCATTTATAGAGACGAGCTGTGTTCGATCAGATAGATAAGACTGAAACCATGGCAGTGCTTTATCAGAAATACCGAAAGTTTCGAGCAGACGAGACAAAAGAACTGAATGATCAATGGTGTCAAAAGCAGCAGATAAGTCAAGATGTGAGAGCAGAGGTACTTGATTATCGTCAATGGCCAATTAACAGAAGGGTTCACAAGTTTCAAGAGACCAGTTTCTGATGTTGATGATGATGATGATGATGATGATGATGATGATGATGATGATGATGATGAAGATGATGATGATTTTTTTTACTATTGTTATCTTTAATTATTATTATTATTATTTTAATTATTATCATCATGTTATCAGTGGTGGTAGTAGTGATAGTAGATACCCAGCAGTAATGGTATTTAGTGTTATCATTATTATTACAATCGCTATTATTAGTGTAGCTAGTATTTCCCCTTACTCAAACCATCCTTCCAAGCATTTTACTATGACAGAGCCACAGACAGATTTACACCAAGTCCAAAATCCGTCCTTACAAATACTCGTAAATGATTGTGAAGTATAGGTGTATTGGCCCGAGGGCAGGTGGGTTAGAGGGTGGAGGAGAATAGGGACTGGGGAAGGGAGAGGAGGGAGGAGGGCTGTCGTGCTATTGCTATGATTTGATATTTTGTTGATGAATGACATTTCATTTAATGCAATCGCACATTAACTTGAAAAATGTTTGCCTTTACTGATCGTTGTTTTCATGTTTAAATGTATTACTTCTTGGTTAATTTACATTTACATATCGTCAGCAGATTCTCTCGATCTGGACTTAGTCTTTCAATTGTGTGCAAACACGTCAGTTTATCATTTTGTGTAAGAACGACAAAAGGCTTGTTCTACATATTTTTTTTGTACATTTAGAAAACAATTATTGGCGAGGTGTTGCAGACTGATTTAATAGAGAAACGTTTACCCAGAGACAACATGACATGTCATCCCAAAATTAACAAAATAACGCTTAGTCAAGAATATCAACTGAAAATCCTTTTACCTCTTAGTTGGTACAAGCTTATACACGATACACGATACACGATAACGATATTTTTATTTGTCCTCATAGAATACAAGGAAAATTTGTTTGTGGTGCCATTATAAAATTTCACTTATTGCAACAACTTATAAACTAGTATATCATTAAAAATATTCCACTCTTTGCACTGTGCTCAGTCATTCCTTGTCAATTCATTTATCCATCTTGTGTCACTCTATATATATAAATACTAACACATGCACACACACACCTACCACCCTCTTCCCCTCCCCCACCCCCAGTCACACACACACACCACACCAATACAGAATCACACACACCACACCAATACAGAATCACACACACACACACACACACACACACACACACACACAACACACACACAGAGGTGCACACATCACCACCACAAACCACCACCACATATGCAATATTATAACAACACTTAAATAAACACTCCAACTGTAAAACAGAATGCTCCAAGATAAGCTCAAAGTTAAGTTTTAAAAAAGAAAGAAACAAAAACAATAGCACCATTCAAAAGATCAATAATATTGCAAAATGTTTTAATTACGTAAACTGTAAAAGTAACTGCAGAGTTAAATACAAATCAGGGAATAAAAGATTTACTGCTAAGTAAGATGTTTGAAGTTGGGTGAGAGAGAAAGAGAGAGAGAGAGAGAGAGACACAGAGAGAGAGAGGGGAGAGAGAGGAGAGAGAAGGGGAGAGAGGAGAGAGAGGAGAGAAGGAGAGAGAGTAGAGAGAGAGAGAACCGAAGGGAGATAATTCATAGGGGTGTGAAATTGAAAGCAGACTTGTATGAACATTTAATTTTTAAAAAAACATATCATTCTCTATTAAACCAAGTATGGAATAAAAGAGCACAAAAATTTCAATGCCAGGAATATTATATCACAAAAAGTATGATTGTATAAACAGTAAAAATAATACAATCAAATAAAGATATTTGTAGTAAAATTGGCTTGGAGGGGGGGGGGGGGGGGGGGGGGTTTTCCTTCACACACACACACACACAACACACACACACACACACACACACACCTCACACACACACCACACCACATATATTTTATTTTATATTATATTTGAATATAACAAAGACCTTAAAATGATTTTAAAAGTGCTCGACCCCTTACATTATTACTACATATAAACACACACATTATTATATACACATACACATATACACACATATACATTTTACACATACATACATTTTTATACACACGTACATAATATATATACACACGTACATACACACACATACATACATATACATTACACATACATATACTATATATATATATACATACATAATTTTTTTATATACATATTTATACATATACATACACTACATGCATACACACATACACATACATACATATATTATATATACATATATATTTATATATATATAACATATACATATAATTATATATATATATACATTACATATACATTATATATATATTTATCATACACATACACACACACATACATACATACATACACATACATACACATACATATACATGTACACACACGCTTTACACACACATGTATATACACACACACACATAAATACATACATACACACACATACACATTATGTGTATATTATGTAACAATACAACATGACATTCAAACAATGAAATTTTTGCACCATGCCATGATATCACAGAAAAGTATGATTATTTAAATAGTAAAAAAGATAATTAAGTCATGTATAATTCAATGATTAAAACACACACACACACACACACACACACACACACACACACACACACACACACACACACACACATCACACACACACACACTGTATAAACATTTGAACAGTAAAAACATAACATTCCCTAAACAGACATGTAGAAAGGAATAAATAAGAACCAAATTTCAATGCCATGCAATGACATCACTAAATGTATAATATCAAAACAGTTAAAAGAAGACAATCAAAGTCAATCATTATGATTCATATATTCATGGATAGAAAAAGTAAAAGAGAGCTTCAAGGGGGGGTGGTCCATCAAATTCACACACACGCACACACACACACACACACACAGGCACACACACACACACACACACACACACACACACACACACACACACACACACCACACACACACACACTCATGCACACACACACACACACACACACACACACACACACACACACACACACACACACTGTAAAAACAGGACTTAAAATACTTAGTAGGGGGGGTGGGGGGGGGGGGGGCGCACATACACCACCTATGCACACATGCATGCATACACGCGCATACCCCCCCCCCCCCCCCCACACACACACACACACACACACACACAACACACAAAACACACACAACACACACACACACACACACACCCCACAACACACACACACACCCCACACACACATACTCACACACCCCACGAGGCACACACGCAAGCACGCCACAGGGGTCAGTATTTAAACCGAAAACATAAGGCACAATTCTCCCTTCTCTCATTAACTCTCTCATTGAAGAGGCGTACGGCAGATGGCAGGAAGGAGTTCCTCAGTCGGTTGGTCCGGGCACTGAAACTCCTCAGGACCGGGAAGATTCTCTCCTGGGCTCTTGGGATGCCAGCACCTCGTGGAAATGGGTGGTGGTGTCTGCTCGGATCTTGTCAAGCTTCTTAATGGCCACACCTGGGAACCACGCGCTCATGGGTACCAG
>CM031611.1:68170297-68192797 GCA_018398815.1 Conus ventricosus
GAGAGAGAGAGAGAGAGAGAGAGAGAGAGAGAGAGAGAGAGAGAGAGGGAGAAAGAGAGAGGGCTCGGGGAAAGTGCAACGATTTATTTTTTGTTGGTAGCTATTATCTCCCTTACACACAAACATCGCACTAAATAGAACGGTCAAACCAAAGGGTAGCTGAATCTAACAGAATAAAAGAAATAAAGATAGAACACACACACACACACACACACACACACACATGTGCAAACTCAGACACACACAACACACACACACACACACACACACACACACACACACACACACACACACAGAGAAAGAGAGAGAGAGAGAGAGAGGAGAGAGAGAGAGAGAGAGAGAGAGAAGAGAGAGAGAGAGAGAGAGAGAGAGAACAAAAGGAAGGAAGAGACCGAAGAGATAAACATAGAAAAGCAGACTTGAAATAACAGAGAATGACAGAAGGGCAGACGACGAACAGAAGAACAGACAGACACACAGACAAGGAGTACCTTAATATCCTCAGCCTCATCAGGACCTTCTAGAGGAACAGCGTGGCTCACACTCAGCACCAGTGCCAAAACGGTAACTGCCGCCAGATATGTCGTCTGCTTCAAATTCGCCATTTTCGGTAGAAGAAAAAAGAACGAAACCACTTTTTGTATGCAAGTGTATAGAAACTGCGATGATTTCCGAAAGTGACAGAACCCGAAGAGGAGTTGGAATCGAGGCCGAGTCTACCCACCAACAGTGTTTTATAGGCACGTGCACGATACCATTGGTTCCTTCTAGGCTACTCGTCTTTCGAAGCTCCTCCCACTTTCTTTTTTTTTTCTTTCTTTTATTTCCCCCTAGTTTGTTGCCTGGTCATTGTTGCTCCTGAACACCCCATCCCTATTCCCCTTCATGTGGTGATGTGGGTGGGTGCCAGCAGAGGTAACACACGCTTACTCACGCGGGGTGCGCCTGTGCACACAGTCGCATAAGTCGGCCTCAGCTGCACGCGCGCGTCTCTCTCTCTCTCTCTCTCTCCTCTCTCTCTCTCTCCTCTCCTCTCTCTCTCTTCTCTCCTCATCCTCTCTCCTCTCTCTCCTCTCTCTCTGTGTCTGTGTCTGTGTGTAAGAGAGAGAGAGAGAGAGAGAGAGAGAGAGAGAGAGAGAGAGAGAGAGAGAGAGAGAGGGAGTGCGTGCGTGTGCGTGTGTGTGCCTATTCGCGCGCACATGCACGAAAAACGACACATTCAGGCCGCATAGTCCTGTAGAAACACATAATTGATACAAATTCACACTAATACGTAAGAACTACATAGACTACTTAATCCCACACAGACTGTCGCACACTTCTCCCTCTCCCTCAACCCTTTACCCAATCTTGTCCATAACATTCGAAGACACAATCAAATGCATCAAGAGAGAGAGAGAGAGAGAGAGAGAGAGAGAGAGAGAGAGAGAGAGAGAGAGAGAGAGAGAGAGAGAGAGAGACACTTGACACTTTGATACTTTGATATTTTATTGTCATTACCAAAAGGTCTTATGACAAGGGGGTAACAGAGAGAGAGAGAAGAGAGAGAGAGAGAGAGAGAGAGAGAGAGAGAGAGAGAGAGAGAGAGAGAGAGAGAGAGAGAGAGAGAGAGTAATCATAAACATTTAAATCTGCCTTCCTTTCTCCCATGCCATATTACTTCATCTCTTCTCTCCCCTTCTCCTTGCCCAGTCTCTTTCCCCAACCACTCTAACGCCACCTTATCCACTGCTACATGTATCCAAACTTAATGTAATTCATTGTGCACACCCCTTCACCCACCTGCCGCTAAAACTTCACCACCTGCCTACAACGCCACATAGTCCTAACCATACTTCACTCTGCCTCCTCCTTCATCTTCCTTTACCATACTTCACTCTGGCTCCTTTCTCATCTTCCTTTGCTATACTTCACTCTGGCTCCTTCCTCATCTTCCTTACTATACTTCACTCTGCCTCCTCCCTCATCTTCCTTTACCATACTTCACTCTGGCTCCTTTCTCATCTTCCTTTACCATACTTCACTCTGATTCCTTTCTCATCTTCCATTACCATACTTCACTCTGGCTCCTTTCTCATCTTCCTTTAACCATTCTTCCTCTGGTTCCTTTCTCATCTTCCTTTACCATACTTCACTCTAGTTCCTTTCTCATCTTCCTGTACCATACTTCACTCTGGCTCCTTTCTCATCTTCCTTTACCATACTTTACTCTGGCTCCTTCCTCATCTTCCCTTACTATACTTCACTCTGGCTCCTTTCTCATCTTCCTTTACCATACTTCACTCTAGTTCCTTTCTCATCTTCCTGTACCATACTTCACTCTGGCTCCTTTCTCATCTTCCTTTACCATACTTTACTCTGGCTCCTTCCTCATCTTCCCTTACTATACTTCACTCTGGCTCCTTCCTCATCTTCCTTTGCTATACTTCACTCTGGCTCCTTTCTATCTTCCTTTACCTGGCTCCTTCCTCATCTTCCCTTACTATACTTCACTCTGGCTCCTTCCTCATCTTCCTTTACTATACTTCACTCTGCCTCCTCCCTCATCTTCCTTTACCATACATCACTCTGGCTCCTTTCTCATCTTCCTTTACTATACATCACTCTGCCTCCTCCCTCATCTTCCTTTACCATACTTCACTCTGGCTCCTTTCTCATCTTCCTTTACCATACTTCACTCTGGCTCCTTTCTCATCTTCCTTTACCATACTTTACTCTGGCTTCTTCCACATCTTCCTTTACCATACTTCACTCTGGCTCCTTTCTCATCTTCTTTTACCATACTTCACTCTGGCTCCTTTCTCATCTTCCTTTTCCATACTTCACTCTGGCTCCTCCCTCATCTTCCTTTACCATTCTTCACTCTGGCTCCTTTCTCATCTTCCTTTACCATACTTCACTCTGGCTCCTTTCTCATCTTCCTTTACTATACTTCACACTGGCTCCTTCCTGATCTTCCCTTACTATACTTCACTCTGGCTCCTTCCTCATCTTCCTTTGCTATACTTCACTCTGGCTCCTTTCTCATCTTCCTTTACCATACATCACTCTGGCTCCTTCCTCATCTTCCCTAACTATACTTCACTCTGGCTCCTTCCTCATCTTCCTTTACTATACTTCACTCTGGCTCCTCCCTCATCTTCCTTTACCAAACTTCACTATGGCTCCTTTCTCATCTTCCTTTATCATACTTCACTCTGGCTCCTTTCTCATCTTCATTTACTATACTTCACACTGGCTCCTTCCTGATCTTCCCTTACTATAACTTCACTCTGGCTCCTTCCTCATCTTCCTTTACTAAACTTCACTCTGGCTCCTCCCTCATCTTCCTTTACCATACTTCACTCCGGCTCCTCCCTCATCTTCCTTTACCATTCTTCACTCTGGCTCCTTTCTCATCCTCCTTTACCATACTTCACTCTGGCTCCTTTCTCATCTTCCTTTATCATACTTCGCTCTGGCTCCTTTCTCATCTTCCTTTACCATACTTCACTCTGGTTCCGTTCTCATCTTCCTTTACCATACTTCACTCTGGCTCCTTTCTCATCTTCCTTTACCATACTTCACTCTGGTTCCTTTCTCGTCTTCCTTTACCATACTTCACTCTGGCTCCTTTCTCATCTTCCTTTACCATTCTTCACTCTGGCTCCTTTCTCATCTTCCCTTACCATACTTCACTCTGGCTCCTTTCTCATCTTCCCTTACCATACTTCACTCTGGTTCCGTTCTCAACTTCCTTTACCATACTTCACTCTGGCTCCTTTCTCATCTTCCTTTACCATACTTCACTCTGGTTCCTTTCTCGTCTTCCTTTACCATACTTCACTGTGGCTCCATCCTCATCTTCCCTTACTATACTTCACTCTGGCTCCTTCCTTGTCTTCCTTTACTATACTTCACTCTGGCTCCTTTCTCATCTTCCTTTACCATACTTCACTCTGGCTCCTTTCTCATCTTCCTTTGCTCTACGTCACTCTGGCTCCTTTCTCATCTTCCTTTACTATACTTCACTCTGGTTCATTTCTCATCTTCCTTTACTATACTTCATTCTGTCTCCTTTCTCATCTTCCTTTACCATACGTCACTCTGGCTCCTTTCTCATCTTCCTTTACTATACTTCATTCTGCCTTCTCCCTCATCTTCCTTTACTATACTTCACTCTGCCTCCTTCCTCATCTTCCTTTACCATACATCACTCTGGCTTCTTCTTCATTTTCCTTTACTATACTTCACTCTGGCTCCTTCCTCATCTTCCCTTACTATGCTTCACTCTGGCTCCTTCTTCATCTTCCTTTGCTATACTTCACTCTGGTTCATTCCTCATCTTCCCTTACTATACTTCACTCTGGCTCCTTTCTCATCTTCCCTTACTATACTTCACACTGGCTCCTTTCTCATCTTCCTTTACCATACTTCACTCTGGCTACTTTCTCATCTTCCTTTACCATACTTCACTCTGGTTCCTTTCTCGTCTTCCTTTACCATACTTCACTCTGGCTCCTTTCTCATCTTCCCTTACCATACTTCACTCTGGTTCCGTTCTCATCTTCCTTTACCATACTTCACTCTGGCTCCTTTCTCGTCTTCCTTTACCATACTTCACTCTGGTTTCTTTCTCGTCTTCCTTTACCATACTTCACTCTGGCTCCTTCCTCATCTTCCTTTACCATACTTCACTCTGGCTCCATCCTCATCTTCCCTTACTATACTTCACTCTGGCTCCTTCCTTGTCTTCCTTTACTATACTTCACTCTGGTTCCTTTCTCATCTTCCTTTACCATACTTCACTCTGGCTCCTTCCTTGTCTTCCTTTACCATACTTCACTCTGGCTCCTTTCTCATCTTCCTTTGCTCTACGTCACTCTGGCTCCTTTCTCATCTTCCTTTACTATACTTCACTCTGGTTCATTTCTCATCTTCCTTTACTATACTTCATTCTGTCTCCTTTCTCATCTTCCTTTACCATACGTCACTCTGGCTCCTTTCTCATCTTCCTTTACTATACTTCATTCTGCCTCCTCCCTCATCTTCCTTTACTATACTTCACTCTGGCTCCTTCCTCATCTTCCTTTACCATACATCACTCTGGCTCCTTTCTCGTCTTCCTTTACCATACTTCACTCTGGTTCCTTTCTCGTCTTCCTTTACCATACATCACTCTGGTTCCTTTCTCATCTTCCTTTACCATACATCACTCTGGTTCCTTTCTCGTCTTCCTTTACCATACTTCACTCTGGTTCCTTTCTCGTCTTCCTTTACCATACTTCACTCTGGCTCCATCCTCATCTTCCCTTACTATACTTCACTCTGGCTCCTTCCTTGTCTTCCTTTACTATACTTCACTCTGGCTCCTTTCTCATCTTCCTTTACCATACTTCACTCTGGCTCCTTTCTCATCTTCCTTTGCTCTAACGTCACTCTGGCTCCTTTCTCATCTTCCTTTACTATACTTCACTCTGGCTCCTTTCTCATCTTCCTTTGCTCTACGTCACTCTGGCTCCTTTCTCATCTTCCTTTACTATACTTCACTCTGGTTCATTTCTCATCTTCCTTTACTATACTTCATTCTGTCTCCTTTCTCATCTTCCTTTACCATACGTCACTCTGGCTCCTTTCTCATCTTCCTTTACTATACTTCATTCTGCCTTCTCCCTCATCTTCCTTTACTATACTTCACTCTGCCTCCTTCCTCATCTTCCTTTACCATACATCACTCTGGCTTCTTCCTCATTTTCCTTTACTATACTTCACTCTGGCTCCTTCCTCATCTTCCCTTACTATGCTTCACTCTGGCTCCTTCCTCATCTTCCTTTGCTATACTTCACTCTGGTTCATTCCTCATCTTCCCTTACTATACTTCACTCTGGCTCCTTTCTCATCTTCCTTTACTATACTTCACACTGGCTCCTTTCTCATCTTCCTTTACCATACTTCACTCTGGCTCCTTTCTCATCTTCCTTTACCATACTTCACTCTGGTTCCTTTCTCGTCTTCCTTTACCATACTTCACTCTGGCTCCTTTCTCATCTTCCCTTACCATACTTCACTCTGGCTCCTTTCTCATCTTCCTTTACCATACTTCACTCTGGTTCCTTTCTCGTCTTCCTTTACCATACTTCACTCTGGCTCCTTCCTCATCTTCCTTTGCTCTACGTCACTCTGGCTCCTTTCTCATCTTCCTTTACTATACTTCACTCTGGTTCATTTCTCATCTTCCTTTACTATACTTCATTCTGTCTCCTTTCTCGTCTTCCTTTACCATACTTCACTCTGGCTCCTTCTCATCTTCCTTTGCTCTACGTCACTCTGGCTCCTTTCTCATCTTCCTTTACTATACTTCACTCTGGTTCATTTCTCATCTTCCTTTACTATACTTCATTCTGTCTCCTTTCTCATCTTCCTTTACCATACGTCACTCTGGCTCCTTTCTCATCTTCCTTTACTATACTTCATTCTGCCTCCTCCCTCATCTTCCTTTACTATACTTCACTCTGGCTCCTTCCTCATCTTCCTTTACCATACATCACTCTGGCTCCTTCCTCATTTTCCTTTACTATACTTCACTCTGGCTCCTTCCTCATCTTCCCTTACTATACTTCACTCTGGCTCCTTCCTCATCTTCCTTTGCTATACTTCACTCTGGTTCATTCCTCATCTTCCCTTACCATACTTCACTCTGGCTCCTTTCTCATCTTCCTTTACTATACTTCACTCTGGCTCCTTTCTCATCTTCCTTTACCATACTTCACTCTGGGTCCTTTCTCATCTTCCTTTACTATACTTCATTCTGTCTCCTTTCTCATCTTCCTTTACTATACGTCACTCTTGCTCCTTTCTCATCTTCCTTTACTATACTTCACTCTGGTTCCTTTCTCATCTTCCTTTACCATACTTCACTCTGGCTCCTCCCTCATCTTCCTTTACTATACTTCACTCTGGCTCCTTTCTCATCTTCCATTACCATACATCACTCTGGCTCCTTTCTCATCTTCCATTACCATTCTTCACTCTGGCTCCTTTCTCATCTTCCTTTACCATACTTCTCTCTGGTTCCTTTCTCATCTTCCTTTACCATACTTCACTCTGGCTCCTTTCTCATCTTCCTTTACTATACTTCACTCTGGCTCCTTTCTCATCTTCCTTTACCATGCTTCACTCTGGCTCCTTCCTCATCTTCCTTTACTATACTTCACTCTGGCTCCTTTCTCATCTTCCTTGACCATACTTCACGCTGGTTCCTTTCTCATCTTCCTTCACTATACTTCATTCTGCCTCCTGTCCCATCTTCCCTTACTATACTTCATTCTGCCTCCTCTCACCATCTTCCCTAGGTATGCCATTCAAACGCCTGCCTACCTTGCGCCGAAGAGTGAAGAGATATAAGCTAAATAACAAATTCGTTCATTTTCGTTGTCCTATTCGTTTGTGTCTTGCCTGAAGAAGACGTAAGAGGTAGAAACGCGTCGGGTTTTGTCTTGTGACTCGTTTGTTTACCTTTCTCTTGGCGGTTCGCTAACATTTATTTAAGATTTGTTTGAATTTAAGGTTAAACAAGTTGTTCAGGATGATTCTGAAAACTTTCTCTTTATACATGCTGAGATACATAGGAATGATTTCCTTTTCGTCAATATGTATGGACCAAATAGGGATGACGCACACTTCTACAATTGTATGAAACAAAATATTGTTAGGCTTGTTCTAGAAAATGTTATATTAGGTGGGCATTTTGATCTGATCCTTGACCCTTCTAAGGATTATCACAGTTATAAACATCATACTCCTCATTCAAAACAGGCTGTCGAAAACATGATAGAAAATATTGACTGAACGATATTTGGAGGGAACTAAATCCAGAGTCTCGCCATTTTACGTGGAGGACAAGTAATCCATTTCAACAGGCCAGGCTAGATTTCTTTTTTAATATCGGTTACAGCTGTTTCCAATACTTATGAAACAGACATTGAATCCGGTTACAGAACCGATCATTCTGCTGTGTTATTGAAACTAAAATCTAATGAAGACATAAAACCCGATTCTTTTTGGAAACTTAATTCGTCTATTTTGAAAGATAACTCATATCTAGATGAAATGAATGCTGTGATTGAAAACGTTAAAGAAGAATATCCTATAAATACAAATGAAACTATCAAAACAGATGAAAAATTACTATTTTCAATTTGTGATAATCTATTTCACGATTTCCTGATTAACGAAAATAATAATATTAATAATAATGTTAATTTATATAGCGCCTATTCTCTAAAAGTTAGGGCTCTAAGCGCTTTACATAACCAACAACACACACGCACACAAACACGCACGCGGGAGCGCGCGCACGCATGCTCACGCACGACCACACACCCACGTACACAGCCTGCACGCACAAGCAATACAACCACCAGACACTCACGCGTGCACACAAAAATCCACTCAGGCACTCGGAAGGTGACTGGGAAGTAAGGGGGTGGGGTGGGGAGAGGTTACGACTGATAAAAAGAAATTTGTTTTAACGGCAGATCGGAAAGAAGAGGGTGAAGGTAGGTGTCTGACACAGATGGGAAGTGTATTACAGTTGGTCCTTGGAAGGAGAGAGAACGTTGACCAAAAGATTTTGTTCTGACGGAAGGAATGAGCAAGAGGCGGCTATCGGCAGAGGAACGAATTTGACAGGATGGGGTGCAGTTGTGGAGGATGTCTGAAAAATATTTTGGTCCGTGTACTTTCGATAATAAAGTCGAAAACAATTTTTGTACGCTATTACGAGAAAAAAAAAGACAAATGAAGAGGAAAAAAACAATTAGAATAAGACATTATTAAATAAGAACAAGATGCAAAGCATATAAACGTACTCCCAGTTTATCCTCAATACGCGTGAGATATTCCATAAAGAAGAAAAACCGTCTTGGGCTGGTGTAACCGTTAGTAATGGCTATTCTGGTAAACATCGGCCATCGCCTGTGACCTAAAAATGAACATACTTACAATTTTCAGAAAGATCGGCTGAGAACTTTCTGAGATTTTCCATAAAGAAGAAAAACCATTATGGGCCTTTAGTAACGGCTATAACGGTAAGCTTAAACATCGGGCATCAGCCGTGACCCATTATGAACATACCTACAAATTTCACAAATATTGGTCACGTACTTTCTGAGATATTCCATAAAGAAGAAAAACCGTTACAGGTCGTTAGTAACGGCTATAACGGTAAACTAAAACATCGGGCATCATCCGTAACCCATAGTGAACATACCTGCTAATGTTCACAAAGATCAGTCAAGTACTTTCTGAGATATTCCATAAAGAAAAAAGCGTTACAGGCCGTTACAGCCGTTAGTAATGGCTATAACGGTAAACTAAAACATCAGGCATCATCCTTGACCCATAATGAACATACCTGCTAATTTTCAAAAAGATCGGCCAAGTACTTTATGAGATTTTCCCATGAAGAAAAACAACCGTTACAGGCCGTTACAAGCCGTTGGTAACGGCTATAACGGTAAACTAAAACATCAGGCATTATTCGGGACCCATAATGAACATACCTGCGTATGCTCACAAAGATCGGCCAAGTACTTTCTGAGATATTCCATGAAGAAGAAAAACCGTTACAGGCCGTTACACCCGTTAGTAACGGCTATAATGGGGTAAACTAAAACATCGGGCATCATTCGTGACCCATAATGAACATACCTGCTAATTTTCACAAAGATCAGCCAAATACTTTCTGAGATATTCCATAAAGAAGAAAAACCGTTACAGGCCGTTACTGCCGTTAGCAACGGCTTTAACGGTAAACTAAAACATCGGGCATCATCCGTGACCCATAATGAACATCCCTACACATTTTCACAAAGATCGGACAAGTGCTTTCTGATATATTCAATAAAGAAGAAAAGGTGTTACAGGCCGTCTCAGCCGTTAGTAACGGCTATAACGGTAAACGAACACATCAGGCATCATTCGTGACCCATAATGAACATACCTACAAGTTTTCAGAAAGATCGACCATGTAATTTTTTTGAGATATTCTATAAAGAAGAAAAACCGTTACAGGCTGTCACAGCCGTTAGTAACGGCTATAACGGGGTAAACTAAAACATCGGGCATCATTCCAGACCCATAATGAACGTACCTGCTAATTTTCACAAAGATCGGCCAAGTACTTTCTGAGATATTCCATAAATAAGAAAAAGCGCTACAGGCCGTTACAGCCATTAGTAACGATTGTAACGGTAAACTAAAACATCGGGCATCATCTGTGACCCATAATGAACATACCTACAAATTTTCAGAAAGATCGGCCAAGTACTGTCATCATCATTCCTTTGTATCTCAGCATGTATCAAGACAAGCAGCTGGATTATCATCATCATTCCTATGTATCTCAGCATGTATCAAGACAAGCAGCTGGATTAGAGGGCGTTATTGCATTAGAGGAGGCGACGTATATGTTAAAAACGAATTCTTTAAAATCTTTTGGAAACAAATTGGTGTGTTTGTCGTCAGAGCACTAAACGCAAGTTTCGAAAAAGGAAAACTGTTATGTGTGCAAAGAGAGGGAATCATTATATGCAATCAGAAAGGCGATAAACCCAGGCAGTACATAAAAAATCGGAGACCTATCTCACTGTTGAATGCGGTTCATAAGTTAGGATCTTATTGCATTGCAAACAGAATATATGAATATATCTGTCCTGCCTGAAATAATAAACGCAGGTCAGACCGGATTTATTAGAAATGGATACATCGGCGACAATGTCAGATGGATATTTGACACTATGTCTTATTTAGACGAAAATGATTTGCCTGGTTTATCGTAAATTATAGACTTTGAAAAAGCATTTGATTCTTTATGTCCAAAGTCCCCAAAACGTTAAGTTAAAAAAAAAGAAGATATTTTTAGATGGGGAAGCACATTCATACAAAAAATCAAGTCTTGTGTTATTGTTAACGGACAGGTTTCAAATTGGTTCTGTATTTTTTTCTTTCAAAAGGTTGTCGACAAGGAGACCCAGTTTCACCATATTTGTTTGTGATTTGTGAGGAAATATTGGCCACTATTGTCAGGGAAAATCGAGATATTCGGGGAACTAGAGTGAAGGAAACCGAATATAAGAGATCTCAGTACGCTGATCACTTATTTTTACTTGCAGGGTAAAAGAAATCTTTCGAAACTTGTATTGCAGTTCTTTTTAGATTTGACTATGTCTCAGGTCTTCATATGAATTTAATTAAAACAAGGGTTGTTTGGCTCGCAAGTGTAAAAGCAAAAGTCAAAACCGCTACATGGAGCACTTAAACATTGTCTGGAATCCACAAAAAATAGCACTTGGTATATGGTTGACAAATAACTTGAAAGATAGATAAACTACTCAGAAAAACTTGAAGATGTAAATCATTTGTTTAGAATATGGATAAAACGCCAGATTACGCCCCTGGATTAGAATAGCAAGAAATCCATCATCCCTTCAAAGCTGACTCATCTTTGACCGTTTCTATCCAACGCACGAGATGTTGTATTTAGAAAATGCCAGAAATATGTTATATGTTTGCGTGGAATAAAAAAAAAAACAAAAAAAAAGAAAACAATTAGTCGAAAACAGTGATAAAAGCGTACAGAATGGAGGTGTTGGTCTTCCGGAGTTAAAAACCTACGTAACCTCTTTAAAACTATCCTGTATCCGTAGAACTGAAAGACCAAACCATAAGTGGAAACATATTCTACTCAATAATTTTCCTCACTGGCCTCTTATGAGTGACCATGGTCCAGAGGTTTGTATCAAAAAGTACAAAATATAATTCTTTCTGGGCAGACGCCCTTGAAGCTTATAAACTTGTTTTTAATCACAAATGTCTGCCAAAAAAAACTCCGCTGAACTACTCGCCGAACTAATCTGTTTCAACAAACGTATTCAAGTTGGGAAATAATATATTGTCTCTAAAATGCCTGAGGAAAAAAGTGTCTATTATCTTGCACACTTTTTTTTACCATAAAGATCATTTGTTTCCCATAGACACTTCAAGGAAAAATATATATCAGCACTGATTTAGCAATAATTGAATTCATTAAAATTCTGACATCACTATTGAAAACAATAAATGTATTATTTCTTCACTCTGTTATAAGATATTGTTTGTCACTTATAAAGGCTCAAAAACTTATTACATTTGAATTGGCTAATCAAAAAGGTCTTTACAACAACAACTTTACGTTGGTTGCTCCATTCCTTAATCAGAGAATTCATTGATCCAGTCTCTGTAACCAATTGTCGTCAATGTCTCTCGCCAATTTGTTTGTTTCAAAATAGATGCCCAATATCTTTATTTTACTGACCACAGTAAATGCAATATTTTCATCTTCAAGCTTTCTGCCTATTCTTAAGATTTTGGTTTTATGTGCTTTTATTCTAAGTCCAGAAAATCTTTCAAGCGTGGCAAGTATATGAATTTGCCAGTCTCCCCTATAACATCTGCTAACGTTGTTTGACCATACAATTTTTTTGTAAAATGAGACCTGCTCTTGTAGAATATAACTCTGTTTAGTTAATACTTCTCCCGATTCCTTACGAAGCCTTGTGATAACTTTTCGTTTCCCTCTAGCTTTTCCTAAGTTGCAGAAATACTTAGTATTTTGTTCCCTTTCTTGAAACTATTTAAATCTGACTCTAATTTGTGCCCCATTTGCCTCATTCAGTTATTTTAATTCTTCTAATTGTTGTTTTAAATGCACCTACATGGCTTGTGTCTTTTCACAAGTAGGGTCTTTAATAAGTTTTTTTTTTCCATTTCTGAAATCTGCAAGTTTACCATAAGACAACTGTTTTTTTTTCTTTGGCAAGATAAGGTAAGGTAAGGTAATATTGCTTATAGCCCAGCCGACCGCAAAGGGCCGTGCCGTATCAGGGCTGTTACCGCGTTGAAGTCAACTACAAGTCATTCATTCACACAACTCTTTAAAATACTTCTTCTTAAAACCCACCTGAAGCATTGTTAAACATCTTTTCGCCATAAAATCTCACAATTGATTTTTTTTTTTAAATGTTAATCTCTTTCAGGAATTCAAAGATCGTATCAGGTGGAATATCTCTGAACAAGGTTTTCATGGAATCTGCTGTGACATGTTTGTGTCTCACATCATGCAAGTCCCAACGCTCCGAAAGAATATGTTTCAGTGTAAGTCGTACATGAAATGGAATGCACCACGGAGCTTCTTCACTGTTTAAAAGGTACGAATGAGTAAAATACGAATGGCCGGTGTGCAGCCAGCATAGAACCGTTTCTTCTTTGCGACCACCAGAGGTAGATGAGAGGAACTCTTTTAGGTTTTGGACGGATAGGAAATAGTTTGTTATCCGTCTGTGTATTCCAATCCTCCTGCCAGAGGTCTCTGACATTATCATTAACTTTTGGTTTTAGATCTGTGTAGGGGATAGATATGTTAGACTGTTTCTCTGTTGTGGCATTCTTGTCCAAAGGTCTCTGACATTATCATTAACTTTTGGTTTTAGATCTGTGTAGGGGATAGATATGTTAGACTGTTTCTCTGTTGTGGCATTCTTGTCCAAACGATCTGCCATTTTATTCCCTCTGATGCCAACATGACCGGGAACCCAAGCCAGAACAATGTTGTGACCTGTTTTCAAAGTGGCAAAAAGTTATTAAAAAAAAAAGAAAAAAAAAGTGTAGAAGTTCGGGATGATGGAGGTTACGGCCAGCTATCGCCTCCAAAGCTGACAGTCCTTGTTTGTGGATTGAAAGCTCATCTTCGGTGCTAGAACCAGATTATAAAATGTATAGAGAAAGTGTCGAGGTATCGATTTAATGGTTTTGTGATCGATTCAACTAGTCAGTATTATCAGCAGTGCGTTAAAGGAGTGAAAGGAACTGATCCTAAATCATTTTAAAATAATGCACCCATTTTTTGTATTCTGGACCAATTACAAGTTTAATGTACATGTTACGATTTAATGCATTTCGCACAAAATATTCTTAAAATGTACTATGCACATGTGGGAAACAAATTACTGTAAACCGTTTATTTTTTTCAGTGCCCCGTAATAAATCAGTAAGCTCCTCAATCATTGGTTGATCAAATTTCATTTAATAATTCATTGTTCACAGATGGCATTTTAAATAATTATAAGTTACTTTATGATTTCTCTAAAGTTTTGAATTCGAGTCCAGTTGGTATCTTACTTTGATTTATTGTGTTACTTTATGCGTCATTATTGATATATATCTGACATGATTGCTAGCAGGCCCCTGTATGATATTAGTACTTCTCTATAGAATTTAAATACCATAATTTGATAAATTAATTAGGATTCCTAAATTAAATTTTGTTCAGTTATATACTAACTGAATAGTCACAAACACTAATTCCACTCGTACACATATACACCCTCATCCACAAATCACTCCTCAACTCCCCGGCTCCCCACACCAATACACACCCGCGCTACACACACACACACACACACACACACACACACACACACACACACACACACACACACACACACACACACTTTCGCACTCCCCGCCATCCCCACTCCCGTTCTTCTTACCTCCGTCTAATATCACCAATGGTGAAAAGACGTTGAATTGATAAACACAAGCACGCACGCACACACACACAAAACACACACACACACACACACACACACACACACACACACACACACACACACACACACACACACACACAAAGACAAACACACACACACACACACACACACACACACACACACACACACACACACACCAATACATATATATGTGCGCGCTGACACGCAAAGACACTCACTCACACACACACACACACACACACACACACACACACACACACACACACACACACACACACACACACACACACACACACACACACACACACACACGGCCGTGTGATTTTAAACCCAACAGTTGATAGAGTGTCTTCCCCAAAATAGAGAAAGTCGTGCGTTGGTTCAGGAGAGTTGATGGGGAAGCAAGGGGAGGGGCTCAAGGGAAGGAGTTGGGAAGAGGAGGGGGTAGGGGAGAAGAGATGTTGGGGAGCGGGGGAGGGGGCGTTTTTTGAGTGAGATGGGGGAAGAGCTGGTTGGGCGCCATGTGGTGTAGCCTCTCTCAGGTGTCGGTCGGAGGACGGTCACTCTGTCTTGGTGTCGTCTGCCGGAACGTATGGGCGACCAGCGAGCTGGCACCGGTCGTCAAGACAAATGGGGCAAACCTGCAATATAGCACCAGGCTGTGTGTTGATTGGCTGTATACAGAGAGAGAGAGAGAAGAAGAGAGAGAGAGAGAGAGAGAGAGAGAGAGAGAGAGAGAGAGAGAGAGAAGGCACAGAGAGAGAAAGAAAGAAAGGAAGAGAGATAGATAGAGGGAGAGAGAGAGAGGACCTGATGGGGCAAAAGATAGAAAGCAATAGGAAGAAGAAGAAGAAGAAGAAGAAGAAGAAGAAGAAGAAGAAGAAGAAGAGAAGAAGAAGAAGAAGAAGAAGAGGAGAAGGAAGAAGAAGAAGAAGAAGAAGAAGAAGAAGAAGAAGAAGAAGAAGAAGAGAGAGAGAGAGAGAGAGAGAGAGAGAGAGAGAGAGAGAGAGAGAGAGAGAGAGAGAGAGAGAGAGAGAGAGAGAGAGAGAGAGAGAGAGAACTCTGAACTCTGAAATGGTTTAATGAATAGGCCTTAGGCCCATGTCATGGTGGGTGGTTACAAAACAAAACATCCATTATAGCAACATGACGCTGGCCATTTGACAACAAATATAATTTTAGTTTTTGTTTGGATAGTGAACAGCTCCATAATACTTTCATTCCGACAATTTCTAACAGCGTATCCTTTATAAGTTGATACCCAAATGCCGTAATTGAAAAGCTTCTTCGAGAAACAGAGCAAGCCGAACGATCAATATTTTACTCTCTGAAGCAAACAGTATTGTTTATTTGTGCTTTGATGGACAGTTGTATTACTTAGCTGGAATATACTGTTCCCTTAATCCTTGGTATTTAGGATAGTGTAATACAAAATGCTTTTCTGTTTCAATTTGAAACTCACAGAACGGGCATAATCAATCATTTTCAATCATGTTTCTCTTAAATCGCATTTTGTGCACATTTAACTGAGACGCACCTATCGAATTCTGACAGCTAATTCTGGCTTGTATATGATTTACCATTTTTAAGTATGGGGATAAAATCAGGTCACTTTTAAATGTTATGTATAACTGAAAACGTTCATTGTGCTCAATGTCTGAAAACCAGTGTGCTTTGTAGTCATTAATCAGTGTATTTCTTAAGGCTTTCAATAACTCGACTTCGTTGCCGACTCCTTGATTTTCTCAAACATCTTCAAATCCATGTTGGTACAGAAAGAAGCCCAAATATTTTTGTTTTTCTCATGAAAAAATAACAACATTTTGTAAGCTTTCTTAGGTAAACGATGACACGGCATATTCAATATCCTTAACCAGTACTTAATAAACAAGTGGGGTAACGTTTGCTCCCATAAGAAAACCTAACACAGAGTAACTTTTCTTTAAGAATGGCACAGCCTTTTAAACTTGAATAAAGTCAGAAAAATACATAGACGAACAATCTAATGGTGGGGGGAAAAAACAAGCGCATGCCAACAACTGAACTGTCTTCATAGTAATGACTTGGTAAAGATTTGGACTTAAGGAGGGGGGGGGGAGTTTGAAAATGGAGAAACTGGGAACATGAAATTAAGAAAATATATTACAGATATGAAAACTCTTCACCAGACGAAAGGCCTCGAAGCAGGCAATACAAATATATATCTGCCTTCAAAGGGGATTGCGATGGTTACCTTATGCAGCTAGTGAAGAGTTTTTATATCTGTAATATATTTTCTTAATTTCATGTTCCCAGTTTCTCCATCTTCAACCCCCCCCCCCCCCCCCACCCCTCCTTAAGTCTAAATCTTTGTCAAGTCATTACTATGAAGACAGTTCAGGTGTTGGCCTGCGCTTGTTTTTTTCCCCCACTATTAGATTGTTCGTCTATGAATTTGTCTGACTGTATTCAAGTATTAAAGGCTGTGCCAGTCTTGAATAAAAGTTACTCTGTGTTAAGTTTTCTTATGGGAGCAAAAGTTACCCCACTTGTTTATTGTTTACTGTTCCCTGCCTCATTTCATTTCCAATTTTGTTTCGATTAAATTGAGGTTATTTGTATTTGTTTCCGTCCGTCTGTGTGTTGTTTGTCTTTTGATCTCCCTTGCGTCATTGGGTGGATCCTCAAGCGTAGGGTCAAAGATTGTCCCCTACATTCTATACTATTTGCACAATGTCTTTAGTTTTTCAGCAACATTTTTCCTCCCCACTCTTTCAATTGGTTTCATTTACTACCCTTCACTGGCTGCTTTGGGGTGCTATTTGATTCTGTTTTGCACCCTTTGGGGTGAGAACACCACAGTATCATGGACTGTGGTGTGTCTCTATTTGACCCCAGGAGCGCAGACACAACCAGCCGTGTCTCCCTGATGAGTTCCGACCCAGGGGACGAAAGGCCTCGAAGCAGGCATTACAAATATATCTGCCTTCAATGGGGATTGCGATGGTTCCCTTATACAGCTAGTGAAGAGTTTTTATATCTGTAATATAATTTCTTAATTTCATGTTCCCAGTTTCTCCATTTTCACCCCCACCCCCCTCCATAAGTCCAAATCTTCGCCAAGTCATTACTATGAAGACAGTTCAGTTGTTGGCATGCGCTTGTTTTTTTCCCCCACTATTAGATTGTTCGTCTATGTATTTGTCTGACTTTATTCAAGTTTAAAAGGCTGTGCCAGTCTTGAATAAAAGTTACTCTGTGCTGAACAATTAAGTAGTGGGGGAAAACAAGTGCAGGTTACTCTGTGTTAGGTTTTCTTATGGGAGCAAAAGTTACCCCACTTGTTTACTGTTCCCCGCCTCATTTCATTTCCAGTACTTAATACTCTTCAAGTATAAATTTACATACAAAGGAAATCTACCTAACTCTCCATACATCACATTAGGAGTTCTTACACTTACATTTAACAATCTTTTCTACCACATCAACATATCCAATGATTTCCCATACCTCTGCTCCAGAACTAAGTACTGGTTGAATCTGGGCATCAAAGAGTTTGAAAAATATAGCAGGGGATTTTTCTCCCGAGGATCATGCACTTTAAATATACTAATCACTCCTTTATTTGCTGGGCTTACCATATCATTCAAACGGTACTCGAAGGAAAGTCTGGTAGACATAATAACTCCCCAATACTTATGCATATTAACAACTTTTATCTTGTCTGCCAATAAAACCATTTTTCTTGGTAAGAGATATATCCACCATTTATGAATATGACTGTTTGATTTCCCTAAACTAACTATAGGACCAAGTCTTTTGGACGTGTTGTAGAAAACATTTAACTGATTTTGAAGACCTGCAACTGAATCAGATAACAAAATAATGTCATCAACAAACATAAGTATCAGAATTTCTTTAAAATCAGGTAATAACTGAATTCCATGTTTCCCTTTCTGAATAATATCCACAACCAGTTCATTTATGAACAGGGCGAAAAGAACTGGACTACACATCTCCGCTTGCTTTAGACCTGATGGACACAAAAATGCATCACTTAAATCCCCTTCCGCTCTCACTCTTGCTTGAACAATGTTATGCGTACTACATATTTCCCGATACATTTTCCTATGAATCCTTCTCTTTTTCGAACTGCGCCATAAACTTGCATGTTGGATAGAATCGAAAGCTTTTTTAAAATCAATCAACGCAACATACAGTTTCTTGTGAAGTAACAATTGTTTCTGAACCATGGCAAACAATGCAAAGACATGATCAACAGTACTATACTTTTTTAAAAGACCTGCCTGACAGTCATCAATGACATCAATCCATTTTTTTAGTCGTTCATTCAGAATATGGCTAAACAATTTACTGCATATATTCAACAAAGATATTCCCCTGTAATCATCAGGTAAATTCATGTCGCCCTTTTTAAATAGGGGTTGAATAACTGACTCTGACCACTGAAGGGGATAAGTTCCAGTAGGAAACAATCTACTGAATAATATGAATAAAAATGGAACAACCACAGTACTGAGTTTTTAAGATTTCTTCGATGATTCCATCAGGGCCAGCTGCCTTTTTATTCTTTAATGAGCGAACCGCGGCATAAACTTCACTTTCCGAAATGTCACAATCAAGAGAATCTGTGTTGTGCTGGTTTGGCCCATCATTAACCTGTTTTTCTATCTCACCAGCAATATCTTCTGACCGGCTACAATTCACACCAGACTCAAATACTTGGGAAACATGTTTACACCATTCATCTTTGGTCATTTTGTTGTGAGTAAATCCATTGCTCGAAAGAGAGTTTACTTTGCTCCAAAACCCAATGGGGTTATTGATATTTTCATACAAAGAGTTCATTACCTTTGTGCGGTGGTCTTTCTTTTTCAGTCTCATAGATGAACTAGCCTAGCTGTGAGCAATGCATCACACTTGAATGGCTTCGTTTACATCTATATTAACCAGACTGGAAGCCTGCACATATGACTTTGAAACTCATCACTTGATATATTTTCCTTAAACTCGTAGACTTTTTCTTGATCCCAGGCAATTTTGTCAATTTTGTAAATATTGTGTCATGTTGTGCTCATCGGCTCTTTCTAATTGACAGTTAAGCACAACTTCAACAGGCATGTGCTTTGATTCTGTTCTTGGTGTAACATTTAAAGAAACAAAATATTTCAAGAAACATCTTGATACTATGCCATAGTCAACAATATTACAGCCTGTTGGTGAAATATAAGTATAGTGACCATAATCTAAATCTGAAATCGCACCATTCAAGATGAAAAAAAATAGTAAAGATCTAATAGGTACGTGCCAACGTCATTTTGAATCTTATCTTTTGATGTACAATGTACCTCACGTTCACAAACGCTTTCCTGAAACATGTCCATGTTCAGATCATCATCATACTCTTTTGTATTTTCCCCCAGTGCGTGCATTGAAATCCCCCAGCAGCAACAACGGCAAATGTCCTAGAAATTATATCAAATCCATGATACATTGCTCCAAAATGATAATACCATTTGATACATTAGTATTTTGCATACAGAAGAGCTTGGAGGCAAGTACACACCAACTAGAATCACCGGTGATTCTGTTCCTAACAAATCCTTAGACAGTTTCAATAGAACAATATTATCATACTCCACATTTACGTTTTCAACATGTTTTAAGAGCTCTTTTTGACGAGAAGTGCTAAACCTCCAGACAATCTTGCAGTAACCCCATCTGACAGACTAACACTTGGCATAATGAAAGCATGATGGTTTGGAAATAAACGTTACGGAAATTGAGTTGCGAACCACCAAGAGACAAATGTCAAAATCACTAATGTAAGCACGCAATTCGTAATCATACACACGCGAGAGACCTTCAATGTTGGACGTCATAATTTCACATTTGATACGACATGGGTCTGGCCGAGTCCCTATGCGGTATTCTGTTTTCCGTGCTGATTTGCTGTTTCGTGAATCGTGGTCTGGCGTTTGGCAGGGATGCTTGTGCACCAAGCACTCCTTTGTCTATCTGCAGCCCCGTCACGTGCAGTTTTGTTTCTCCTGTTGCGTGACCGGTGCGTCGTGTTTTCATTGTTCCTCCGCTCAGTGTCTGTCTGCAGTGTGCGAGGTTCAGTCACAGTGTTCGTTTTGTCTTTTGAGTCCTGACAAGTTGTTTCTGTGGTGCTATCAGTCAGTTCCGCTACCATATTGTTGCGTTGTTTTGGGTTGGTCTGTGTCAGTATGGGACTGTTGTCTGTCATTTGTCTCTGTATAAATCGGTGTTATATTTTCTGTTAGATGTGACTGGTGTAACTGACTGCCTGAACTACTTACATCAGTAACAGTCTGCTCAGCTGGGTGCGTGTCACTATCCAGTATCTGACCTTGTCCACAAATGTCTGTCGTTTCTGCCGTGTTTTCATTTTCTGTCCCTGTTTTTGTGTTACCATTTTCTGTGCTCTCTTTTTGCTTGTAATTTTCTGTCGTATTTTTGTCAGTACATGTGACCCGTTCTGCCATATGTTGCTTTTGTGAAGGATTCATAGTAACAACATTGTCATGTGTCAAAGAGCTATCAACGATGTCGCACTGACCGGTGAGGATGCTGATGTTTCGTGCAGGCAGTGGCGAGAAATGCTGCATGGAGGATGGAAGGGGTACGGCTGCGTAACGTTGTTCCAGGTCCAGCATCCTAGTTCTGCCGTAGCCCCCTCCTCTCACCTCATATTGCGTGTAGTAGCCAGTAGATGAGCGCCCACCATCGTAGGTGTCACTGTACCATGACCCCCACTGTTGCTCAGACCTCTGTCTGTCACCCCTCCATATGACAGCATGACAGTAGCTCTCGGCGCTGCTGTGGTCACTTCTGCTGTAACGGTTGCTGGAGTGGTAGCAGTCAGTGTCGTATTTCAGAGGGTGACTGTCATCCCGGCGCTGTCGTCTGTGCGGTTGGAAGTGGCGTGTCCTCTGCTCCGCTACCACCAGTTTGTTGCCCCTGTAGTAGGCGTGCACCCCTTGGACTCGGTATTATTGTAAGTCTCTCTCTCTCTCTGCCTGTCAGGTCCGCTGCCACTGTCACGTTTTTCCGCCGCAGCACTTCTTTACCGTGGGTTAGGACTGCCATTTTGTCTGACCACCGAGTGAATGTGACAACCATTGGTAATGGGCGACTATTGTTATCATTGTGTCGTCCAAGTCTGTGTGCACGCACAATGTCATCACGACACCACACTTTGCCAAGCACTGATCCTTGCAGAGCATAAACAGCCGTGACACAATTGTCGTATGTTTCTGACATGGATAGGCGTGGCACATTGAACAGTTTAAAGTTATCTTGTCTGGAGAACGTTTTAAGTTTTTCGATCTTGTCGTCAAGAGCTGAACTGATCTGTGACGACTTGAATTCCAACTCGTTGACAGTTTGCTGGTGTTGTTCTCCCGAACTGAACTTGTCACAGCTTGTTGAAGCGTGGAAGTTGTGTCACGCAACTCGTGCTTTTCCTTTTTCAATTCACGTACTGTTCTTTCCAAATCCATGGAAAACTGCTTCGTCATTTCTTGAAGTCGATGAACCAAAACTTTATCCATTGATTTTTCAAATTCCTGTCTTTGAATCTGCAATTATCTTTTTTCACATCTGTGAGGACATTGATGGGATGACTGTCCTTGTCCATTTTCGGGATTCAAAACGCTGATAAATTCGAATAATTAACAAAAAATTAGCAATTTCTCGAGGAGCTCTAAATTCGTGTCCTGCCTGGTCAGTGATCACGAACTCATGCCAGAGAGAGAGAGAGAGAGAGAGAGAGAGAGAGAGGAGAGAGAGGGAGAGAGAGGAGGAGAGAGAGAGAGGAGAGAGAGAGAGAGAAGACAGGACAGACAGACAGACAGACAGACAGAGACAGAGACAGAGAGAAAGACAA
>CM031611.1:68197797-68205297 GCA_018398815.1 Conus ventricosus
TTAACAGTGGAGTGCAAAGATATGGGGTATCTGTCAGTCTCACCATCATTTGGTGTTTGTGGCGATATACCCAAAAACTTTTTAAAGCAAATAAATGGACCTTTTTGCATTGCGCAGCAGCAGTATCAAGACCCCAAAGTTCAGCCCCATATTGTAACATAGGCAGGATTTGGGCATCAAGCAATTTCAAAAACAAGGCAAGAGATTCATTGTTCAGCATCGACAACTTCTTCATAATACATAGCAATGCATTTGTGGCTCGGCAAGCAATATCTTTACAAACAAAAGTAAAACTTCAACGCGTAGAAAAATATATACCTAAATACTTGTATACATTAACAACAAGCATATTTACCGAATTATATGTCAATTTTTCTCTAGCAGAGAGGTAGCCGCCCTTTCTGAAAACGATTATGTTACTTTTACTCATATTTATTTTCAACTGGAGCGAATCAGCGGCCCTTTGGAAACTATTTAACTGAGTTTGGAGGCCTGTCACTGTCTCTGATATTAATGCAACGTCATCAGCAAGAAGTAGGATAAATATTTCCACAGCATCTCTTATAAAAGGGGCGCCGTGTCTTCCAGAGTTTATCACTTCCAAAGTCAGCTCATTAATGAACAAAGAAAACAAAACTGGGCTGCACACATTGGTTTAACACCAGATGTACAATAGATATAATCTGTTAAAGCAGCACCACATCGCACCCTTGTCTTTACACAGTCATGCATACTCATTATGCATTTATACATCTTTCCATGAATATTATTTTTTAATAATATGGACCAAAGTAAAGTTCTGTTAACAGAATCAAATTTTTTCTCAAAATCGATGAAAGCAACATACAATTTACGATTCAGACAAAACTGTTTTTGGACAAAAGCTAATAATGTAAATATATGGTCTATGGTGGAATAATGTTGTTTAAAACCAGCTTGAAATTCACCTGTAATATTATTATCCTTAACCCAAACTTGAAGTCTTTTATTAATAATCGTGCTATACACTTTACTGCATACATTACACAGCGATACTCCTCTGTAGTTGTTTGGATTTGTAACACTGCCTTTTTTGTATAATGGCACAATTGATTCGGGGTATATACCTCTATCAAACAGGGAGTTAAAAAATTTAACCAGAAATTCCACTACGAAATTTGACTTGCAAGCGTTTTTTTTTTTAAATTCCCCTAGAATCTTATCAGGATCGGGTGCCTTACGCTTTTTCAATGTTTTTAAAGCGATCAAAACCTCTTCTACTGAGATGGGTCGATTCAAATTATTTTCGTCATCACCATTATCATTTTCATCATTATCATCGTCACAGCCATTCTCATGGTTTACAACACTATAATAACAGAAGCACTTTCGTTACTATTATATTCTTCCTGAATCAGACCATTAACAAACCTGTCTTGTCTTTCTAACAAATCTTTAAAATGTACATACCAGTCGTCAATGCTGACATCAATCAGAGGCTGTCTTCTTGTCTTAGAGATTTTATGCACAGAATTCCAGAATTCCTGTTGGCTATTTACAGATTGTAATAAGCCATTTAACAAAGTGTCATTGAACTGCCTCTCTTTTCTCTTTAAAAAATGTTTATATTTGCGTTTTGCTATGCACAAGAAAGTGCGATCAGGTGGAGCCAAATTACGCTTAACATTTTTCAACAGATTACGCACAGTTCTTTTGGCAACACGACATTCATCATCATACCAGTCATCATCTCTCACGCCCTTACCAATGACTACCTGTTTTTTTTGTGTGTTTTTTTTTGTTTGTTTTTTTTTTTTTTTGGGGGGGGGGGGGTCATAGAGTCTGCTGCTTTATTCATACAATGATTAAAAACCTCAAGTGCCTCGTTAATATTTTCATCTATCAAATCAGTTGCCATTTTAAACTGGATTTGGATGTCATTTGAGCAGATATTGTGTCTGAATATACTGCTGTGAGCTTCGTCCCATATAAACTTTTCAGAAATATGAACATAATTATTATTTTTCATACAGATCGTATTGTTCTTAGGGAAATGAATATGTAATTTCAAAGGTAAATGATCAGATTCAATTCTGTCGGACACATTCATTCTGCTGCAATCAGAAATTCTTGAAAACAGGTCATACGACAGTAAAAGATAATCATCTACACTGTTACCATTATCAGATAGAAGGTCACCCTGACACGTGCCATTCAAAATACACATGTCTAAAACAGTGCCCAGTGCCCATGTTCAGTAACATTTTGCCATAATTATTAAACACGGTCTTCAGAGTTTCTATTCAAGGTCAAAGGACCACTTAAATATTGATCTTCAGAATCACACACATTGGTTACAAGATCACAGCAAATATTTGATGTTCTGCTATTTAAGTCTCCATCAATTACAATATAGGCATCATGTGCTTCATTATACAGCAAACAATCACATAAGAAATCTTCCAATAAAGAGACGCCATTTTCACAGTCAAAGTGTACATAATAGGGTGAGTTTTCAGGTGGTACATAAGCACAAACATACACAATGTCTCTCTCCATTCCAAAAAGGCAATTATCCAAAAGATAAGCGTAGAGTATAGGAGACTCCAAACCAATAGGTCTAACGTAAGAACACAGCTCATTCCTTATCAGACATACAATTCCACCCGAGCGTCTTCCGTGTACCGACAGTTTAACAGCCGGTCTATAAAACACCGTATACCCTTTGAAAAGAGACAACTGAAAATGCTCTACAAACGTCTCAACTAAACAGACAAAATCGAAGGAACAGATATACGAAACGAAATCATGGTCATATATTTTTTTTAAGTAATCCATTAATGTTCCAATGAAGGAAAGAAAAGGGTTTTAATTTATTACACTCATTGGAATAATCTAACTCATCATTCAACACCGTCGAGGTCGAACTATACACATTTTCATTTGACACACCGATGACTGCACTGTTCACGCTTACGGGCGACACAAAAGCATCGTCACAGATCACGGGTGCACAGTTTTCACGTGGCGTCGCCAGCTGAGTGACACTGTCGCGCTGTGACAAAGTAACCAGCGTCGCCTCAGTAGAAGTTCCCTCCACAGCTCCGAACAATGAAAGGGGATAAATAGGAGACCGGCCGAAACCCTGTTTCATTTGCACAAGGCGATTTTCAGTGTCCGAGTGTAACAGATACCATCCACAAGGAGATGATCATGGATCATGGTGACTCGTTTCCCGTTACTTCGCGCCTTTTTTTTTTTAGATGGGGTGTCAAGTTTCTTCTAATTTCTCTCACTCTTGCGGAGAAGTCCTCACCTACAAAGATCTTTGCTCCCCTTTAATTTCCCTTTTGCTCTCAAGATGTCCATTTTCTGTTTGTAAAAAAACGCATCTGGCGATGATCGGGGAATCAGGTTTAGAATTCACGCGATGGACCCTATCGAACTCCACATCACGAGCCAGTTCCAATTTCTCAATGAGAAGGTCCCTAAGAAGGTCTTCACATTGAGGACTTGTCTCATTCTCCTTCCTACCGATGCAATAGAAGAGAACGTTGTTTCTTCTGGATCTCCCCTCCAGGTCGTCCGCCTTCCCTCAGTGTTGTCCATTGTCGAGGCCAAGTCGTCGTTCTTCCTCTGCAGGTCGTTGTTCCGCTGTCGGAGATCGTCCACCTCCCGTCTCAGCCCTCTCAGCTCCTACTGCATGGCAGCATACCCCTCACGCAAGACACGTATGTCCTGCTTGACCACGTCGAATTTCCTATCCATGGACTAGAACGTGGTCATGAGGTCGGACAGGGACGGCTCTTTCACTGGCTGGTAAGAGACGCCTCCCTGAGGGTTGACAGGTTTCTCCAGGTTCACACTGCCACCGCTCGCCCCTGTGCTGGAGAATCGCGTATGCCTGGTGTTGTCCCGGCCTTGCGAAGGGTTGGGACCAGGATTAATATTAATAATGATGATAATGGTTTCTTATATAGCGCCTAATCAAAAGAATTTGCCTAAGCGCTTTACAAAATCATACTACATTCACCCTTCTCATATACAATAGTACACCTTACACCCAACTACAATTACTATTACTACAAAAACTAACAAATCCTATGAGTACGACATTCACTTATTTTCAACAAAAACTAAATCCTATAACGTTCAATTATACAACCAATACATGTAATAGAGAACATACTTTAAAACATTATGACAAAATGATAATGTACAAAGAACACTACATTTCAAAAGGATTACGTTCGATATCGCCACTACGGAGGAGAAGGCTCCCCCAGAACAAATACGACAGGAGCAAGCCTGCCACAGCACCGTCCACTCTCCTTTTCAACTTCAGTATGGCGACTCGAAGTAAAAGTTTCTGCCTCGCCCGTTTCAACATGGAGGCCAGGAAAACTGGCAGAAAAGACCCACAAGAGGCCCTGAAGTCTAACGATCCAGATGGCATGCCACTCTTCACACTTGCTGATCAAATCTGGGTGGAAATACTTCGCCACTTTCAGAACTTGATGGCAGCATTCCCTCAGTGAATAGTAGCAAGCGCTTCAGCCCGTTAAAAACCAGCAGCCCTTGTCTCAGACATCCTTCAAGGAAATCACAAAGTCTTCTCCATTCATCTTCTTGCAGTAGTGGCCATGATAGGGAATCCTCTCCAGCCCCCCCCCCCCCCCCCCCCCTCCCATACCCCTGACCCTCAACAGGCCAGAAGTAACAAACAGTTCCCTCTTTAATTTATCTGACAAGAAGAGCCTGCGTGTGATGACTGTAAACTGTCAGTGCCTTACTAACAAAAAGGCAGAGCTCGCTGTGTGATGACTGTAAATTGTCAGTGCCTTACTAACAAAAAGGCAGAGCTCGCTGTGTGATGACTGTAAATTGTCAGTGCCTTACTAACAAAAAGGCAGAGCTCGCTGTGTGATGACTGTAAAGTGTCAGTGCCTTACTAACAAAAAAGGCAGAGCTCGCTGTGTGATGACTGTAAAGTGTCAGTGCCTTACTAACAAAAAGGCAGAGCTCGCTGCGGCTGTTGAATACATCAAACCTGACGTGGTTTTCGGAACGGAGTCCTGGTTACAGCCTGACATCCAGCATGCAGAGATTTTCCCCAGCAACTACGTTAGCTTCAGGAAAGACCGCAGCTCACTTGGGGGTGGTGTTTTCGTGCTGTTGCACAAGAGTCTCACCGCCACTGAGCGCTCCGACCTTGATGCAGAAGCAGAGATGGTCTGGATAGAAGCCAACACTCAGCGACAAAGGAAGATGTTATTCGGCTGTTTCTACATGTCACACAGAAATGAAATGGACATGAGAACACTACAAGCAACATAAGACAAAATTCAGCAAACAGGAAGCCCCTCACAGCATGTCATACTTGGTGGCGATTTCAACTGCCCAAATATAGACTGGGATAGTGGCGCTGTTCCACCAGGCACACCAAACAGAGACATTCAAGAGTCACTCGTTAACATCACAGCTTCATCCTTCTTGATACAGATTCACCATGACAGCACACGTGAAAGAAACATCCTGGACCTCGTGTGTACTAGCAATCCCAGCCTCTGTAAGAGCTCTGTGTCTGTGCCTGGCATCTCCGACCACGACATCATAGCGTCCGACTCTGACGTCCAACCTCAGAGAACCAAGGAGAAACCACACAGATGTCTCATCTACAGCAAGGCGAATTGGGACAGCCTTAACTCAGAACTAGGCATGTTTGCGACGGAGATCAGCGGCATGGAAAAGGAGTTAGAGGTTGAATCCATGTGGACATACTTCAAGACATCCTTGATTTCTGCAGTAGAGCGCCACATACCATTCAGCCTCCGACGACCTAGCGAAAACCTGCCATGGGTCAATTATAAGCTACGCAAGTGCAAGTTGCTCCGTCAGAAGAAAAGACCATACAAGCAAGCGAAGCGCACTAATAATTGGACTAATTTTCGCTTTATTCAGAAGGAATGCAGAAGGAAACTCCGACAGGCAGAATCGAAATTTGTTAACACCACAATAGAAGACGGCATGAGAGAGAACAATACCAAGCCCTTCTGGAAGTATATGAAAACCAGACGACAAGACAGCACGGGTGTCGCTCCACTAAGGAAAGGAACCACCCTGTTCAGCGACAGCAACTCGAAGGCAACCATCCTGCTACAACAGTTTGTGTCTGTCTTCACACCTCCAGCTAAGGGCCCTCTACCAGACTTCCAGCAAACAGCTTACCCCACACTTGACAATTTGACCATCAAGACAGAAGGTATTACAAAACTGCTACGGAACCTTAACCCAGCCAAAGCCTCTGGACCAGATGGAATTCTGAATCGCATCCTTAGAACATGTGCAGACAAAATCGCCCCCTCGCTGGCAGCCATATTCAATGTCTCCTTGACGACAGGGCAACTTCCATCTGACTGGCTGTCTGCGAATGTCTCACCAGTCCCAAAGAAAGGAGATCGCCACAAGGCTGAGAACTACAGACCAGTTTCACTGACGTCAGTTCCATGCTAGATCTTGGAACATTATCTGCCGTCATCTCCACTACCATCTGGAAAAGTGTCGAATCCTCCCCGATAGAAACCATGGATTCAGAGCTGGTCATTCCTGTGAGACTCAATTGTTGATCACCATGCAGGACATTCTCTCCTCCTATGACTAAGGCTGCCAGATTGACATTATTATTTTAGACTTCAGCAAGGCATTCGACACCGTGCCTCACGACCGCCTTTTGCTAAAGCTGGACCACTATGGCATACGCGGACCCATCTTGACATGGCTACAGATCTTCCTTACCAAGCGGAGGATGAGGGTGGTGCTGGAGGGCAACGCATCTGAGGAAGCAGCAGTCTTGTCTGGGGTCCCCCAAGGCACCGTACTCAGCCCTTTGCTGTTCTTGTGCCATATCAACGACCTTCCAGCATCAGTAAAGTCAACAGTACGCCTCTTTGCTGATGATTGCCTTCTGTACAGATCAATTCGCTCCATTCAGGACCATCTCATTCTCCAGCAAGACCTCAAAAACTTGGAAAAGTGGACAAACCAGTGGGGAATCCGCTTTAACACAAAGAAATGTCATGTCCTCTCCACCTCGAACCGGTCAAGCCACATCGACAGCCTGAACAACACAATCTTAAAGCAAGTCCACCAAAATCCATACCTGGGCATACAGATTTCTGCTGACCTGAAATGGACTGCCCATGTCGTGGGGCTGTGCAATAGGGCTGGATCAACCTTGGGCTTCCTACGTCGAAATCTCCGTAATTGCCCACAGGAATGTCGCCGCCTTGCCTACATTGCACTCGTCAGGTCCACCCTTGAGTACGGCGCTGTGGCATGGGATCCATACACAAAGCAGGACATCCTGAAAAGGTCCAACGACTAGCCGCCCGCTTTGTTTGTAACAACTACAGAGACAGGGATCCAGGCTGCGTCACCAAGATGCTCCAATACCTCCAACTACCACATCTGGAGGACCGCCGAAGACAGCTTCGACTCACCATGCCGTACAAGATTACCGGC
>CM031611.1:68210297-68225097 GCA_018398815.1 Conus ventricosus
TTGTACATACAAAGGAAACAGCTTATTATTAAACAAAAAAATATATAATCATTTTCGGTTTTTCATTTTGTTTTACACACACCACTCTCTCTCTCTCTCTCTCTCTCCTTTTCTCTCTCTCTCTCTTCTCTCTCTCTCTCTTTTCTCTCTCTCTCTCTCTCCCTCCCCTTCTCCCCTCCCCCTCCTCTCAAATATGTTAACACTGGTAGTTATATGTTGAAGGCACAGTACCATAGCAAAATTTGAGCGTAAGGGCAACCAATTTCCGTTATGTACACCCGCATGAAAGGATATCGTTAGCCCAAAACTGCCCGTCTTCTCCCCAACCCTCTCCCCAAAGCGCGTGAGCACTCCTCACGTCACACCACCGCCACCACCCCACCACCCCCGAAACACACCCAAACCCCACCCCCCTCCCAAATACCCACACACACACACACACTCACACACACACACACACGCACGCACTTTGCAACAACACACACACACACACACACACACACACACACACACACACACACACACACACACACAAGAAAGAGAGAGCGAAAGACAGAGGAGGAGAGAGAGAGAGAGAGAGAGGGGAGGGGAGAGAGGGACAGAGGGGAAGGGGGCAGACAGACAGGACTGATCGGCCGTCAGGCAGACAGATGGACAGAGACGGCGTCTTTTAAATGAATTAGGTGTTAGTTACATTAGAATGGTTGCTTCTGAATATGTATTTTCTTCTCAAATTTAATTGTTGATCAAAAATGATTTGAAGCAAAGACAGTGCTTTTGTTTTCCGCGCTATACTTATAACATAAACTGTCATTTTGCCCAAAAAAAATTATATGATTAACTAAAACAAACTCATTTTGGCTCAGTTCCTTTTACAAACCCCAAATAAGACATCCAAAACCAATAATTTTACTAGTTTTCCAATTTCAAGCCATAAAAGTACTTCAATTTTTTTCCAAATAGACTTACATTTGGGCATTCAAAAAAAAATGCTCAATGAAGTCAATCTTATCATTACAGTAATCACATTTGTTTAGAGTCTGTTACTTTCATTTTTTTAAGAATGTATTTGTAGGATAGATATTATGGTTTCTTTTCCATTGTAGTTCGTGTAACCGAACTTCTTTTGAACTTTTCTCGGAAAGATCCAGAAACTGTTGCTGAGAACAAAATTGATTTTCTTTGCAAAAACTTCATAAGCGTGAGGTTTTTTAGATTGATTTCATCTCCCGCTTTTAATAATGTCTTTAATTTTTTTGGGTTTTACATTAAACTCGCTTGCAATACAGGATTCCACATGGATGTTTTCACGACTCATTTCGCCACGTTGAATCCAGTTCATCCATTGTTTGGAATTGCGTTGCAAACAGCGTTGTATTCAAACATACATTTGCTATATTTTTTATCTATTACAGTTGAAACTTCTTCTAAACTCAAGAGTCGGTTTTCGTGTGCATGCACTATGTTTTGAACACATCAAATCTATTTTCAAACCCAAATTTTGAAAATACAAAACCTTGCTCTTATATTGTACTAAAGTTTTTAAAAAATAAACTTTTGGGACTATGAACGTTCTTGCTGTCTACATCCCCCAATTTAATTTCTTTCTTATTATTTTTAGATATGTTAATAAGACATCTTTCCAAAGTCGTTTCCTATTTCACTCACTTTTTGTAGTGTTTTGATCTGCAGTTATCCTGAAAATATTTTGTTCTGTAGCAAGTTTACCCAAATGCCATTTGGGTATAAAGGTCCAGGTTTTTGTTAGTAGCAAAAAAACAGCTTTCCAGCCCTTGTAAATGCAAACATTTTTGAATTCTACATATTAATCATTTTAAGTCCTCCTTCACTTTCCATTGTTTTTCTTTTCACCTTTTCGAAAGCTTTAGGTTGCTAAATTTTCTTTGCCAAATAAACCTATA
The DNA here is from genome assembly GCA_018398815.1 of Conus ventricosus. Taxonomy (NCBI): domain Eukaryota; kingdom Metazoa; phylum Mollusca; class Gastropoda; order Neogastropoda; family Conidae; genus Conus; species Conus ventricosus. The sequence goes on from CM031611.1 coordinate 68,212,220, forward strand.
CAACAGTGTGTTTCACCTGCCTAAGAATTATTTCCGGGATACCTTACATTGCATAACGAATGTCAACTGACTAACAATATAAGATTTAACTTAACCTTTTGCCATGTATACTGAGATCCCTTTACTCCATGTTTTCAAATTATGGATTCTTTTAACTCTGCTTTTTCAATTTCTTCAATATTTCTAGTCTTTGTTTCTGTTTGGAAATAAATTCCCAGGATTTTTATTTTATAAACGATGGGAAACGGTAAATTCTGTTCTTCTCCTCCTTTACCTAGTCGTATTGCTTTGGGTTTTTATGAAAAATTCAGTTTAAGTCCGGAAAATTTTTTCAAACGAGTTAAGTATGTTTAAAGACATTTTTTCTTTATCCTCTCTTTTTTAAAGAAATAGTGTCGTGTCATCAGTATTTGCTTTATTTTCAATACAGCGTTAACATTATTTTTTGGTGTCATGATACCTGAGATAGGACTGTTTCTTATCTTTATTGCCAAAAGTTTTCCGCTAAAAATTAAAAGGCAAGGGAGAGAGAAGGGGCCCAGCCTTGCCTAATTTCCCACAGTTAACATCAAAGCCTCAGAGATCCATCCACCATGGTTAATTCTACTCTGGCAATTGTGGTTAAAACCGATACCATGTCTGAAAGCAATTGCCAAAACCAAACACTTTAAAAGCATGCAAGAGGAATTTTTTTAATATGGAGTCGAAAGCTTTGGAATAATCTAGAGCCACAAGGTATCCGGGATTTACCGTTATATTTAAAAAATTTATCGCATCATCTTCGTTTTACAACAGTTGCTTTTGTTTCTACCCTACCTGATCCTCGTTAACTAATTTCGGTATCCCCCTTCCAAATCTCACCGCTAAGGTTTTTGCCAGTATTTTTGTAATCAGTGTTTGTTAACGTAATGGTCGCCAGTTGTTTAACTTATCTCTATCTAAATCATTTACCTTTGTGAAGTATGTTATAAACCCCTTGCTTTTGTGTAAAAGACAGCTCTTCTCTATTAATGAATCATTAAACGAATCATTTTACTAGCGACCTACTTTGCTCCAGAAAAAAATTTTATAAAATTCGGTGGTTATTCCATCGCTTCCGGAGCGGAACCATTTTTCATCATCTTGAGAGCATCAGTCGTTTTTCGAGTGTTACTGCACCTTCACATAATGCGCATCTTCTTCTTCTAATCTCGCCTGGTCTTTTCCCTCTAAGAAATATCTGTAGCTGCCTTTACATCTGCAGCATTTGTTTTCTGATTATACAGCGTTTTATAATATGACACTTGTTCCCGTAGTAATTCTTTCTGGCTAGTGATTAATTTCTCCTGAGTCCGTACAAGCTGAGTGATTAAATTTTTTCTGCCTCTGGATTTTTCTATGCCTAAAAGTATTTTAAATTTCTTTTCACCTTCTTCAATTCCATTTAATTCTAGCTCTTACTTGTGCGCCTTTTTTTTTTTTCAATCTGTATTAATTCTAGTTTTTGGTTTTACATTCAGGAGATCTGTTGAAGCTGTTCATTTTGGGGGTCATCTATTATTCTTCTCTCTGTTTGTGAAGGCGACTCTGTAGTTGCAGAAGTTCTTTTTTTTTTTTTTTAAAAGACACATTTTTACCAAATTTCAACGCACAAGTTCCGTATTTTAATTTACTAACTCCCATTTCTGTACACTGTTAACATGATCGTTCTCTAACCAAACGGAATCTAACAAACTGTTTATTTTCTGTACAAACTCTTCATTCCTCAAATAACTATTGTTGAAGCCCCATAACCAGGCCCACGGATAAAATTTCCTTCTTTTAATATCCAGTAAAATTGCCTTGTGATCCGAATTGGGAGAAAGTACATTGTTGGCATGATGACCATGAACTCGAATGCTTTGGGAAAGCAAGACAGTAGTCTAACGGCGCGCAATAATGGCTTATATCGACACCACGTGTAGTCTTTATCAAATGGACGGTGATTTCTCCATACAAACTGTTAAACTTAAGCTGTCGATGGTCTCATTTAACACCTTAACTTCTTGATATCTGTGGTCTACCAGATATAATATCAAGTCCATTGTTCAAAAGACAATTTAAATCTCCTAGGATAATGAGATCTTCATTAAATTTTACCAAAATGTCATTCATGCTTTAAAAAAGGAAAATTTTTCCCTTTGGTTCATTAGGCGCGTACACATTTGCTATTACAATATTGCGTTCAAAGTATGCAACAGAAACAACATGCATTTTTTTTGTGACCTTTTAATTTTACTTCACCATGAAAATTTCTTGAAATTTAAAATCACTTCCCCCCGACTTCGTGTTGTACCTTATTATAAAAGATATTACACCCATTCTTTGTTCCATGTTTCAATTTTATTTTTTGTTACATGAGATTCTTGTAAACAAATAATATCCATATTTTTTTTTTATGAAATTAAACAAACCCCTCTTCTTTTCATTTTGTTTCGTAACCCTCTTACATTCAAAGAGGTAATACGTATATTATCCATCGTAACATTTTTTGTTTTCTTTCAATTTCCTTTTGTACCCTTCTTGTTTTCATGGACATCCATAAAAAAAATTGACATGTATATTATAATATCAACCATAATCATCAAAGACATATTTCAAGCATATGCAAACTCACAGTCGTTAGAAATAGCCAATCCGTCGTCAAGAGGTCGATGGGTCACACACAGCGGGCTACTGCCAACCCTTCAAAACCGTCGCCCTCTCAGAGTCGGAACGCACATGGCTGACTGGGAACCGACTCCTTCCCCTCTGGGTACCTTTTTCCCGCCCCTCCTCGGGCTATGTCGCTCTCTGGAACGGCCACGCTTGGGGGTGTTGACCGTACAAAAATGACCCTGTTCGAGAGAAGACAGGAGGGTAGACTGGCGGGTCGATGATCGGCTCCTGTCAACACGCTTACTGGGCTTTGTAACATCGTTTGTAGCTTTTTGTTTGCTGTCTGTCTTTACTTTGCTTTTGGTCTGAGTCGGTTGGTCATTGTTTTGTTTGTCAGTGCAACTGTCAGAGAGCTGGCATGATGGTCACCCCTTTTATGGCCAGTCTGTTTTCATTTTTCTGCAAACTACATCATTCTTGCACCCTGACACATGTGACCGACTGAAAAACGCGGGAACAAAAAACAGTCTTTTGCAGAGACTTTTGTTCTCTGTGAAAAATTCTTGCTGAAAATATACTTATTTTCATGATTTTATCAAGTGGAGACTGGGGGACGGTAATAAACGAAATCTTCGCCCGTTAAGAATCTTTTTAGCTTATTGTCTTTGTCTCTGGCTCGCTCTATTTTTATCTGCGAACGCAGTTCACAGCCAGCCTGCGCAAGGGCTGTTCAATCTCTGAGTCCGCAACTGAGATAGGGAGGTGTCTATCCACACTTTGTGGTTGGTTTTTCCTCACCTGTATCTCGCAGAATGTAAGGGTTGGTGTTGGATACCTGGAGTGAGGTGTCGCGTAGAACCAGGCCTTTCACTAGAAGTTCCGTACGGATGGGAAAACAAAAGGAAACTTACAAGCAAAAAACAAACAAACAAACACTACAGAGAGAGAGAGGTCAGAGGAGGGTGGGGGAAAAGAGAAATGGTGGTAGGGGGAGGAGAAAGGGATGGTAGACAGAGTGGGGGTTGGGGATGAGCGATTTTAACGGAGTGGTTTTATTTGAGACGATTTATCCAAAGTATGGTTCACATAAGACGTAGCGAATGGACGCTAATCATTGTAATCGAGTAATTTAACTACTGAGACATAAAAAATGTTTATTGCAATTTTTCCTTGAAAGGTTTTTAAAGTATTCATGTTTTGTAGATTCGGTGGAAGTGAGTTCCAGACATATGGTCCAGAGTAGCTAGGCTTGTTTTGTATAGATCAATGCGTGGGTAGGGGGAAGGAATTTCGTTGAGCCAGAAAAGCTGTTTCGTCTTGTAAAAAGGGCATTGATATAACATGGCATAGTATCTGTCAAGATTGTAAACATAAATGATGCCTTGTTGAATTCCAAAATTTCCTATTCAGAGGAAGATGTTCAGCGCTTTTTGTTTTTCGTTTGTTGTTAGAGATACGCTGGATGGAGTAGCTTTGCTGCACGTCATGGAGAGAATTCAGCCCTTTTTTTTTTGGACGTCACTACTGCCGTCCCACCATGTTGAGGCGTAATTTATACGTGACATTATGTGTGCATTGAAGAAAAGTTTAAGCACATTACTGTTGACGTAGCGCTTTAATTGAGATAAACAGGAAAAGGTGTTTTGAGACTAAATTTCATACGTTATTTAGATGATATTTTCCATTTCAATTTTTTATCTATCGTTTAACCCTAAAAACGATGCTCATCTACCTGTCGATAGAAGTGCCATTTCAACTGAAAGTTTTAGGCAAAGAGGAGTCAACTGGTGTTTTTGGCGGGTAGCCATAATCATAGATTTGGTTTTGGCTGGGTGTATGACCATTGAGTTTGAATGACCCCCAGTCTGACACGTCGTTTAGACTTTCCTGGAGAGAAGTTTTCTATTGTCTGTAGATCACACCATTCGTTTGGAGCGACGAGTCATCAGCAAATAAATCTGTCGTGACCTTTTCATCTGATGGGACAATGGGAAATCATTGATGAAGATGCAGAATGTAGGGGGGCTTAGTACAGAGCCCTGTGGGACTCCATGTCTGAAAAGTCTGAAGTGGAGGTTTTCCCATTAAGCGCCACTACTGAGTCCTATCGTTCAAGTATGTTTGGAATAATGGATTGTCGGGGGATGGTTCAAGTAGCAGTAGTTTCCTTTAGAAGAATGGAATGATCAACAAGATCAACGCCTTTTTGAAGTCAAGAAAGACAACCCTGTCATTTGTGATTGGTTCATATTTGAAAGCCTGAGTCACACATTCGTGATAATGCTGTGTGGCGGAATGATTAGATCGGAATCCAGATTGGAGTGGGTGAAATAGTTTGTTTTTCTCCATGAACTGAGATACGGGGGTGTGTGTATGTGTCTTTCAAAGGGGTTTGGATAGAATCGATAGTAAGGATATAGGTCTGAAATTATTTGGATCCGACAAATCATTTGATTTTGGAAGGGGGTTACTTTGGCGTTTTTGAACGCCTGACGGAAAACATTAGTTTCAATGGATAGATTATATATGTATGTAAGAGACTCAACAATGTAAGGTAGAGCGAGTTTGAGAAGAAATGTGGTATTTATCAGGACCCATGGATTTTTTTATTCTTAATTGCGCTATGTGCATACCTACTTATGTACAGCAAGAAGGGGAATTTTAATTTAGTTATGGATCCATGTTTTGTTTACAAAATGATATTAGGGAAGTCGGGCATGTGTATTATTGTGCTCTTATAGTCGTGAAGCTTGAGTAAGGTTATTGTAATGACAGAAAGTGGGTATTAAATTTGTCCGGGTGATGTTGGTGCTTGAAGTTTGTGAATTTGTAACGCTTGTTGCGTACAATAGTGTTTATTGCCCTCCACATTGGCGGGTGTGGATTTTGCATCCGTTATCATTTGGACGAAGAGTCTCGTTTGGCTTTTTCAACTTCATTTGCAAAATTTTTTGCTCTTTGTATTCGTCAAAACAAATTTGCTGCTTGGTTTGGTCACGTAGTACCATTTTTTGCAGCAATCTGGAGTTAAACCACGGGTTCATCTGCGGATGCCAACTCTTTTTGATGTAACGGCGCGTTGGTTTATTTATTTATGTGAGGAATGTTTGGTACCGAGGACAGTGCATCATCGACGTCTGAGTAATTATAAGTTAAGTGAAATGGGGGAAAGTTTAAGTCATAGAGGTATGCTCTTCATTAAACTTTTTGAAAGAGCGTTTGGATGGGCTGTTGGACCTTTGGGTGGTTGGTTTTGGGAGCTTTAAGGACCACGTGCAAACTGGAAAAAGTGATTCACTAATTAAAGAAAAACATCAAAGGCATCGCAGCACTACTAATAACCTGAAAGAAAACTATGAAAGGCATCGCAGCACTACTACATCACTCTGAAAGAAAACATGAAAGGCATCACAGTACTACTACATCACTCTGAAAGAAAACATTAAAGGCATCGCAGCAAATACTACATCACTCTGAAAAGCCCCCCGAGAGAGAGAGAGAGGAGAGAGAGAGAGAGAGGAGGGGAAAAGAAGAGAGGAGAGAGAAGAGTGAGAGAGAGGAGAGAGAGAGAGAGAGAGAGATTATCCACATTATTCTTTGGCTGGCTTGTCCCCTTTCTGAAACGCGGGGGGTGTCATCACGAGGTTGGCGTGGATGTGTTAGCTTGTTGTTTTTCTCTGATGGCTATGTTGACTGTATTCCTTACAGCAGGTTTTCTGATTCGTTCTTTTTATGTGTTTCGTTTGTTTTCGACCCCATCTGCATCACTGTGCTTCATCGCTTTCCCGTGCCACCCTTGTTTTTCCTGCTATGTGTTTTTGCGTTCATTTTGTTTTTCTTTGCGTAGATATCACCATTTTGTCCTCAGCTGTCCAGTCTCCAATCGTAATTTTGCTATTCCGTTTCTTTTTCTTAACGCTACGTTTTTCTTTGTCACTGTGTTTATGATTTTATTTTAACTTCAGGTATGAGTTTTCTTTTTTTTTTTGTTTGTTTATTTGTTTTGTTTTTCTTGTTCCCTTTACCCCTGTTTCATATTTTGTTGGTGAAAGAAAGAGTATGTCCTTATGCAGGCTTTCTCTGGTTTGGTCTGGTTGCCAAGTGAGGCGATTGCAGGCGGAAATCTGAACAATTTTACATATTAGTTATAGCACACCGCCAAAAGAAAAACGTGGACAAACGAATCACAAGACAAAACACGACGCGTTTCGACCTCTTAGGTCTTTTTCAGACAAGATGCAAAACAATCAGGTCAAGGAATATTAACGAGCAATCTCTTATTTTCATCCACTTCAGCGCAAAATTGGTGTTGATTCTTCCCCATTTGAACAATGCAGATATTACCCTTGGAGCAGTATGTGATTTATCGATGTTTTATGATGACTTTCTGTTCTACAGACATCCGATTTGATTTAGCCACGTACCGTAAAGATTCCATTTAGCTCCTTAGCGTACAAGTCCTTTTTCGCCGAACTGTGTTCAAAGTTTCCGTCCTTCAGTAGAATTTTCACCACGGTTCCGAATCGGAGGAGGGGAGGGGGGAGGGGGGGGGGGTTGCCTCTGCTGTGTATTGTGCAACAGGTCCTTCTCAGAGATGTTCTAAACACATTCCCACTAATAGCCCCATCTAACCTGCTGAGTGACAGCCCTGGTTTTACCTCTGGAAATGGTCTCTAAATCAAAACATAAGGATTTCCTCGTTTTGTCGGACTACCTTTCTGCTTGGAGGCCATTGCCGGCCGTAACTTTAAGCAAAATCAACTACTAAAGTTTTTTGTTCGTTTGTTTGTTTTAAAATCTGTACACCTTCCTGAAATCAGATGGATACAATATAGTTCCCAGCCGTGTGAGCATTCAAGACAACGAAGTGGTTGATGAAATTGCCAAGCGTGCCCAAAGAGTTGAGCAGCTTGTCCATCCATCGCACTGATGTAAAACCCCAATCCCAGGCCCATGGCAGAGCCTCTGGCAAGAGAAAGGGAACTCGCAGACGGATAACAAATTGTTCAAAATACGCCTAAATATAAAAGAGTTTTTACCATATCCCCGAGGCGGCCATAAAGAAAAAACAGTTTGTGCCGTTCGCATACAGGCCACTCCATTTAAAAACTATTCTTATCTTTAAAAGGTGAAGTAGCTCCGTCATCTACCACTCACAGGGAACTATATACTTTTGAGTGTTGGGATTACTTTCAGCAGACCCCATGAAAACCTTGTTCAGAGGTGTCCCCCCTGTTGTGATCTTTGAAATTTCTGAAAGAGATTAACGTTTTTCATCTGATCTAAGATTTTACGGAGGAAGATTTTTAACAAAAGTCTGGTGTGTTTTTAGAAGGTGTGTGTTAAAGGATTGTGTAAATGAGTTTTATATTTTAAAATTAAATAATGATCGTGACTTGATTTCAATGCGGTGACACCCCGGATATGGCCCTTTGCAGTCGGCTGGGCTATATAAGCAACATTTCTTTCTTTTTTTAATTGATAACTCGCACACACGTACACACACACACACACACACACCACACGCGCGCGCGCGCGCGCGTGCACACCACACACACACACGCACGCACGCACGCACGCACGCACGCACACACACACACCCAACACACACACACACGAAATAACAAATTTTTCCAAGCTCAAAAAAAATGGGGAGTTTGTGTTATGCCCCCTGTTTGGCTAATATACTTACCATGTCGACCATAGCATTCAACGGCAGTTAGCCAGCTCTGTCAGGCCGAATTTTAAACCGTGGCCAATGCAGTCATAAGACGTCACGTGACGTCACCCCCTTCCGCCTCCGGAAGAAGCCGGTGTCAACTTCTTCTACCTCATTCAGCGAGGCCCTGTGCGCAAGGTAAACCCGAGAACCTTTGCGTAGAGGGGAGGTAGGGAGGGCATTAGAGTTGAGATGGTAAGTAATTAGCCAAAAGGGAGTTAACCCAACTCCCCATTTGGCGCAATACTGTACCGTCAGACATAGCAGCTTTAAGGTCGGGGATGGGCGAGCGCCCTAGTGGTTCTCGGGGGTTGGCCGTTATGGCTGATTGGCCGCAACAAAGGAGATCCTTTAAAACCGTCAGCTCTGGTCATGCGGATATCCTCAAGTAGAAGTTAATGCAGATTTTCCGAACGCCAGTTAGTGCCCCCAGGAGATGGGCACGGGGACGGTACTGGAGCGCCGTGGAGGATGGCCAGTGCTTGACCTTGTGGGCCCTGGGTGATGGGCGGGGAGGATCCTTGTGGCCTGAGGTAGGCGATCTCACGTTTTGGGGAGAGCCCTAGGGATAGACCCGCGAGATGTCTCTAGTTTTGTTGGGGTTGAGAGAGATAAGGGAAAATTTTTGTCGCCTTGGAGGTGCGCCTGGGGCGAGTGCGCTCCCAGAGTATTGAGACACTGAGGGCAAAGGTATGTGTCCAGATTTCTCCCCTTTCCAAGATACCCGTCAGGGAGCGGTGACGAGGGAGGGAGAGGGGGTGCCGGTTCCTGATTTTTAAGAAACTCGGAAGGGAACTTGGGGGATTGGCCGTCCTGTGGAAGGCGATATCTCTGGGATCACCGCTGAGGGGCGTGGATCTCACTTCGTTTTGGCGAGGCCCAGGGCGAGGAGAAAGGTGGTCTTAAATGGAGAGAAGGTCAAAGGGAATACACTTTACATGTAATGGGTTCATAAGGGGCTTTTCTGAGGGCGTCGAGGACGATAAAAAGGTCCAAAGGGGGTTTGCGCCTAGGGGAACTGGGCTTCGAGAGCAACTCTTAGAGCCTTCTGAGCAGGAAGTCATTTGTCAAAGACGGGCCGCCAGTTGGGAATGGTGTACAGATAGCGATCTGTAGCCCGAATGGAGCAAGCTGACAGTTTAATGAGGAAGATAGGTGGGAGGGAAATTGCCCATCGGGGTGTTGGAGGGGCAGTCTGGGGAACGATTTATCTAAGCACCAGGCTACCAATTTCTCCCACCGGTAATTGTAGGGGACTCGGTGCTGGCTCTGCGAGATGCCGAGGCTAGTCCCTCAACCCCTGAGAGGCCCTGCCCCGGCTAGTGTGTCTAGGACGGACTGGGGCCTGTCCGGTGTGGAGTGGATGAAGATGTTCGCAGTTGGGCTGGCATAGCAGCCACGGGTGTAGGCGAAGCATCTTGGGATTGAGGTGAGGAAGACCCGAACGGGGTTGTCTCAACATGTCCCACCGAGGGCTGAGCTGTAGAGGTGGAACGTGAGTGAGGGACTTGAGGTCGGGGAAACCCAAAGATGGGTCGGCCACCACGGGGTTATGAGGGTCAGCCTGGGTTTTTCCAGCCCCGCTTTCCTGATCACCTTGTGTAGGATAGGAAAGGGGGAAAAGCGTACCCCCAGTAGGCCCGTCCAGGGGAGGGAGAGCCATCGACTGCATACGCCGAGGGTCCGGGAAAGGGGGGGACGTAACAGGGGCAGGCGGTGGTTGAACCCGGTGGCCAAACAGGTCGATCATGGGCACAAACCAATGTTCCCACACCCCAGACAGGGTTTGTCTGTTGGGGTCCACTCCGTGTGGAGTAGAGACTTCGACCGCCTGAGGGAATCCGCCAGGATGTGCGGGTTCCTGCTATGTGTCTCGCGCGGAGAGTGATCCCCCGCGCATGAACCAGCGAAGGAGGGCCCCGTTCGAGGGAGAGGCTGATGGGGCGTGCCCCCCCCCCCCCCTTTGTTGACATAACAAGCTACCGACTGTTGTCCGTGAGAAGGAGAACATGTCGGTGTGCGACCTTGTGCTGGAAGTGGAGAAGGGCTAGCCTGACCGCTTCCCGCTCCCGGATGTTGATGTGGGGCGGGCAAATTTGTGAGTCTCATCCCCTGAGGTATGACCGCCTCCAAGTGGGCCCCCCAGCCCAGGTTTGAGGCGCCCGTGTACAGTTCCAGTGGTTGGGTTTGGAGGGAGATGGGGGGCCCCCGGGTTTAGAGAGTGCCCGGATTGAGCCTCCTCTATCGCCGAAATAAACCAGTGTCCGAGGGGAATGACCTGGTCCCAGCGGTCGGAGGTCTGCGACCAACGCCGACGGACTCCCTCTGAAGTTGGCGTTTGGGGACTCGCCCCAGGGGAATGAGGGGAGACAGGGACTCCATCATCCTATGAGGGGGACAGGTTCTGGCCGAGGTGTGGGTGCCTGTGATAGGCGGGAGATGAGGTCCAGTATGCGTGTGGACCTTTTCGGGGTCGGGGGGGACTACATGGAGATAGTATCGAAACTCATTCCAGGAAGGCGAACCTCTGGCTGGGAGTGAGTTCGTACTTCTTGGGGTTGGTGACAAACCCCAGTGTGGAGCAAAGACTCAGGAGGCGGGTGGTGTGGGCTTAGCACTGGGCCCGGCAGGAGGCCAAGACCCAGCCAGTCGTCCGGTAGACTAGGAGGCGGATGTCGTCCTGCCTGGCTAGGGAAGCATCTCCTTGACAACCTTCGTGAAGGGAAGGGTGCCAGTGAGAGGCCGAATGGGAGGGCCTGAACTGGAACACTCGGCCCTGCCAGACAAACCGTAGGAATCGTCTGTGGGCCGGGTGAATCAGGTCGAAGTACGCGTCTTTCAGGTCTATGGAAATGGCCCAGTCGAGATGATGGATTTAGGGCCCGGATCTGGGTGGGGGTGTCCATCTTGAATTTGATGGGCCTGAGGAACTTGTTGGGGGTGATAGGTCTAGGATGGGCCTCCCTCTCCTGAGGGTTTTGGGATCACGAATAGGTGAGAGTAGAAGCCGGGGTTGGGGTGGGACACCTCTGTGATGGCCCTTTTTGGAGGAGCTCTTGGACCTCCACGTGGAGCGCCTCCCGCTTGAGTGGGGGGAGGGTTGGGCGAAGGAGGAGGAGAGTGCAGAGGGGGGGTCGCTTGTGGATCCAAGGAAGCGATTACCCCTCCCGTTTGCACCGCCACTACCCAGGGGCTGAGGCCCATACGTCTCCCCCGGTGGGCGTGCCGGGAGAAGGCTGCCCGCCAGGGGGGGCGGGGGAGTGGGCGGAGGAGAGGGCGAACGGGCGTGTGGGGGTGCCGCCCGAATTAAGTCTCCTCGGGTTGTGGCCCCAGTTTAGCTCCGGGGGCGTGATTGTTGGCCGAACCAAAATTTGCAGCTGTGATTTCGGTTTGGGCCTGGGGGAAGTTGGGACGCTTGGCGGGCCGTGCGTGTGGGAAGGCGATTGCCTGGGGTAGGGTTTGGGCCTGGGGAAGGACCGAAGGGGGGGGGGGGGGGTCTAGCAGGGGGCGGCAGTGGCCTGGGCACAAACGATGCGCTGCTTGCATTCCTCGACTGCTTGTGTTATCACGTCGTCGAGTATTTGCCGAACCGCGACTGGTCCTGGCCCGGGACCACACTGCAGGGCTGCCCTTTAAACGCAGGGGAGAGAGAGGTCCCTGCCAGCACGGCATCTCTGGCCACAACAAACAGTTAAAGTGGCTCCTAGCTGCGCTGTCCGCCGCGCCGAAAGATGATGTGAAATCCTGTTGACAGGTGCGCATAAAAGGGTTTGCTAAACAAGCGAGAATCATTCTCCCGGTACGCCTTGGAGTCCAGGTCCGAAGGCCCCAGGGGCGGCACCGTCGTCCAGGTTTTGGGATCAACCGACGGTCTGACTGTGAAATGCCCATCTCCCTGGCCCCTGGGTTGTCGGTGGAACAGGGAGGCGACCGAGGGGTTTTTGCGGTCCCCGGAGGGTACCGAAATTGGGTGCATTAGGTGCTGAGAGGGGTCCCTGTCCTGGAGGGGGACGGCTGCGCACCCATGGCGCGAGAGCTGGTCCTTCCCGAGTGAGGGGAGTGACTGGGGGCGACGATCCTTGGTTTGGACCGCTGGGCCGGGGGGGGCCCGGTGAAGAGGGAGAGGGAGAGGACTTCGTCGGCGGGTGGGCCTCCCTCCCAACGAGGGCTGGGCGCCAACGTTCCACCGTGCGGACATCATACAATGAGGTGGAGGTAGGTCCACCTCATCGTCCGCCTCAGGGAGGTAAAGGTCCGGCAGGGTTTGGAGCACCCCTCGTCAGGAGGACCGTCAAGGGGTAAATTGCAGTGTCTCCCAGGTGGCTCTATGATCGGCGGACGGGGCCTCATCCCGCGATCGGACCAGCCCCCCAGGGGGGGACCCAAAGGTCGACCAGGCAAGCGTTGCCGGGTGCCACATGCAACTATACAGTTGGTCGTGCTGGGTGTTGGCGTTAGCCACGTCTTTCGGGGGAAGGCCATGGTCCGGAGGGGAAAACGGTTTGGGGCCCCGGGTGGGCAGAAGCCGGGGCGGTACCCCACG
>CM031611.1:68225197-68245197 GCA_018398815.1 Conus ventricosus
ATGTACTTATGCATCAACTGTATGATAAATGATCTCCTGTTATAAACAAGCTGAAAGAAACACAAATATCGCATTTATTATATGCTGACGACATAGTTATGTTGTCAAACACAAAATTGGGATTACAAACAAAACTTAATCAACTTCATAATTATTGTACAGAATGGGGCATGAAACTAAATAAAGATAAAACAAAAGTTGTCATATTCACTAAAACTGACTCAAAATTTTCAACCGCATTTACGTGTGGAGATGATCCTCTTGAGACAGTAAATGAATACAAGTATTTAGGAATAATTCTTCATAAAAGCGGAGAGTTACATAACGCACAAGATCATCTAGCAAAACAAGGTAACAAAGCTGTACATTCCTTTCAAAAGGTCGTTACTTTAAGAATTTGGCAAATCACATCCGTACAGAAAATAAATGTATGTAGTTTCTTGAAAAACTCATCCACTACTTTTGTCGAACAGTTTACAAAGAGAAGGTTTGCAGAGTTAAGATGGGGACTCAGAAAGTATGATATCCATTTTTAACAAAAAGGGTGCCGCAGCTTTTAGGACCAGTCGAAATCATTATTTGATTTCATACAGTATTTTCCCGGTTTGAAGACGACAAAGCTAAATCGCGTCCATCTTGTTCCCCATCAGGACTCATCTGGTGGCAGGGGAACTAACAGTCCCAAACGTCTTCCATCTATATCCTGCTTTAGCTGGCAGAGATGTAGAAGTCCCTACCGTTTACTCCATCAATGAAGTGACGACTGCTTCTCACTCGGGAATTCATTACTTGTGTCGACATCTGTTGCTCTTCTCCCAAATGGTCTGAAGCAGGGAGAGGTGGGTGGGTAGGTGGCTGAGGGGTTAGAGCAAGGGAAGGCAAGAAGTATTGGTGTGCATTGAATGTGAAAGAAAAAAGTGAAAAGCATGAGCATAGTAATTGTTGAGGTTTGGAATATTGGTACTGAATAACCTTTCTATTGTTTCTAAAGCATAGATCAGTGAAACTGAGGTGAAGGGATAGCGGAAAATATCAGTGCAGACCAAAATTATGTGTTTTTATGTAGTAGATCACTATGCTCTCTCTCTCTCTCTCTCTCTCTCTCTCTCTCTCTCTCTCTCTCTCTCTCTCTCTCTCTCTCTCTCTCTCTCTCTCAATCCATATACAAGAATTAGATGAAGAGATAACTAATATTGAAATAAGTTTAGCAATAAAGAAATTGAAAAAAGGTAAAGCATCTGGACTTGACGGAATACCACCAGAATTTTTTATGACCACAGAACAACACATAACCCCGTTTCTAATAAAATTATTTAATAAGATATTTCAGAATAGTTATTTTCCTATAGAATGGACAAAAGCTGTAATTGTGCCTCTTTTCAAAAAGTGCGATAAACAAATCCCAGGAAATTATAGAGGTATTTCCCTATTATGCATCTTAAGTAAAATTTTCACAGCTGTAATAAATAGAAGACTATACAACTGGGCAGAGGAAGAGAACAAAATAAGCAAAGAGCAAGCAGGATTTAGAAAAAACTTCTCTACCATAGACCATATTTACACTCTGGTAACAATGATAAGTAACTGCTTGTATGGCAGAAGAAGAAGCAAATTATATGTAGCATTCATTGACTATCGATACAGTCAACAGGATAAGCTATGGGAAATCCTAAAGAAACATAAAATATCTACTAAAATGTTAAACATGTTAAAAGGAATGTACAGAACAGTTCAGGCATGTGTGAGACATGGGAATGAACTAACAGATTTCTTCGACTGTCCTCAAGGAGTGAAACAAGGGTGCTTACTATCTCCTTTAATGTTTTCCCTTTTGATAACAGAAGTGGCAGAAAAGGTAACATCGAGAGGAAGACATGGCTACCAATTTCTACCAGGAACTGAGGAACTATTCCTACTACTCTTTGCTGACGATATAGCACTAATATCGATAACCCCATCAGGATTACAAAATCAACTTAGAAATCTCCAAGAGACCTCTGACCAAATAGGCCTAACAGTGAATCTACAAAAAACAAAAGTCATGGTATTCAGGAAAGGAGGATACTTAGGAAGAGCAGAGAAATGGTATTATAAAGGTGATGAATTAGAAGTTGTAAACAGTTATAAATATTTGGGTTATACACTGACAACCAAACTCTCAGCAGATATCTCCCTCTCAGAATATGCAGGTAGAGCTAAAGGTAAGGTGATTGAAATAATGAAAACCATGTACAGTTTAGGACATATAGACATGAATATCTATTTTAAACTATTTGATACCCAAATCAAACCACTATTACTATATGCAGCTGAGGTATGGGGATTAACTATGTATTCAGCAGTAGAAAATGTACATCTACTTGCATGTAAAAAATATTTAGGGGTAGGAAAGAAAACACCAAATAATCTAGTGTATGGAGAGTTAGGCAGATACCCGTTATATATAGATAGTATAATAAAAGCAATTAGATTTTGGCTACGTTTAGTAAATATGCCACCTAATAGGATTCCAAAACAAGCATATGAAAGGGAAAAAAATAGAAGTAACTAAAACACAAAAACTGGGCACTAGGAATAAAAGGATGTCTAGATAGGTATGGTTTCTCAGAGGTATGGGCAAATGAAGGGGTAAGTAATGAACATAGTTTTATAAAGGAGTTAAAACAAAGAATTATAGATTGTTTATAAACAAACTTGGCATGAGAAAATAACAAATAGCGAGAGATTCACAACATACTACACATTCAAAACCTTGCATCAAACAGAAGAATATCTACATCAAATTACTATAACTAAATTAGGAAAGCATTAACAAAAATGAGACTAGGAATAAACGAATTACATATCAATAGGAAATACACTGATAGTTTGGTGATTGCAACCTGCCCCTTTTGTCCTGTTGATGAAACAGAAATGCACTTTTTAACAGCATGCCCAAATTATAACCAATTAAGAGTGAAATACATAACCAAATATTTTAACAATCTGAACACAGTTAGATTAGATAATATACTACAAAACAAAAATACAGAGATCATACGAGATGTAGCTATGTACATCTTTTATGCTCTCAAATCCAGAGAAAATCAATTATAAGGATTAAAGCTCAAGGGCTGGCAATGTGGCCTACAGGTTAAAACCGACTTGTTATACAATATACGGAAATTAGAAAGGAGGAGGGAAAGATAGAAGGTTTTTGTTTTGTTTTTTGTATGAAATGGATAGAAATTTAATACACAACACGTATAAGAAGTGGGGAGGGGATGGAAAGGAACAAAAATGCAACAAAACAGGATTAGATTGCTGTTGAATGTGCTGCAAATTATTTACAAATTTGATAAGCATTAGACGTGAATAAGAATGAGTGCTGATCAGTTTCATGCAGAGTGACATTATTTAGCACAACCCCTGTGTGTTATACATATTGTAGCTAAATACATATACTTATTGTGATGCGTGTGTGCAAAGAATGGATCTTCTTGAGAATCTGGGTCAATGGCTAACTTTTGAGAGATTAACAAAGGTCACGGTCGTTTTCGCGGCCTGCGGTCTCTTCCTTCGTGAGACGAGACAGACGACGCGCGCTGTGCGCCTAGTCTCTGCTCACACACACAGATCTAGTTTGACCTAGTTAGAACTACAAGTACAGTTCCACGCTCGCTCGAAAGGACTTTGCCCCACGAAAGAAATTTACCTCGTAAAGAACGACTTCGATTAAGGTTCGAGGTTGAAACAGCTTTCATGAAAGATTCAGTTGTTGTCGATCGATACTTGAGGTAAAATCCTGTCTGTCCCAACGTAACCTACTACATAATGAAGAAGATGAGCAAGTTTCAAGTGGAACGTAATAACAAATATTAACCAACATTACATGATCAAACGGAAAATAGAAAATGTTCCAACCTGTTTCAAGATGACAGAGAGTCCAATTCAAATCATTTACATAATTTAATCCAGAGAACCACGAACATGCACGAACTCCAAAGTTGTATAAATAGCGAACGAATACTTCAACAAGGAAACACGCCATCTTACAATGGTAACGCAAACAACGCTTGCTTAACTAGGCCTATGATATGGGGGTCACACAGGTCAACAGGGGTGACACTAAAATAATAGGCGCATGCGCAGAGAAAAGGAATGTACAGAGTAGGTCAGACGGGATGTTATTAAACATGTTGTGCGTAACACGCTGATGTAATCATGCGATGAAGAAGATACTATATTATTAATAATAGATCTGTGTAGACTGGTTATGTAGTGTGGAGAAATGTTTGCTTGACTAGAATTCATATGCGGGTACGTTCGTATATAAATGTGTGCTTGACTGAATATGTGTATGTTTTGAATTCAGGATTTGTGTATGAACTGAAAGATAATTTTGATAATTAGGGCTACACAGTACAATATAAAGAACAGGGATCAAGCTGAGGACAGTAGAAGCATGGTTGAGATATAACTGAGACGATTTCGATGGAAATGTTTTAGTAACAATAAGACATCCAAGCATATGTTTGAATATGTATGAATGATACTTATGTTTAACGCTAGGGGTAAATAAAAGTGTAACAGGATATAAGATGAAAAGAACACAATATGTATATGTGTGTGTGTGTGTGTGTGTGTGTGCATGTGTATGTGTATATATGTGTATGTGTGTATGCACATACGTATGTATACATATATGTATGTATATGTGTGTCGACATATTAGTTTTGATGGAAATGAACAGATTCTTTGGTTGGACTGTTAGTTGGTTGACACTGAAGTTAATAGAATATTATTGTTATGCTTCAAATGTCTTGCGTATGTAGAGTGGTTTATTTTTGTTCTATAAATTTGAAACTGACGCTGCGAACTCTTTGTGAACGGACTTTTGGCCCCACAATAAATGGCGCGGCGTTTACGCGCGTCAAGTGTCAAGTGTCAAGTGTCTCTCTCTCTCTCTCTCTCTCTCTCTCTCTCTCTCTCTCTCTCTCTCTCTCTCTCTCTCACGATAATAACAGTCAAAAGAACATTAATAAATATATTGACAATGACAGTAGTAATAAAGGAAACAACAATAACAGCAACAACAACAACAATAACAATGATAATAATAACAATAATATAATATAATAATAATGATAATAATAATATTCATGTTAACACTTATGATAACAACAATAATAATAAAGAAAGAAATATGATATATTATGATACATCTGTGTTGTGCAGCACTGAGTTGTGGTTTGACTGCCTTTTTGTTTTCAATGTGGTGATTGTCTGCAGTGTTCATTCCCATTGATTGATATGTCCAATCGCATAAGGGACGAAGATATTGTGGTCATTGTCACATGTTCTTTCTCACAGCAAACTTTAGTTTATACGGTCATTTGTTAAATAAAGAAACGAATGAACGGTGGAATAGTACTTAAAATGACTGAATGCAACAGGACGTGTTAAATAATGTTTATCCTCATATAAGTTACCGTTTTCTATCGCTTTGTACTGTCTTGCGTTGAAACGCTTGCACGTAGTGTATCGCGAAATAAAAATGTTGTCACTTCTTTTTGTTTTATGCTGCCCGAGCCATCAGACAAACATATACAATAAATGCAAGAACATTAATAGGTCGGCACGCCAACCATCAGGCGTACACACAGAACTATATACATATATTACTACTTCAGGCACGCCAAACAGGGCGCACGACACAAAATATATCTATATGTAATAGTTATCTGTTAGCGCTGCTGGTTCTAACGTCGACGTAGACAATGACGACGACGAGACGATGAAGACGACGAGACGAAGAAGATGATGAAGACAACGACTACAGCGTCAAGTCAAGTCCAACACAGGACTTAAAGAACTTCAGAGCTGTGGCTCAAAAATCTCTACCACACCCACGTCATCTCTGCCGGCGGCAAAGTGAGTCTCCCACAGGAGCTGTGGCTCACACACAAACACAACGCAGCGACAGCCTAGCCAACAGGTCGCTGGTTCAAACTCGGGAGCGGCGCTCTGGCTTGGCAGCAGCGGCGTCTCCAGCCCAACTGGCTCAGCCGGTAGTTGGTCCCGGGCGCAGTGGCAGGTAGGGTGGTTGTCAGCACTCAGGCCGGCCTCTCCACGCCGACACAAGGCGAAGAACAAGGGGCTAGATACAGCTACGGCCCCGACCCTCAATAAGTGGCAGCCAGTCCCCTCAGTCCAGGGAACACTTCTACCTGGGGGAAACTGATTAACTACCTTGATTGTCATGGCTACTATTCATTACAATCACGACTACATTCATATTCATTAGCCACATCCTATTTCACTAGAACTTGAGACAAACATCAGCATATTCTTTCTTCAACACTGCAACATTCCCTTTTCCGGAATCATAACACTACAACATCCCCTTTCCAGAATCATAACACTACAACATTCCCTTTTTCCGGAAGCACAAGTCTACACAGGAAAGGATTTCCATATAAACCTTTCAGAATCTAGTTTTCCAAATTGGGGAAAGGATTTCCACCTAGACCCTCTCCAATAAACCATGAATACAATTCATTACACACAATTAATGATTACTTTCCATCAAACTATGAATGTCTTTCGTCATGTCGCAAATGTTCATTTCTTTTTCTTGTAACACGACAAGAATGTTCATTTCATTTCATATAATCACCAGATTTTTAAAAGGTTTCTTTTCAAAAAGATTCATCTACTTCAATATATGTAAGGGAAAGATTTCCACACACTCTTGTTTACCAACACACAACTGATCAATATTCATATCAAGAGTGAGTTAAACACTCATCCACATCAAAAATTAAAACAGCATATAGAGTCTATGTCGCACACTTTGGGAGCTTATTATCCATAGCATCAAAACTCTCCCTCTTCTCGCAAACCACATTGTAATAAACACCTTTTTTCATCATGAAGTTCATAACTAGTTAAGTCACAGAATAAACAAAATCTTGTTTCCTTTGACACTCACTTCATCTATGTTTTCTGACAGCATTTCGTTTTGCTGCCTCAAGTCATAGGATAACAGAACACAACAAATACTTTTTTTTCTACACAAATCCTTCACAGTGCGCTGAGGAAGTTTCAGTCCCTCCTAACCGGGAATGCGGTTTCGGTTTGCTAATAAATAAACATTGTGGTGATAAATACCTGACTGCCACACAAAACGGATGGAGTCCCTCTTCAGCCTTCTGGATAGTTGCGTTGCCGGAATCACTGCAGAGACTGCCTAACCGGTTCAGCTCACCCGGCTTTTAACAGTGCACAGGTGAGCAGCAGTCAGGTAAAGTTTTCAACTGGCTTCCGGATGACTACCTTCCGGTTAACCCGGTTGCATAAAAAATTTGTGACTGGACGGGAAACGGTCCGTCACAATACTCCCCCTCCTCAAAACAAAAACAATGTCCGAATTGATTTTACTAAGAGGAAGTAAACAGCTACAGGTCACAAAATTCCAGAAAAAATACATGAAAAGGACATCAAAACTGGGATGTACACAAACCAATGTCTAAGGAACAGACTGGTTCTCAAAAGAACGTGAAAGAAGATCAGCGAAAATGTTCGATGATCTTGGAACTGGTTCCAATTCGAAAGAAAATTCCTGCAGAGACAATGCCCAACGCATAATTCATGAATTCTTAAAATTTGACGTTGGAAGGTACGTCAAAGGTCGATGGTCTGTTTGTAGGATAAACCTGACTCCCCAAAGGTATCGAACGAACTTCTGAACAGCCCAGACAATGGCTAAACACTCTCGTTCGATGGTACTGTATGATTTTTCACGATCCAACAACTTGCGACTCCCAAACACAACTGTGTGAAGTACATCATCATCCTCTTGCAGTAGTACAGCACCTAGCCCAACAGAACTAGCATCAGTTCTAAGAACAAAGGGCTTACCTAACTGAGGTAACAGTAATACAGGTGCTGACGACAAACTACTCTGAATCTTCTGTAACGCTACTGCACATTCAGGGGTCCAAGAAATAGATCTTCCAGCTCGACCAACATCCTTGATTAAATCAGAGAGTGGAGCATTTAAAGTGGAAAAACTGCGAATATATCTCCTGTAGAAGCTAAGCAAACCTAGCAAAGATCTGACTTGCGTTCTGGTAGTATAGGTGGGAATTCGCAGAATCTTATCTATCTTTTTCTGTTCAGGACGCATAGTACCACCTCCAACGATATGTCCAAGAAATTCCAGAGAATGGAAACCTGCCTTGATTTTCGAGGGACGAGCTGTGAGGTTGAAAGACCTCAGACACGAAAGAACACCTTTCACATGTTAGTCTGGTTGCATAAAAATTTGTGACTGGACGGGAAACGGTCCGTCACAATGAGATTTCTTTCTTTCTTTCCTTTGTTTAATTTAAGCGGTATTAAATGCATCCCTGCACTGGATACGTCTCTCCTCTGAAAAAACAGGATCCAGTGGTAAGTCTATAACAGACTGAAACAGCTATCACGCTGTTCTGCTAGCCTCTGCTCAACACTCACTGGAAAAGAATTACCTCGCGTACCCCCTTTCTCTACACCACAGAAGTCTGTCATTTTAAATTCATTACTTCTGTGCTTGTACTTTGTTTTTTCTTTCCTAACCAGGATATATATATATATATATATATATATATATATATATATATATATATATATATATATATATATATATATATATATATATATAATATATATATATATATATATATATATATATCTGTGTGTGTGTGTGTGTGTGTGTGTGTGTGTGTGTGTGTGTGTGTGTGTGTGTGTGTTTACACTACTTTCTTTCTGGGTATTGAAAGTACCAGAACCTACCAAATATTAGGACCAGAACCTACCAAGTATTAGAATATGTTATAACGTTTATCATGCATGTCCTGCATAACCATTCAGTTCTATTGTTTTTGGAACATAGTGCAGTATTTTCAAACTATGGATCCGTCTTAAAATTCCCATCGAGTGTTATTCTTTGTGACTGACCTCTATGTGCCATGTTTGTGCTTTTTTTTCTTGTAGTTTTATTGATGAGGATGTGATTTACTTTATTTGAAATTCTTATTATTCCATTGCATGGGTTCTCATGTGTCTTTCATGGATAAGAGAACCTGTCCGATTTGTTTTGTCTGAGTGGAAGTTGTTCTCTTCGGTAGGAAACCAGGATTCCGTAGCAATCATGATGACCTAACAGCAGAGCAAAACAGCTCTCTCTCTCTCTTGCTGGTCCTCTATCTTCCAGATTAAAAAAAATTAATGGAATTGCAACGCATTCACTGGAGCTGGATTCTTTCTCATGTACTCATCCCTTTCCGAACGCTGCTGTTTTTGCTAAGTGTACTACTATCATTAATATCATCATTCAACAGTACTGTCTGCTGTTGTTCATTGAGCATCTTTCTACCTAATATCATCCTCACCAATATTACTTCAAACCATTATTACTGTATCACTATCATCATATCATTATTACCATTACTGTTATCATCATCACCATCATTACATCATTACAACAATACTAATGTCATTGTTATTATTACCATCATTTTCATTTTACCATTATACTTATAATCATTATGTCCTATTCTTACTATTCCCATTGCCAGCATTAATTATAGAATTAAAGTAGTAGTAATACTTAGATACAATAACTTAATTATTAGAGAGAGAGAGAGAGAGAGAGAGAGAGAGAGAGAGAGAGAGGGAGAGAGAGAGAGAGAGAGAGAGAGAGAGAGAGAGAGAGATTGTATACAGGTGTGAATATGTTGTCCCTCCCCTCAACTAGTTAGTATGTCAACCCATCCCCTTCTTCCCTCCACCTACATAGCATCCACACCATAAAGTAACATGTAACTATCCACAACTGCAATTTCAGCCCATATAATTCCTCCAACAACCCACATACTACCATACATCCCACTATTTACCTCACACATAACTTACAGCTATCTTCCTTTCCCTTCTCACTACACTCTCTCTATTTCTCACATCAATGTATTGTTTATTCAGATACTTGTCCACTCCATTTTCTTCATTTGGTTTTCTTTTTATGTAACATACTATTTCCTCTACAAGAGCTTCTGTTCCATCTTCCCTCTTTCCTGTGCATATGCTGTGTAGATGTTTGTAACTATGCGGAAACACACACAAAACACACACACACACACACACACACACACACACACACACACACACACACACACACACACACACACACATTTATTTGTCTTTTTTATTTTATTTCATTTTATTTATTTATTTATATAATCAGTATACCTTTTGTTACAACTTCATAACTATTACTAATGTTATATTTACTACTATCATTAATATACTTATTATTCTTTACAGTATTTCTGACATTCAAGTTTACCCCTTTTCCACCCTACTATAGTATCACTATCATTACTGTATAGTTACAATCACAATCATTAAGAAAACTATAAATATACATTATAATTATTAATATACCTATTAGATTCCATCTTTCCCATAATTTATATCTTTTATATCCTTTCTGTTCTTCCTGTCCTCCCCTCTCCCTCCTTCCCTTGTGTGTGTGTGTGTGTGTGTGTGTGTGTGTGTGTGTGTGTGTGTGTGTGTGTGTGTGTGTGTGTGTGTGTGTGTGTGAGTGTGTGTGTGTGTGTGTGTGTGTGTGTGTGTGAGTGTGTGTGTGTGTGTGTGTGTGTGTGTGTGTGTGTGTGTGTGTGTGTGTGTGTGTGTGTGTGTGTGTGTGTGTGTTGTGTGTGAGTGTGTGTGTGTGTGTGTGTGTGTGAGTGGGGTGTGTGTGTGTGTGTGTGTGTGTGTGTGTGTGAGTGTGTGTGTGTGTGTGTGTGTGTGTGTGTGTGTGTGTGTGTGTGTGTGTGTGTGTGTGTGTGTGTGTGTGTGTGTAATCCCCTTATTATTAGTATTGTTTTTTTTAAATTATTATTTCTATTTATTTTTTGGGATATCTTATAATTTTTCAATTATTCATTTATTTATCTATTATTATTACTATTTATTTATTTTTTAAATATTTTTTCTTACAATTTGTGTTTCATTTTTCCCCTTGAATTTAGTTATTATGATTATTATGAAAATGTGTTTTCTAAATGTATTTCTGTATGATGCCTTAACTACCTTTATTAGTATTCCTATCAGTAATATAATTATCATCGTTACCACCTTGACTCACACATTATCTCCCTTCTAACACCCTCGTTTTCATGTAACCCCTACCTTGCGCTAAAGAGATCAAGCTGAGTGACAAACTCGTTCATTTTCATTGTCCTATTTGTTTGTGTCTTGCCTGAAGAAGACCTAAGAGGTCGAAACGCGTCGTGTTTTGTCTTGTGACTCGTTTGTCCACGTTTCTCTTGGCGGTTCGCTAACATTTATTTAAGATGTGTTTAGATTTCCACCTGCAGTCGTCTCACTTTGCGACTAGATTGTATTTTTAGTTTATATGGAGGTCCCAAAATGTAATGACATGTCACCTTTTATCATCATTATATAGACAAATTTAAATAGGAATATGTTCTCATAAGTTGATCTATTTAAAAAATAGTTGAGGATAGGAAAATAGAGCCAAACAACGCAAGTTGAACGGTGATGTCTCTACACTGAATGTGAAACGAAATTCTGTAAACCTGTGTTTTTGACACAGACGAGATAGAAAATCCGATCTATTGTTTTGTTGTGATATATACACGGTATTTTAACGCTGTCACATCAGCCGTGGTTGTGTGCATTTTTATCTTTTTATTTTCTTTGTGCGTAGGAGTTTTATGGTACTATGTCCGCTGTATCTTGTACTTTTCTTTATTTGTTCATGGTGGTGGGAGTGGCTTGCTCTATATCACTCTGCTGTCGTTTCTGTTGCTTTGTTGCATACTAAAAGAGTGCATATTACCTCAAAACTTTGGATATAATACTGATGCCGTTCATATGATTATACTAAATCACACACACACACACACACACACACACACACACACACACACACACACACACACACACACACACACACACTCACTCACTCACTCACACATGAAAAGAAATGAAAAAAAAAACAAAGAAAGAAACACACCTGACATACACGCAGCAGAAAAATGCACTCTCCCCATTATGTCAAGCACACACACACACACACACACACACACACACACACACACACACACACACACACACCACACACACACACTCTCTCTCTCTCTCTCTCTCTCTCTCTCTGTCTTTCTCTCTGTCTCTCTCTCTCTGTCTCTCTCTCTCTGTCTCTTTCTCTTTCTCTCTCTCTATCACACACACACACACACACACACACACACACACACACACACACACACACACACACAACACACCACACACACAACATACACACACACACACACTCTCTCTCTCTCTCTCTCTCTGTCTTTCTCTCTGTCTCTCTCTCTCTCTCTCTCGTCTCTTTCTCTTTCTCTCTCTCTATCACACACAAAATACACGCAAAAGACAAAAAAGTAGATGACTTACTCCCCATGAAACGGGCAAAAAATGAAAGTACTAGGATTATAGAGAAAGCCAAAAGCGATTACTGGTCATCATTTTGTGTAAACGAAGTTAATGATAACAAAAATTTAAAAAGGTATGGACAAAGATACACGAAATGAAACATGGAATACATTTACCCGCTTATCCAATCACATTAGCGTATGAACAATTCCCAACATTAGCTCAAAAAGCTGAACTGTTTTGCTGATTTTTTTGCCAAAAAATAGCTCCAAAATTAGTCTCTCAGACAAGTGTAGTACTTTGAGGGAAGACCAATCAAATAATCATATCTATTCTGACCCAGAAGAAAACAATGAACATTATTTAAATGCAGAAATAACATTAGAAGAATTAAGAAATGCTATATCGTCCATTGCCAACAAAGAAAACATCAGTTGGTTTAGACGCAGTCTCAAACGAAATGTTAAGGAACCTTCCAATCAATTTTACAACATTTCTGTATACCATTATGAAAAAATGTTGGAGAGATGGGAAGACTCCTTCTGTTTGGAAAGATTCTGTCATTGTGCCCATTCTCAAGCAGGGCAAACCTAACTCTGATATTAATAGTTATCGTCCTATCGCTCTCACCTCTCATACTGGTTAACTAATGGAAAAATTGTATTAAATAGACTTACTTATCATTGTGAAAAAAACGGACATATTCCTACTGCTCAGGCTGGGTTTTAGAAAAGGCCGATCGACTGTTGATCACCTTGTAAAACTTACAACTCAGATAAAACGTCCGGAGAAAAAATGTACTTGCAACTTTTTCGATGTGAAAAAGGCGTATGATCAAGTCTGGCATGAGCGACTTTTATATAAACTTAAAATGATAGGTCTCTCTGGTCACATTTATGATTACTTCAAAGAATTTCTTGCTAACAGAACAATTCAAACCAAAATAGGAAATACATATTCTAGCAAGAGATTTGTGGAGATGGGCATCCCTCAGGGTTCTGTAACTGCTCCCTTGCTTTTTAATATCCTAACGCACGATCTCACAAAACGTATTTCTAAAAATTCCAGTTTAGTTCAATATGCTGATGACATATGTTTATGGATGAATGTTACTTTAAAAAAGAACACACCTTTAAGGTCAATTACATACATGAAAAAATTATATCAAAGAGACTTAGACAGTATCGCCAGATTTATGTTTGAGAATGGGTTATGTCTGTCTGCTGAGAAATCTCATATGATGCTTTTGATGCTGGTGGAAATTCTCATGATCTACCTACTTTTAAGATGGATGACACAGTGCTTACCTACACATCTTGCATAAAGTTTTTAGGTGTACATCTTACTTCAAAATTATCATGGAACACACATATTGAGTATATCATAACTCAAACAAGGAAAGCTCTTAATCTTCTTAAAGTTGTGAGTTACCAGAGTTGGGGACAGGATACGTGCACTTTAATTCATTTATCAAATTCTCTGGTCAGGACAAGGATTTCATATGCACAGGAAGTATATTTTTCAGTTCCTAAGTATCTTCTAAAAACGCTACAAAGCACAGATTGCAAGGCATACAGAATAGCCCTAGGAGTTCCCCTTTACGCTTCCATTATAGGGACATATCATGAAGCTGGCGTTTGCCCCTGGATGCTTATCGAAAATTAGCTTGTGCTAAATACATTCTAAGATGTTCTACTGTTCATAATTCAAATGTGGATGAACTTGATATGCGATCTGATTTAGATTTTCAAAAGCGCGCAAAAACAATACGATCAAATAAAACCATCCTTACGTACTCCTCAAACCTGTTGAAATCTGCCAAAATTGATCACAAAACCATAGCCCCACGTTATCCCGTGAGTCCCATTCCTAATTGGGAACTTATCCCGGCAAGTTTTGATTATAAATACACTGATTTGCAAAAGAATGTTAATAATAACGTCTTAGGTGCTATGGCCAGGTCACATATTGACGACAGTTATCCTAATCACTTAGAAGTTTATACAGACGGATCCCTATTAAATGGCAATGCTGGTTCCGGCTTTGTTATTCCTGCTTTGAAAGCAGATAAATCTTTTCATCTTGGAAAGGGTTTTCTGTTTTTACGGCTGAATTGATAGCAATTCGAATGGCTCTGCATGATATCACTGACATTCCACGTGATTTTTCCAGAATACTTTTTTGTGTTGATTCCAAATCTGTTCTTCAAGCAATGGAATCTATTGCTGCTACCAATCGCGCCGAGATAATCACCGAACTAAAAATTCTGATCCATTTCCTTACATCTAGAGGGATAACAGTGGACTTTTGCTGGATTCCGTCACACTGTGGGATTGTAGGAAATGAAATGGGCAGACAGAACTGCCCGTATGGGATCCAAAAACTCTGAAAATTCTGTCCATATCAAAATACCTTTGAGTCTTCACGAAGCCTATGGACTCTTAAAAAGAGACTCTTTGAGTCTTTTCATAACCTGTACAAAGATTCAGTACTCTTTAAAAATACATGCACAAGATTCTCCACTGAGTTGCTGTTCAAGAATTCAAAACTTTATTCGTCCATCTAACGCGTCCATTCAAATTCGTAAACTGTATACAAAGACGTATGTGCATGTATACAAATTTCGGAAACTGGAATATCTCTTTTACAGGCTTAAAGTTAACGCTCTTCGTACAAAATTTCACACAAATTTACAATGCGCTTGTGGAGCAGTCGACAGTTTCAATACTCTGCATTTTCTTTGTAATTGTTCCTATTTTAACTCATCTCTCTCAAATTTCCGACAAAAAGATTCCCTGTGCATTTTCCAGAATTTTCATGCCTTTTTTACATTTGTAAATTCGTTGATGTTAAGCCCAGTTGGCTCGTTTGTGTAAATATTTTCAGTTTTTTTTTTTAATGCTTTGTAATCTGTCTAAATTGTTACATTTAGAACATCTCTTTCATTTCAGTTGTCAAAGTCGCACACGCACACGCACACAGACACACACAGACACA
Source organism: Conus ventricosus (assembly GCA_018398815.1). NCBI lineage: Eukaryota > Metazoa > Mollusca > Gastropoda > Neogastropoda > Conidae > Conus > Conus ventricosus. The sequence goes on from CM031611.1 coordinate 68,240,666, forward strand.
CACACACACACACACACACACACACACACACACACACACACACACACCACACACACACACACACACACACACACACACGTGTGCTCGCGCGCGCACACGCACACACACACACACACACACACACACACACACACACACACACACACAACACACACACACACACACACACACACACACACACACACACACACGTAGGCCTATAATAGCATGTTGCATACACTATTTCCATTTCTCTCATCCACTCATTTCTAAATTATTTTGTCTAATATCACTTAAAGTGAACAGACGTTAAATTGAAGAACTAAACAAAACCACACACACACACACACACACACACACACACACACACACACACACACACACACACATATATACATATATATAATATAAATATATATATTTTTTTTTTTTTTTTTTTTTTTTTTTTCGTCATTTATAAGTCTGCTACAAGTCTTAAAAATATTTCACGAATCACAATTTCAACTTTAAATCATTCAGGAACCCACAAGGTTTGTAGAGTCAACTGCAGTGCTGAAGGTTGTACCAGAACCATATCTCACTCATGTCGTCTCACTGCAGTGCTGAAGGTTGTACCAGACCATATCTCACTCATGTTGTCTCACTGCAGTGCTGAAGGTTGTACCAGACCATATCTCACTCATGTTGTCTCACGGGCAGTGCTGAAGGTTGTACCAGACCATATCTCACTAATGTCGTCTAGGATGTTTGAATTAATACCACCTGGAGGTTTCTGTATTTGACATGGTGGAGTGCCAGGCATTTAATCATTGACAGATTCCCGAGATCTTGAAGGCTAAGTTTTAGTCATCCGCATATTGTCATTACATGGGACATATTATGGTATAATACTTGTACTGCAATTGCATATTTTGCTATTTCATGTTTCTTTTTTCTTGCAGAATCGCCCTTTTACTAATCTTCATACATTGGGAAATACTTTAATAAAGGCACTGATAAGACTTTGAGTGTTAACTTTCTTGTTGTTCATTTGTTTGTTTATTTGTTGTTTGTTTTTTATTTGTGAATACAACGAATATCAGTATCAACGAGTTTACACTTATCACACACACGCACGCCACGCACGCACGCACGCACGCACGCACGCACGCACGCACGCACGCACACGCACACGCACACACACACACACACACACACACACACACACTTACGTGTGCGTGTGTCTTCTTCTTTTTCCTCGTTCGCTTCCCATTAGATGAGCAGCCCGGTGTCCTCGATGAAGGCTGCCGTCCACCGCAGCTCCTCCAGGGTGCCGTACAACTTGGCTTCCACTGCTGTCGGTGTTGGCCAGTACTTCCTTCTGGATGCTGTATGCGTCATACAGTCTTGAAGGATGTGGTCTGTTGTCATTAGTCCCTCACCACAAGGGGCACTCCCACTCTGTCCAATGCCAGATTTTGTGTGCATGTGATGGGCAGGCGATTGTGTCCACTGGACACAATCGCTTGATTGATTGATTTTAATCAATCAAAATCAATCAATCAATCAAGCGATTGTGTCCAGTCCTCAGGCGGAAGATCTTGACCTGTTCTCGTCGTCCCAGCAAATGGTATTTGTCTTCTGGTTGTATTTGGGTGCTGGAGGTGCCACATTATTCCTTGCTGTGCCTTGATGATTGTCTTGATTTCATCATATGACACCGGGTTGTTGGCCTGCTCCTTCTGTGCACCGTCTTTTGCCAGAATATCCGCTTTTGTTCGTTGCCTGTGATACCACAGTGTGCTGGTACCCATTGTATCACCACTTTCTCCACTCTGACACTCAGGACAACAAGGGCTGAAGTAAGATGGTTCTGTCTTTGCAGCGTGAGTTCTTGAGGCTTGGAGCACGGAGAGAGCGTCTGAGAACACCACCACCTGCCCTGTCGTTCTTATGGAGTTCTGCGAGAATTTATAGCTGCCTCACAGAGAGCTTCTCGCTCAGCTGGGAAGTTGGTGGAGTTTTTTTCCTGTTGGATTGCAATTTCTTCATCTCCGTCTTTGTATCGGAGGAAGATTCCAGCTCCACCATCCCTCGTTGCTTCTGTGGCGGAGCCATCTGTAAAGACATGGGTCCAGTCTTCCTGGGGTACTGGTTGCAGATGTACTCCCATGGCCAGGCTTTCCTTTGGTGTCTGACTGTTTCCTCTCTTCTCCACCCCGGGGAATGCTGGTGACGACTGTTGGAACACCTGCCTCTTCCAAGACGGGTGGGTGACATTTGCCGTGATAGGCTTTGCTTCATGTTCCATCAAGACTGGGATTTTGTCTTCAAGGCGTCTTGACTGGTGGATAAGCTGCCTCTTTTCACCCGGGCTCTGGTGGGTCTGCTCATTCTGTCGTTCATTGGATGGTTTTCAAGGCGTTTGAATTTTGCTGCCTGGATGAGGATCTTTGTTTTCCCTTCTGTCCTCCAATGACTGCAGCCCAGTGGTCTCCTCCATCTTCAGAATTGGGGTGGATCTCATGGCGCCAGTTATGACACGCTGAGCTTGGTTCTATATCTTGTTGAGATGGTCAAGGTTAGACTTTGCAGCTGATGCCCATGCTGAGTCCCGTACTCAACTACAGGTCGGACTCTCCCTGTTAGAGTCTCCTCGGATACGTTCGTCAGCCCCCAGTCCGTTCCTGCAAGCTTCCTCATGATCGCCAGTCTCATCTTGGCCCTGCTACAGCATCTGGTGATCTGCTGTTTCCAAGTGAGCCTGCAGTCAAAGGTCACTCCCAGCAGGTAGGTGTGGGTTCCTCTGCAAGTCTTTGGTTGTTCAGAGTCAGCTTCGCCTCTTGCTTCTTGCGGGATAGGCTGAAGACTGTGTAGTTGTTTTGCTTGAGTTACAGAGACAAGCCATTCCTTGGTCCAGTCGCTGATCTTATTGAGCGCAGTTTGGAGGCGTACCTTGCTGTAAAGGTGTACTCTTCAGAGCACCATAGCACCAGGTCATCTGCGTATATCGCTCCTCTGACCCCTCTTGGCAGATCTCTGACGATGTCATCTATAAAGATGAGGAACAGCGTTGGTGAAAGGACTCCTCCTTGTGGTACTCCCTGTCTCAGCACCTTCTTCTTGCTCTTTTTGGCCCTGAATCTTTACTCGGGCTTGGCGTTGTGTAGGTACTGGCTGATCCAGGGGTACATCCTCCCAGACACAAACCCCATCGCCGTAGTGTAAGCCTGAGTTCGTCCTTCCAGACTTTGTCGAACGCCTTCTCCATGTCAATCCAGATAGCAAGCGTGTTCTTTTTTCTTGGGAAAGGGGTCCTCAATGCTTTGCGTGATGAATATGATCTGGTCTTCTATTGATCTGTGTTGGCGGAAGACAGCCTGTTCAGGGCCCAGCAGCTGATGCTCCTCAAGGTGCCAGACAAGCCTTGTTGACAAGTCTCTCCATCAGCTTTCCTAAGCAGCTTGTAAGGCTGATGGGTCTGTAGCTTCAGCCTTCGACTTGTCCTTTCCCTTTTTTGTGAATGGAGATCATGTCTGCTTCCCTCCAACACTGTGGTACTGATCCTGTCCCTTCCAGCTGGAGTTAAAGATTGTTAGAAGACTGCCTAGCTCTTCATCCCAAGATGCAGAATCATTTCATTGGTGATTCCATCAGGTCCAGGTGACGTCTTCAGGTTGAGGCTCTGGCAACGCTTCCTCCAGCTCTTCTCTGTGAAAGCTTGGTCATGACTTCCTCTTGGGGCTCTTTCTCATGAAGTTCACATTGGGCCCTGTGCACTGCAGCTCTATGTTCAGGAGGGACTTCCAGATTGCTGATGTTTTCATAGACGTCTATGAAGTGTCTGCTACTTTCTTTCCAGAGAGGTAATTTCCATTTTCTTGTAAAGTTATTGTGACTGATTTGTTGTTTCGTTTCTGAGGGTTCTAGCCAGTTTCCACAGCTTGCTGCCATCCTTGTCGAGATTCAGGCTTTCAGTTTTCTCTTGCCAGCCTTTCCTTGCAGCTTGTGCGCAGGACAGCTTGTATCTGGCAGTTACTTCCTTCAGCGCTATGTTGTTCTCCAGTGATGGCTGCTTTTCTGCTCGGTCCCTGGCTTCTGTAACAGCATCTTCCAGATTCTGAAGTTCCTCTGTCCAGTAGGGCTTGTAGTTTTTGCGTGCTCCTCTTGGGATGGATTCTGTAGCACTTTCAAGACGGCCTTCGTGAAGTCTTGAACCGTCTTGTTTGAGTCCTTCTGCTGATGTTGATTGTTTTGTGTATGTGTCTGTGAGGTCTCAAAGAGAGTCCAATCCGCCCTTTTTTTATCATTCCACGGGGAAAACACTTTCCTTGAGGAGCCTGCAAGTTAAGGTTGATAGAGAGTTTTACGGGCTTGTGGTCACTTCCTCCAAGCTGGTTGAGGACTGTTCTTTTGGTCTGACGAACAATCATTGGTGGCGAACGCTAGATCTGGTGTTGATGTGGTCATCCAGCGTCTAGAGTAGAAGGTGGTTCATCATCTTCTTGGTTGATGAGATGAAGATGTGTGTCAATCTCCCAATCCTCAACTTCTTCGCCTCTCTTGTCCGTCTC
>CM031611.1:68247697-68250197 GCA_018398815.1 Conus ventricosus
TGTCTCATTTTCTGTTTCACACCATTTTCAAATTAATCTTTGTCTTTACATTTTTTGCTTAAGTGTTAATTACCTGTAAGATGTAATTTGTCTATTTCTGTTTCATTCTTCTTCTTTTGTTGTCTTTTTGTGTAATAAAAGTATAAAATAATTCATTAAAATAAAGAAAACAAAATGATACCAAAATAAAATAATGCAGACACTCTCAACTCACTGTCTATAGGTTTATGGTGTACTGGAAGTGTGAAAATCTTCTGCGAATAAGAATTGACCTCATAAGAAGCAACAAGACACATACATATGTGGAACTTTATAAGTACAACTTCCGTATCTCTCTCTCTCTCTCTCTCTCTCCTCTTCTCTCTCTCTCTCCTCCTCTCTCTCTCTCTCTCTCTCTCTCTCTCTCTCTCTCACACACACACACACACACAGAGGCACGCATGCACGCATTCACGCACGCACTCACGCATGCACTTAAGTACATACACACACACCTACATTTCGTTTTGTGTAATAATGCGCTTAGAGTAGAAGATGGACAGAACCATGGATTTTTGAGAGAATAAAAAGAATGTGTTGAAATACCAATATGAATGAAGTATGTGAACAATTCCACTTATATTTGATTGCCCTAAACATCCAGCTTCCCGAAACGATATATGGAAATACGTTTGATGTTCAATTTGTCACGTGGCTCTTTGAGGAAATGTCTGTTGAATTTATCATAGTTCTTAAAATGAAGTAAGGTACTTTGGGTTATCCCCACTTGTAGACGAAAGACTATCTTGCTTGATAGATAGGGATATTGTCTTCATTGTATCAGCGATGCGTTTATTTGACTGTTTAAAGTTTCTTAAAGTCCATGTTAATTACCACTTGTCCAAAATGACCTTATTCGACTATCTTGCCCTTCTTTCTTAATGCCAGAAGAAGATTAAAAAAATAAAGTTTTAAGATATTATAAATGTTCTGTACATTTTTGATGTGTACAAAACGCACCGATTAACAATAACATTTTTTTCCTTTCCTCTGTGATATTCTTATGTTTACTTAAAACATATTATTTACTATTGCCCCTCATAAATGAGAATAACTGAACAATCATTTCATGACAAATTTACAAGACCAATTATCATGCTAGATATGGTGCATCATAAAATAGCGAAAGGTTGCAGTTTTAAAACGTCACATAAAATGAGTAAATACATTTGTTATTGCTCTTTTATGTTTTACATGTTGGAAGTATGCGAAGTGGAACCTGGGTTTTGATTTTTTTAAACCTCATAATACTTTAAAAATCATTCAGTGTAGGACAACATAATACAAAATAAACCTAACATTCCATGCTGCAATTATACACAGGTAAAGTTGAATTCTCGTCTTTGCGACACCAGAGAGAGAGAGAGAGAGAGAGAGAGAGAGAGAGAGAGAGAGAGAGAGAGAGAGAGAGAGAGAGAGAGAGAGAGAGAGAGAGAGAGAGAGAGAGAGTTTTTAGTTTATCCTCCTCCCATACAGAAAAACTGCCCATTGCATTTCCCCTGCGCTGCAAACTCCTTCTGAATAAAGCTTTATATGCCCGTCACGTGGTTTTGTTACATTAACAATTGAGGTTCAGTCTATATGACTTAAGTTTCCTGTTTTGTGTTTCATTAGGAAGGAATGGAGGTCTGGTCCATGGGTTCTGGACTTCCTGTTTCACTCCTGCATAACACCTCATCAGCACTCATCATGATTATGGCATCACGTTTTCAGCTAAATTTTACTTTATTAACTTCATTAACGAACCTTTTTTTGCCAAAATGTCATTGATTCCAGTGCTTTCAGAACCGCTTTGCTACCTGCTCCAAAAAAGCAGTCATAGCTTTCACATCTGTTCAAATTCAAAGACCTACCAGGTTGTGAACAATTTTGATTTGCTAATTCGGATGGTAGAAGCAGAAATCAATCGCCCCTTCTCTTTTTGCTTCAGATATCCAATTTTGTGTGTCATAAGACTTCCGGGTATTACCTAAGCTTGGCACAGGGGTAGTTGTCCACGTACACACAGCAGGCAAGGGGGCCCATTCTGTCACTCACCGAGCAGCGTGACAACAAATCTTGTTACGGTTGCCAATACCACCTCTAGCTCTGCCGTCTGCCACACAGGCTGTAGATTAAAGCGCTGAAACTGACAGTAATGCATGATGTTGCTGTGAAGCAGTGCATGACGTTATATGTTTGACAGGCAGGAGGATTCATTTGAAATCACTTGTTAAGATCAAGCAGTTGGGACAATACTCATGCCACCTCTCTCTCTCTCTCTCTTCTCTCTCTCTCTCTCTCTCTCTCTCTCTCTCTCTCCTCTCTCTCTCTCTCTCTCTCTCTCTCTCTCTCTCTCTCTCTCTTTGCCCCTCCATCACTCCCTCTGTGTTTTCCTCCCTCTTTCTCTCCCCCTCTCTCTCTTTCTCTCTCCCTCTCTCTTTCTTTCTTCCATAATAAATCCCGGGATCAACCAAGCCCA
>CM031611.1:68252697-68285197 GCA_018398815.1 Conus ventricosus
ATATGCTTTTTAAAAAGATGTTAAACTATTTTCCTGTTTTAAATGTGTTGGGATTTCATTCCATACTTTACTCCCAGAGTAAATAAGGGATGACTTGAAAAGATCAGTTCGTGGTCGAGGGTATATTTTTGTCTTGAATTTTGATTAATGGAAATTTGTCATGAAGATAAGGTGGCGCAAGATTATTAATAATTTTATACATAAAGACAGCTTTATTAAAGCAGCATTTTTTATCAAATGGAAGAATGTTAAGATCTTTATAATCACTAGCTTGTAGAGAAGATTTCAAGAGTATCAGCTTAATAGCGCGTCTGTATATGCTTTCTAGTGGTTTTAAGCACTTTTTGCTGGCTAAATCCCAGCATGTAGAGGCGTAGTTAATGTCTGGTTGTACATATGTATAGAAATATAATTTTCTAGTATGTTGATCAAGGAAAGTTTTGATTCGGTTCATCAAGAATAATTTTGTAGATAACCTTTTAGACAAATCAGAAATATGATTAGACCATGAAAGATTATTATCAACTGTAAGGCCTAATAATTTGTGTGATTTAACTTCTTCTAAGGCTTTATCTTGTATACGTATTTTAAACAAATCGGCTTTCATATTTTGACGTTTTTGTCTGGTTGTAGTCATCATAAATTTAGACTTTTGAGGATGGAGGGCCATATGGTTCAAATTAGTCTACTTTGCAAGTTTATTGAGATCATTCTGTAATTTGATACATACCGAGTCAGCATCTTTGTCCTTATTATGGAGAGTAGTGTCATCAGCAAAAAGCTCACAGGGAGAAGATACATGAAAGGAAGATCATAATATAAAAACTGAGAATAGATAGGCCCCATACTGACCCTTGGGGAACGTCCTAATTTACGGCAAAAGAAGGAAGTAACGGAATTTTTTTGGGACTATTTGTCGCCTACAGTTGAGAAATGAGTTAAGAGCTTCAGCGGATAAACCATACAATGTTAGTTTTCTTAAACAGTAGATTGTGATCTATAGTGTCAAATGTTTTAAAGCGAAGTCGACAAAGTTTGTTCCTGTGAAGAGATCATTGTTTATGTTTAAATCCCATTGCTCAATTAAAATTAGTGAGCAAGGTGTGACAAGAATGATTTTTTTCTTAAAATCCGCTTTGATTAGAATGTAATAAATTGTTTTTTAAATGAAATGTTTGTGGATGTTATATTTGATGTGTTTTTCAAGGGATTTAGATGAATACATAGGATAGAGATAGGTCTGTAGTTGAAGGATCATGGATCACCGATTTAAAAAAAGGTAAAACTTTAGCATCTTCGAAGGATTGTGGATAACAACCTTTATCAATGGAAAGTTTGTAAATATACTCGTCCGCAAAATTTAAAGGGCCCAAACCCCTTTGTTTTCAGAAGCTGCAGATAGATATATTGAAACACGACACAACGACGTTGAAAATGACGCATGGGGGGCTACGCGGCAACTTTACTTATTGCTGCACTTTGCCAAACCTGTTTTCCCAGACATTGCAGTTATGCAAATGTTTTTGAGCGGCGCAGAAAACGATGCAAATGCACGTGAATGTAATGAAAGTTCAGTCGTTGTCAGCTGACGAAGCAGTGCCGCGGAGGTGTCTGCAAATTGCACGTGCAAGCCATGTCCCTATGAACACTGCTCCGCCAAAGGTACACGGTTAGGGGTATTGAAGGGCTGCAACCAGGGGTCCAATAACCATGCCTCCAAACAGAGACTATCAACACTTGATCGTGGACGGGCGCTGGGCGGGCTTCGGGAGGGAAACTTCCGGCCGAGAAGTCGCCAGACGCTTTGGAGTGAGCCACTCCGTTATTCAAACGCCTGGCTGAACGCTTCCATACCACCGGAGACCGATAACGGCCCGCTCCGGATCCCAAGAACAACGAACCTCGCGACGACGTTACCTTCAGTGATGGCGCTGCGTGACAGAACCATCACTGACCAGGCGCCTCCGTAGCAACTGAGGATGCTAACCACATTAACATCTCCCAGCATGTAAGGCGTAACGCCTGCACAGTAAACCTCCACTCAAGTTCCCTGCCATGGATCGTTTTACCGCTGACACACGTCTCGTCAAAACTGATTGGTTACTCACGCAACCACCAGCGCTGATTACAGCGCAATGGTCTGATCCTGTTGCCAAATGTTGTATTTACACTTTGTCGAAAGTGTTATGCTCGATGCGCGTTTTGCGACGTGTAGTGGAGCGTTTCGTCGTTGCTGCGTCCAAGATTCACGACCTGTATGGAGGGGGTCCGTATGGTGTGGGATTGGCTTTCATCTCCATGGAGATACTCTTTCCTATTCGAGCAACCTGACCGGCGTGAGGTTAATGGATGAGATTTCGTGCCAATCATCGTCACCCACTCTGGGGCCATGATGAACGTGGCTCCCTTCTACAGGACGACAACGCCAAGCCCTCACCGTGCTTTGGTGGTGGGAACTCTCAGTGCGCAAGTTGTCCGCAGGAACTGGCAGCTCCGATCCCCAGACCTGGCTCCCTATTGAAAACCTGTGGGACATTCTTGGATGCCGTTAGTGGACAATCACCCCCACCCGAATGTGCGCGTCTTACCACTCTGCAGCAGGAGTGCTCGCCATCCGCAAAGGATGCTGCACAATCCTGTCCACTCGATGCGTCGAGGTTGGTGCACTGTCTGCACAAATAGGGGCACACCGGTATTGAACATAAACATAATGACCTGACTTTTGATTGCAATTTTTTAAAGGGGTTTTGAATGTTTGTGACGGATGTAAATCCAATGGTTTGACTTGTCAATGATTTTGTGCATAAATCGATGGATTAATGTTGAATTAAATCATTCTAATGAGTTGCGTGTTTTTTGACTTTTGTTTGCTTGGGAGTCGGAATGACTTTTTCCGGCTTAACTTTTGTAGAGTATATATGTAAGATGCTCTGATATAATCGGAGCAGCAATTTTCAAGATTTTACCATCTAAATCATCTAAACCTCGAGAACTGGACTGGAACACAATTTCCTTATAGGACATCATGTACTCATAAACTCGATTTGAAGATTAGATCTTATGTTGTTGTTTTTTTAACACACAGTACGTGTTTAGCTCAAGTAGTCATTGTCTTTTGAACAGTCAGCTTTGATCGTCTTTTCTGCAACAGTTGTGAAGTGATCATTTAAGAGTTCAGCAGACAACGTTCTCTCAGAAGGAGCGCTAAATGACAAGGTTTTACCGGAGAGCTCATTAATAGCTTTCCAGATCGATTTTGAATCTTCTTTACGGGAAATAAGTCACTGAAATATTTCTTTTTCCCTGCTCTTTTCATATCGGTTACACTATTTCTTTGCTATTTAAAATTATCATCTTTACCATTTGTTTGCAATAGAATATCTCGGAAATTTATGGCCTTATCGTTTTTTGTTATACCACGGTGGCTTACCCCTTGGCTTGACACGTTTAGTTACCGATGGCACGTGTTTGTTAAAGACAGAGATAAATATGTCATACTAAGCAGCCCGTGCTCCATCAGGGTCATTGTGCTGATACACCTCAGAAAAATTTGCGTTACACAAATCGGGCAAGAAATTGTTACTATCGAATTTTCTATAGCTTCGAAAAGATATACATTTGTGAACATTTCTGGGAATTTTCACCCCCTTTTTGGACCGTGTTAGAGAGAGAGAGAGAGAGAGAGAGAGGAGAGAGAGAGAGAGAGAGGAGAGAGAGTGGTATGTGCGCGCGCGTGCGTGCGTGTGTGTGTGTGTGTGTGTGTGTGTGTGTGTGTGTGTGTGTGTGTGTGTGTGTGTGTGTGTGTGTGCGCGCGCGCACGCGGTTGTTCCTGGTGTGTGTGTGTGTGTGTGTGTGTGTGTGTGTGTGTGTGTGTGTGTGTGTGTTCACACACACACACACGCAAACCAACCTCACTCTCCCCCTCCATCGTATCTGTCTTTCCTTTTGATCACGCATGCGTGCGTAGGTGTGTGCACCCACATGCATGCAAAGCCCACAGCCTGCGCCTGTCCTCCCCATTATACTGTTCCTCTCTCCTCTTCTTCGCGCTCCACTGAACGTTCACTGACCCTCTGATTAAACTCTTGACTGTTCTCCACTATTTTTTTTTCCTCAGACCTCAGCAAACCACTGCAACTTACAGTAGAAGGGGAACGCCACCCCGGGCCAGCCTTGACCAAGCCGGGGCACCCAGGCATACACAAAAAAATTAAAATTTTAAACACTACGCTTGGCGAGGAGGGCTAGGCTCGTAAAAACAACAGCGTAAACGGCCCCATTAGTCCCTGGCTTCAGATTCATTTTGGATATACCGGAGCGAAAAACGAGCAGTTGCAATACAAGGGAATTCCAGCTTTTTAAAAAATTTGGGGAAAACATTGATAATTTTTTAAACAAAGGTGATCAATTTTTGTTGTTGTTCAATAAACAAAAATCAAAAATGTTCCCAAAAATTTCGCTAGTAAGAGATGCTGGGACATTGCCCGAATGTAATTTTTGGGCCCATAAGGGGGCTGACACAAATAGAAACGTTAAAATGCAAGGAACAAGCAACCTTTTTTAGTGGAATTAAAATTTCTGTACGATATTTCGAGATCTTTTTTGAACGAAATTTCCCCAAGGGAAAAAGAATATGTAAAATTTTTCCCAAATTCCAATATTTTTTAAAATCTTTGGTTTCTACTTACATGGAAGTCCAAAAACTAATAACAAACTTAGTTTATCTTAAATTTCCCAACAGACAAAAACAAACTCAAAAGGAAAAATGTTTTTTTAAGGGGGTGTTTTTTATTTAAAAAACAATGGGGAAAAGGGGGTTCAAACAAGCTGTCAAAGCAATTGAACGTATTAAACTCTATACCCAGTGTGAAATAAAATTCAAAAACCTTGTTTTTATCATAACAGCGGGCTTTTTTTTTCCAATAAGCGGTTTACAACCTGCTTTGTATTTTTTCTTTTGCCTCTTCATTTGAGAATGTGTTTTTATGCTTCTGTATCCACGTAATTTTTATAAGTCATTCTGTTGTCATTTGCCCTCTCTTTCGCACCCAAAAATTAATGCTATCATCGGAGACGTTATTTTTTTCATGGTGCCGTTTATTTACTTACACTGGGTCACGAAAGCACATACAACCCCTCTTCCTCTCACTTCTCCTCTCCTCTCTCCCCCTTTCCCCTCTCTCCTCTCTCTCCCCCCAAACACACCACACACACACACACACACACACCCGACCACGCAGCACGCACCACCACGCACCACCACGCCGAAACGCACGCACGAAAGCACGCACGCACGCACGCACGCACGCACCACGCACCACGCACGCACGCACCCGCACGCACGCACGCACGCCGCACGCCCACACACCACACACACACCACACACACACAACGCCGCGCGCCCCGCGCATACACACACACACACACACACACACACACACTCACACACCAGGCAGCAGCAACAGACAAAAGGGCACAAACACATTGCTGTGCATCATGCGCGCCATACAAGAGAAAGAGAGAGAAGAGAGGAGAGAGAGGAGAGAGCGAAGAGAAGAGAGGGAGAGAGAGAGAGAGAGAGGAAAAAGGGAGAGAAGAGAGAAAATGACAATAACAAGACAACTTCTTTATTTTATAACGGTAAAATTTGGGGTTTTATTAAAATTTTTGCCGTTACTATTCTACAAAATTTACTACTAAATGAAAATTAGCATCAAAACATGATACCAAACAACAGCATCCACCAAACAAACAACAATAAAAACCCCACCAAAAACAAGTGCAGGCACCCATTGAACAAGCAAAAAAAAAACAACCCAACAATTAAACGAAAAAAAGAAATTAAACAAAGGGGGAAAAAAGCAAACAAAGACGCAACAAAACATAACAAGAAAATAGCATAAAACTTTTAAACTCTAGAGATATCAACGAAAAAAAAAGAAGGTAAAAACGGGGAAAAAGAAAGAAAAAAAAAGCACGTCAATAAAGGGACACTTTAAAAAAGGGCTCTCTTCTTTCATTCATACACATGCACATACATACATCATACATAATACAACAACTACATATACAACCAAAAACCCACGAAAACTTACCACACGCCGCCTGTATGGAAACACACAACACACGCCACGCGCGCACGCACGCACGCACGCACGCACGCACCACGCACGCACGCACGCACGCACACACTTTTTTTGTGGGGCCGGGGGAGATTGTCAGGACAAAAGCAACATAATGCTGTTCCAGTTTAGGGTTTCAGAAGTTTTAAAAAACCCGTATCGAAAAGAGTATCCTTGAAAGAGGGGAAATGTGCCGTTGTTACACATTTATATGGGGAGTTCCACAATGTGCCCAAGAATGAAAAACGGTTTTTAAAAAAAGATCAATAAAAATTCTGTTCTTGGGAAAATGACCCCTGGTTCACCCCAGAATTCTTCAGGGGATTTTTTGAACATTTTTAACAAAATGATGGGAATTTTTTGTTCAAAAAACCCGTACTTTAACCTTGTTTTCTTTAAAATGAATAACTTGCGAGATAATTTTGCATATGTATTGATATACCACCCCACGGGAGTTGGCGTCTACAACTAATCCAGTAGTCTATTTGCCTGCCCTATGTTTGACGGGGCTTTAATAATAGATTAAGTGGAAACAAACCAAGCGATTTTTTTTGTTGGGGGAAAAAATCATCACCTTTTGGAATTTAAAATGCCCTGCATTACTTCACACCATTTTTTTACTTCCAGAGAGAGAGGAGAGAGAAAAGAAGAGAGAGAGAGAGAGAAGGAAAAGAGAGAGAGAGAGAGAGAGAGAGGGGTGCAGTCAATCCCAACTTTCAAGGAATAACGATGAAACAAGAAAAAAAGAAACACCCAAGGTCTGGGGGACCGAGGGGGTGTTTTTTGGCGTCCCGTAAGGGGTGGGGGGGGGGGAAGGGGGGAGGCAACCCCTTAAAAACAAGGGGTAACCCCTGAACAGGGTTTAAACCCGGGGGTAAAAAGCCCCAGACCCCCCTTGGGGGGCAGGGGCATAAATGCGGGCCCACCGGGAAAAACCACCCCCCCGGGGGGCCAACAGCCCAAACCCCCCCCCCAAAAGGTGACCCCCCCCAATTTCCCCTACGGCAAGGGGCCCCGGGGGAAAAAAACCCCATGCCAGACCCCCAAGACCCCAACCCCCAGGACCAGTTGGAAAAAAAAAAGGCACCCAACAAGGCCCCGAACCCCTCTTATCCCTTAAGAATTCCAAAGGGTGGTGTTTTACGTAACAGGCCCCCCCCTTGTTCAAAGGGCCTCCTCCCCAAAAGATTTCCCAGGGCGCCATTTAACCCCAAAAAGAAAAGAAAAACCCTAAGTGCAGAGGCCCAGGAAAAACCCACCCCCAAAGCCAGCCCCCCGACCCCAAACCCCCCCCCGACAAAAAGACAGGCCCCGCAAACACCAATTTCCCCAAGGCTTTTTGCCCTCAAAAAACCAAATTTTTAGCTTTCCCATAACAGCCCCGGGGAGCCCTCCCCCATGGACCCCCATTTAGCCTGAAGGCAAAAGGAAAAAAAAACCCCCCCCAAGGGGGGGGGCCCGGAGCAACCCCCCCCCAGACCCCCACCCCGGGGCCCCGGGAGAGACAGGCACCCAGACCCCAAAAAATTCAAGGCTAACCCCAAGAGGAAATTCCAAATGAGCTCAAACAGGCCCCCCAATTCCCCCCATGGGTTTCCCACCCAACTCTCAAGGCCCCCGGGGAAAAAAAACCCCCCCCCCCCCGCTGCCGAGCACACCCCACAGACCCAACCACCCCTGCCCACGACAGATGAAGACGTGCCACTCCAGACACAGCCAAGCTTTCGCCTACGGCTTATGTGCCCTAAAGAGAGAATCCAAAGTTGTAGTCTTTCCACTGTCAACAGGCTTTCCCTGTGGTCAGTGGGTTTTTTCCCTCCCGCCACTGGACCTTTCTCCAGGGTCAGCCTAGTTAAGGCAAAAAGAAAAGAAACACCCGAAGGTGCTGGGGAGGACCCAGAGAAGCACTGTCTTCACCTGCCCTTAGAGCAGTCCTGTACCACCCCTGGAGGCCTGCGCTGTGTTGACGATGGGTACAGGCACGCGCAGGACACTCCATTAAGATATCAAGGGACATAACTGCTCCTGAACAGGGTAAATTAGACCACAGGATGCAGCTCAAACAGCCCCAAAGTAGCATCCCCCAGGGGTGTACCAGCCCGTTTTTCATGACTGCAGAGCCCCCCGGCGAAAAACACCCCCCCCCCCCCCCCCAGCTGCCGAGCACACCCCACAGACCCAACCACCCCTGCCCCGACAGTGAAGACAGTGCCACTCCAGACACAGCCAAGCTTTCGCCATACGGTCTTATGTGCCCTCAAGAGGAACCCAAAGTTGAAGTCTTTCCCACTGGCACAGACTTTCCTGTGGTCAGTGGGTCTTTCCTCACCGCCACTGGCCCTTTCTCCGGGGTCAGTCTTTTAAAGGGCAAAGAAGAAAAGAAACACCCGAAGGTGCTGGGGAGGCCCCAGAGAAGCACTGTCTTCACCTGCCCTTAGAGCAGTCCTGTACCACCCCTGGAGGCCTGCGCTGTGTTGACGAGGGGTACAGGCACGCGCGGGACACTCCATTAAGATATCAAGGGACATAACTGCTCCTGAACAGAGGTAAATTAGACCACAGGATGCAGCTCATAACAGCCCCAAAGTTAGCATCCCCCATGGGTGTACCAGCCCGAAATTTCATGACTGCAGAGCCCACCGGCGAAAAACACCACCCCCCAGCTCCCGAGCACACCCACAGACCCACCACCCCTGCCCACGGACAGATGAAGCAGTGCCACCCCAGACACAGCCAAGCTTTCGCCATACGGTCTTATGTCCCCTCAAAGAGAATCCAAAGTTGTAGTCTTTCCCACTGTCAACAGGACTTCCCTGTGGTCAGTGGGTCTTTCCTCACCGCCACTGGCCCCTTTCTCCAGGGTCAGTCTAGTTAAGGAAAAGAAAAAAGAAACACCCGAAGGTGCTGGGGAGGACCCAGAGAAGCACTGTCTTCACCTGCCCTTTAGAGCAGTCCTGTACCACCCCTGGAGGCCTGCGCTGTGTTGACGATGGGTACAGGCACGCGCAGGACACTCCATTAAGATATCAAGGGACATAACTGCTCCTGAACAGAGGTAATTAGACCACAGGATGCAGCTCATAACAGCCCCAAAGTAGCATCCCCCATGGGTGTACCAGCCCGTATTTCATGACTGCAGAGCCCACCGGCGAAAAACACCACCCCCCAGCTGCCGAGCACACCCCACAGACCCAACCACCCCTGCCCACGGACAGATGAAGACAGTGCCACTCCAGACACAGCCAAGCTTTCGCCATACGGTCTTATGTGCCCTCAAGAGAGAATCCAAAGTTGTAGTCTTTCCCACTGTCAACAGGACTTTCCTGTGGTCAGTGGTCTTTCCTCACCGCCACTGGACCTTTCTCCAGGGTCAGCCTAGTTAAGGCAAAGAAGAAAAAGAAACACCCGAAGGTGCAGGGGAGGACCAGAGAAGCACTGTCTTCACCTGCCCTTAGAGCAGTCCTGTACCACCCCTGGAGGCCTGCGCTGTGTTGACGATGGGTACAGGCACGCGCAGGACACTCCATTAAGATATCAAGGGACATAACTGCTCCTGAACAGAGGTAAATTAGACCACAGGATGCAGCTCATAACAGCCCCAAAGTAGCATCCCCATGGGTGTACCAGCCGTATTTCATGACTGCAGAGCCCACGGCGAAAAACACCACCCCCAGCTGCCGAGCACACCCACAGACCCAACCACCCTGTCCACGGACAGATGAAGACAGTGCCACTCCAGACACAGCCAAGCTTTCGCATACGGTCTTATGTGCCCTCAAGAGAGAATCCAAAGTTGTAGTCTTTCCCACTGTCAACAGGACTTTCCCTGTGGTCAGTGGGTCTTTCCTCACCGCCACTGGACCTTTCTCCAGGGTCACCCTAGTTAAGGCAAAGAAGAAAAGAAACACCCGAAGGTGCTGGGGAGGACCCAGAGAAGCACTGTCTTCACCTGCCCTTAGAGCAGTCCTGTACCACCCCTGGAGGCCTGCGCTGTGTTGACGATGGGTACAGGCACGCGCAGGACACTCCATTAAGATATCAAGGGACATAACTGCTCCTGAACAGAGGTAAATTAGACCACAGGATGCAGCTCATAACAGCCCCAAAGTAGCATCCCCCATGGGTGTACCAGCCGTATTTCATGACTGCAGAGCCCACCGGCGAAAAACACCACCCCCCCAGCTGCCGAGCACACCCCACAGACCCAACCACCCCTGCCCACGGACAGATGAAGACAGTGCCACTCCAGACACACCAAGCTTTCGCCATACGGTCTTAGTGCCCTCAGAGAGAATCCAAAGTTGTAGTCTTCCCACTGTCAACAGGACTTTCCCTGTGGTCAGGGGTCTTTCCTCACCGCCACTGGACCTTTCTCCAGGGTCAGCCTAGTTAAGGCAAAGAAGAAAAAGAAACACCCGAAGGTGCAGGGGAGGACCCAGAGAAGCACTGTCTTCACCTGCCCTTAGAGCAGTCCTGTACCACCCCTGGAGGCCTGCGCTGTGTTGACGATGGGTACAGGCACGCGCAGGACACTCCATTAAGATATCAAGGGACATAACTGCTCCTGAACAGAGGTAAATTAGACCACAGGATGCAGCTCATAACAGCCCCAAAGTAGCATCCCCCATGGGTGTACCAGCCCGTATTCATGACTGCAGAGCCACACGGCGAAAAACACCACCCCCCAGCTGCCGAGCACCCCCACAGACCCAACCACCCCTGCCCACGGACAGAGAAGACGTGCCACTCCAGACACAGCAAGCTTTCGCCATACGGTCTTATGTGCCCTCAAGAGAGAATCCAAAGTTGTAGTCCTTTCCCACTGTCAACAGGACTTTCCCTGTGGTCAGTGGGTCTTTCCTCACCGCCACTGGACCTTTCTCCAGGGTCAGCCTAGTTAAGGCAAAGAAGAAAAAGAAACACCCGAAGGTGCTGGGGAGGACCCAGAGAAGCACTGTCTTCGCCTGCCCTTAGAGCAGTCCTGTACCACCCCTGGAGGCCTGCGCTGTGTTGACGATGGGTACAGGCACGCGCAGGACACTCCATTAAGATATCAAGGGACATAACTGCTCCCGAACAGAGGTAAATTAGACCACAGGATGCAGCTCATAACAGCCCCAAAGTAGCATCCCCCATGGGTTGTACCAGCCCGTATTTCATGACTGCAGAGCCCACCGGCGAAAAACACCACCCCCCAGCTGCCGAGCACACCCACAGACCCAACCACCCTGGCCCACGGACAGATGAAGACAGTGCCACTCCAGACACAGCCAAGCTTTCGCCATACGGTCTTATGTGCCCTCAAGAGAGAATCCAAAGTTGTAGTCTTTCCCACTGTCAACAGGACTTTCCCTGTGGTCAGTGGGTCTTTCCTCACCGCCACTGGACCTTTTCCAGGTCAGCCTAGTTAAGCAAAGAAGAAAAAGAAAAAGAGATGAACGATGAAACAATGTTCACCTATCCTCTGTAGCCAATTAACCACAACCCTCTCTGCCATTTACGCCCGACTTTCATCTTGTATTCGTCATGAACATTTGGAACGGCCTCTCTTACTAAAAGACCCTCTATGTCGCCTCTTTGAACGCTTCCCACCCCATCAAAGTCCTGTCCCCCTTTCCCCATTCACCTCGCTCGTTCCCGCTCCGATCGCCTACCCAACCATTATTGATTTTGCTTTGGGCATTGTAGTCAACTTCAACTACACAATGGTCTATTTCCCTGCACAGAGAACATCATGGCTACAAAACTTGTTTGGTAGATTACTGGGACAGCCAGACGAACGCGATGATGGAGCGTGCGACACAGTTAGATGGCAGCACATGTTGTGGACAAACACGTGCCTACGGCATGGAGGTCAGCACAGAGAAGTCAAGGTCATGGTCAACAGCACGACTAACAGCAGTGCCAACATAACCATGAATGGTGAGCCCCTGGAAGAAAGTGACCAGCTTCAGGTACTTGGGAGCAACCCTGTCCAAAGATGGCACCTGCACAGCAGAGAAATCCGAATCAGCTGCGATGGCCTGACTTAGAGTGTGGAAGAGCAACATCAAATTCCACACAAAATTCCGGCTCTACAAGTCACTAGTGGTCTCCATCCTGTTATATGGTTGCGATACATGGACACTGATGGCCGAAACAGACAGAAGAATCCAGGCGTTTGAGACCAGGTGCCTGAGGAAACTACTCCGCATCTCCTACAGAGAACACAGGACCAATAATTATGTGCGGAACCTAGCTGGGCCCCACAAACCACTTCTGGCAACCGTCAAACGAGGGAAGATGGCATGGTTTGGCCACGTAATTCGTCACAACACCCTCTCCAAAACCGTCCTCCAAGGTACTGTTGAAGGAGGGTGCAGACGAGGACGGCAGAGAAATAGCTGGATCGAAAATATAAAGGACTGGACCAAAATGACCATGCCAGATCTCCTTACGACAGCTACCAACAGAAGAGCCTGGAGAGAAACGGCGGCTGCCTCATCACATCCCCCAACGACCCCAACGGTCAGGGGAATGACTGACTGACTGACTGACATGTGGTGGGAACAGGGAGTAGCTTTTGGGGTGAGATAGAAGGGATAGGCGCTCGGAATAGGTGGTAGGGTGAGGGCCATGAGTAAATATTTTAAGGAGTTTAAAATGCAGTACTGTCCTTGGAGCAACAATCATCCGGTCTCGTTAATAAATATAACTTAATTAATAATTAATGATAATCGTGGAATTTATAAGACGCACATTTTGATGACATCAACTTTAAGTGCACGAAAAAATAAGCCCCACACATCTAAATGTAAGCACACACACACACACACACACACACACACACACACACACACACACACACACATACACGCGCGCGCGCGCACCACACACACACACACACACACACACACACACACACACACACACACACACACACACACACACACACACACACACACACACACAAACAGGCGCGCGCGCACACACACACACACACACACACACACACACACACACACACACACACACACACACACACACACACACATTTCAAGATGTACTGTATGGCTAAACAAAACTGTCAAAAGAGAGGAAAATGGAAAAATAGCTATGTACCGAGTGGGTACAGGCTGTAGTGGGAGTAGTAGGGATCGTGGAGAGGACTTTTAGGAGGAAGAAAAGAGGTGAGTTTTAAGAGCACTCTTAAAAGAAGAGAAAGTAGGCAGTTGACGGACTGAGAGTGGAAGTTTGTTCCAGGAGAGTGGGCCAGAAACAGAGAAGGCACGTGGGCCAAAGGTACTGAGCTTGGTACGTGGAATCCGGAAAGTGAGAGGATCAAAGGAAGAGCGGAGGGTGCGTGAGGGTTTGTAGACATTGAGTAGATTGGTTAGGTAGTCAGGGGCTGCATTGTTGAGGGACTTGTAACAAATGGTGTGAAGTTTATAGTGCATGCGTTTTGATACTGGAAGCCAGTGAAGTTGTGACAGAAGAGGGGAGATGTGGTCAGTCTTTTTCTCCTTGAGTACAAGGCATGCGGCATTCTTTTGAATGCGTTGTAGGGTGTGAATGGAGGATTCATTGACACGTTGCAGTAGTTGATACGAGACATAATGAAACAGGGGGCAAGTTTGACAGTTGCTTCGGTAGAAATATGTTTTCTGATTAGGCTGATGCGACGAAGGTGGTAGTAGCAAGATTTGACAGTTTGGGTCACAACGTTTTGCATGGAAAGGGTAGAATCAAGGTGAACACCCACATTGTTGGTGGAGTTGGAAATTGGAATGGATGTGTTGCGTAGTTGAAGAGAAAGAGAGGGAGCAATTGAGAAAGCTTTTCACGTGTGATAATCAGAATTGCTTCTGTCTTGTCATCATTGAGCTGAAGTTTATTGTTTGTCGTCCAGTTCTTAACGTCAGAGTAACAGACAGATGCGTGGGTCAAGAGGGTCTGTACATTGTCAGGTGAGTCACTGGGATGAAGTTGGGTGTCATGAGCGTAGAGTTGGCGTTTAAGGGAGTGGGATTTGATGATGGTTGACAGGGGAGAGGTGTAAAGAGTGAAGAGAACAGGGCCAAGGACAGATCCTTGTGGAACACCACAGGTAAGATCTACAGGCCTAGAATGAGTGCCATTAATGAGCACAGTCTGTTTCTGTCTGGGAGGTAAGAGGTGAACCAAGAGAGGGCCGTGTCAGAGATACCAAAATTGTGCTGGAGTCTGGTGAGAAGAATAGTATGGTCAATGGTATCAAAGGCTGCAGACAGGTCAAGGAAAGTAAGAAGAGAGACTTTACCAGAATCGGTTGCAAGACGGAGGTCACTGAGAATGTGGAGCAGGTCTCTTTTAGTACTATGGAACTGGCGATAGGCTGACTGAAAAGGACGGAAGAGATTGTTTTGTTGGCGGAGAGGTGAGAGTTCAGCTGATTGAGGACGACTTTTGACAGGAAAGAGAGGTAGGTCGGTAGTTTTTCAGTTCGTTTGGATCAAGGTTGTGTTTCTTGAGGAGAGGGCGGACAATGGCAAACTTAAAAGAATCAGGGGCAGTTTCAGTTTCCAGGGAAGTGTTGATAATGTCAGTGATGAATGAGAGGAGAGTAGGAAGACAGTCGGAGTAGAGAGAAGCTGGAAGAGGATCAAGTTCACAAGTTTTGAGAGACATGGATCTGATTGTATTCAGAAGTTCTTCCTGTGAGACTGGGGTGAAAGTGCTAAGGAGTGAACTAGAGAAGGATGGGTCGGGTGGACAGGGTTGACAAGGTGTTGCGTCAAGCTTTTCACGAGAGTTTGTATTTTGGTGGTGAAGTGGTTGGAAAATACAGTTGGAAGTTCTTCATGAGGGTGTGCTGCTGGGAGAGGTGAGCTTTTTTTGTGTGGGGTAAGTTTGGATTTGCGCCATCGGCGCTCAGCTCTGCGACGCTTAGCATGGGCAGTCTGGGGGGCGGTTGGGTAAAAGACAAGTTGTAACTGGGGCGTGAGTGTCAAGGAGATGACGGAGAGTAGTGTCAAAGTGTTCATCGAGGTTGTGTGACTTTTCAGAAAAGAGACAGGAAGCATCAGATGAAAAAGTAGAGAGATTGATACATTTGAGATTACGGCGAGTTACGGTGTGCCTGGTACAAGTAGGAGGGGAGAGTGTCCCAATGCACATTCTGTGCACTTATGTTTCTGGACCATAATTCATAAGGGGTCATGTACGATGCCTTTATAGTAATTCATTTCCGTGTAAATGAGGACATATTGCGCAAAATGGGTTTATAGGTCTTCATTGCAAAGTCGTTTACATGGACATTATTGAGACCCCTTTGGGTGTGGTCATCTTATGACTGCTGTTCTGTGAATCTTAATCTTAACACCTTTTAGGAGCAAATGTCCATAAATGAGTCTTGGTCATTGACCACACCAGACGTAGAGCTTTTTCTGTCCTCCTTGTCGTCGTCGTGTATTTAGCTTCTATGTTACTTGGTCTTGAGAACTGATGCAAGGTCTATGGCACGCTTATTCAAAATTTTTATGTTCATTGCGGGTGATCCTATTAGATAGCTTCTAGTAATTTTGTTGATAAAATACGGTTTTAAAAAGCTGCTCCCTTGTTGGCTTAACAAAATCTATGTGTTGACACTTCAGTTGCTTTTTTAAAGGTACATTGTGTTCACACGATACTAATGGTTGATTGATTATTCCAAGCGTGAATCATTCCCATCCTTTGTGGAATATTTCGGTAAATTCCAGCCATAGAATGGTAGATATTTCTGGGTTTCAAAGCTATATGCTTGACTGGGGTATGACATATTGTCTGCTTTTTGTGTAATCAGAAGCTCACTGTTCGGCATGTTATTCGTAGGCCAATAGGAAAACGACTCGAATGTTGAGAGAATCATAGCATTTTTGTGTAAGTTTCGTGAGGGAATGCCTGGGATAAAACCCACTGGAGAACTATGATAGGTTGAAATATGAGAGCTGTTGATGGGATTTGTAAAGTGGGGGTAGAGAGGGGGGGGGGGGGGGGGGGGGCACAATCGAGCTCGATTAAAGTAAATTTTGGCGTGATCAGCATATTACGTAGATGAATCATTCATTGCGTCTGGTTTCTTAGAGTGTTCGAAGTTTCTTGGTTTTTGTTTGTAAGGTATTTTTGCGTAAATGGAAAATGACCCTGGATTTTTATAGTGACAGCTATATTCAGCTAGAAAACAACTATGATTTTGTATAGGAGCTCGAAAGTGCATCAGTCTTTTTCATAGTAACATCAGGCTTTCAAAGACTATGAGAATAATTGCTGAGGATGTTGGAATTATCAGAGCGAGGAACAACACTGATACCATACACAAACTTCCACTGGAAAATATAGCCATCATTCAATAACAGTTACACTGAGGAAGGGGGGAAGGTAGGTTCTGCCTTCCCCCATTTCATTCCAACATCTTCCTTCTCCACGATCACTTCTTCCCTCTCTCTCTCCAATCCCCGCCCCCACCCTCTCCCCTGACAATACGCTCAGCGCATAGCATATAATGTGTAAACCGATAGGGGAATGGTCATGTTCCCGCTGATTTGGGAGACTCATTGCCTTTTTGTCTGCCTAGCTATAGGTTTGGAAGAACTTTGTTTTCTCGTAAGGGGAACCTGGTTATTTTTATTTCATTTCATTTTTTAGATTTATTTATTTACTTTTATTTCTTGCTGTCCCAACTTCTTTGCCACCACAGTGGCAGTGCACCCACATCGCTCATTCTGACACCCCGTCCACAGCCACAGCCGGTCGGCCCCGCCGCAGCCCCGGCCCCGGCAATCCACAGGGAGCAGTCAATGTCAAGTCGTCAAGATGCAACCCAACGGAGGAGATACTGCACTGCTGCCGGGTCACTTCGGTGGTGTTCAGTGGCGCCTGTTTTGGTCCAGCATAGCATACTAAGCCCCTTCTGACGACGACGACAATAATTGCTTAGTCGCGGAGCCGGTGTGAGTGAGCTTTCCCTCCGGTGAGCGCCACCACGTCCATCTAACGACAGCCCCCATGGACACGTCGATACCGGTGACCCGACGGAACGAAACCAAGGTCACAGACGCGGAGAGGACATCAAAACTGAGGTCACCATGAGATCAGTGCATGAAGGGCCTCAGAATTTGAGGCTTTGTTTATGTTGATCGATGAGAATGAAGATGACAAAGATGATGCTACGATATTATTTGTTGGAGAAGCATTTTGGGTGAAAATATGAAAGCTGTTCCTGTTGTGATTTGTAACGGCCAGCCATACTTCACCCCTCCCCATCCCCTACAGATGTATATTGTTGTGATCAGTGAACCATAGAGAAGAGTCTTTTTTCTGCTCTGAACCTCACCCTGACCGTTTATGTGTGGTGAGATTGTGGTTTAGGGTGAAGGAGCAACAACCACAAGATTATCACACCGTGATTTCGTGAGGGAGAAAATTTGTAGACAACTAGGAACAATTCTTAAAAAAAATGTTGTGGCGTGGGTGTCGGCTAATTGTGAGAAGCAGGGACCATAACATTTACCACAGAGGATTTTCATGAGGAGAAAACCAGGGGTAACTACAAAGATTCAAACGATGTGATAAGATGGTGGATAACAGTGGGGGAGCAGTGAGTACAATGGGCTTCAGGGTAGGCGACAGTGAGGAAAACACAACTAACATCACGCTCTTCAATAGCTTTGTTACGCCAGAGTTTCAGTGTCACGTCTATGACCTTTTGTTCTGTCACGTTCTCTTCCTGTGTCTCAGTGCATTTATCACATTAAAAACGCCTCTCTCTCTCTCTCTGTCTGTCTCACTGTCTCTGTCTGTCTGTCTGTCTGTCCTCTCTCTCTCTCTCTCTCTCTCTCTCTCTCTCTCTCTCTCTCTCTCTCTCTCTCTGGAGAGTGAGTTTAAGCTCACGTTCGAGGTAGTCGCACTTTGTTGACGTCTGAAATTAACTGCCGATTATTCAACTTTAATTACATTTCTAGTTTCAGAAGTCTATAAAACTAGTGCTTTTGGTACCATCCACCATGCATGCAAGTTTCATGGAGTTTAATTCTCGATGTGGTGTTTATTCACTTGACTGTTTTGTTTCAGACATTGAAGCGACTCAAAGACTGTGTGCCAAAGGCTACAGGAATACGTTTTATTCCTCATGGCTTTGACATGCACAGCAGAGGACACCACAACATTCGCACGACCTTGTGTCGCTGTGTTTCTCGCTCTGCTGGTTTTCTCGTGATGCTCTAACTCGTGCTGAGACAAGATTCAGTTATGTGACAGCTTCGTTTGTGACTGTTTTTCTCGATCGTTTCTTACTTCAATGCATGGGCGTAGAAGAACACTCGGGACCTACACATTCAGATCTTCTTATACAAATGGAAAAACATATTACTCGATTGAACAGGTCATTCATGTTTTGACTGAGAAATGCGCTTTTCTTGAAAGCAGATATGAACAAGTCTTAGACTGGATGGATTACTTTGATGGAGTATGTTAGAGTGTGAGCGATTATATTGATAGGCTGGAAGATTTTTCCAGACGAAACAACGTTAGAGTTTTCAACGTCAACGAGGAAGAAAACGAAAGTTATTCTGACTGCGCCAGGAAGGTGGTTCAGCTTCTGAACAGGTTTTACCCCTGCAAAACTTGGTCCCTGGATGATGTTTAACGTGTTAATCACGTAGGACGGATAAGAGAACATCCTGCCTACCCACGCCCCCTCATCGCAAAACTACACATGTGCAGTGATAAACTGTCAGTTCTCAGTGAAAAGGACAGCAGAAAGGATTTGGCTGACACGCTGAACATTCGTGTGGGTGGGGACCTCAGCAAACTGTCATCAGGCGCGAGAAGGAAGATGGACGTCGTGCCTTCTTTCGCAATGAACGCCCGCACGTTCATGAAAACAGATTAGAGCAGCGCCATGGATACCATGTTAGCAACGTTCAGTGCAAAGCCATTATGCTGAAATTAAAAACCAACCACGGCAGCCCGTCAGCCGACCTCCATCCTCTGATATGGAATCCTTTCCAGCCCTCAGACGTCCACATGCCTCAACACAACAGAACGACGGATACCCTTGCTCTGCACTCTGCCCGACGCGCCGCCCTGCGCCATGTCCTTCCTCTTTAGCTCCAACGCCAGGTCCTCAGAGAATGCCGGTAACTATGTCCAGTATCCGCAGGACAGATCCACCAAGTCCTCTTCCTTCCGTCCCTGGTGACAGTGCTGTTGCTCCACATGACCTGGATCTTGCAAGCCAGGAAGCGTTCGCCCCTGATCCAGAGGCCGGACCGGGTGAAAGATTTTCTAATAAACCATCCGCCTACCGGAGAACTGCAACCTCATTCTCCTGCACCACCACGGGTTCAAGCGTGATCAACGCTCGTCCACCGGTCAGTGCATGCATGCAAAGCAGTGGGAACATTCATGCTTGTTCACCTGCCCATACTGTGCCTACGACAACGGACAAATTAAATTGTTTGCTGTCCAATGGAACTATCTCAGCCGACCATTCCTCCCTTCTGGACCAAGTGGAAACGTAGAACTCCAACGATGTTTTTATCTCAGTCTTTGATTAAGGCCCAGCAGTCTCCTTTGCTAAGTGGCCAGTCCCCTATTTGTTTTCACATCATTCCAGACAGGTTTCTTACGAAAGCGAAACCCAGTCAAATTACCATGCCATCCACCTCAAACCTGTAGCAGAGCCAAATGTCGCTAAACACACCTGACACATTCGTTTCCCCAGGCCATAGACACAGTTCTCATGCATCCCCTGTCCTCTCTGGTAGTTGGGAATTCGGCCCTGCCTATGTTTCAAATCAACTCGTGGCTGAACAATCTGGCATTTCAAAATATGCTAAAACCTTACGGTTCTTGACGTATTATGTCGAAGGATTGTCAATAGTGTATTAGCATGTTTTCTCTTTTGTATATATGATTTTATTCTATTTGTTGAAACTTTTGCAGATTCCTTCCCAAGAGACTTTTTCCGTATCATGATGTATATATTTCATCTGGTGTTCAAGTTTCTGCTTCCGTTACCGCTAGACTGTCTGGAGGAATTGTGCTTTTCTTCTTCTTTCGTTAAGTGTCCACCTTCAACCAGCTGAAGATTCTGACACTACAAAAGGGGTTTCCGGATTTAAGTTAGTTGAAATGCTGCCTGGATCATCAACTTATAGTGAGTTGAGATAGGAAAAAGGGGGTCTGGGGCTACCCACTATTTTTCAGGCCTCTCGAGAGTTGGGGGGGGGGGGGGGGAGGGGCATAGGCAGGCCTTACTCTGTAGTGGGTGGGAAAGGTGAGGAAGAGCGATAGGTGTGGGTGGGGGGGGGGGGTCAGGAGAGGGATCAGGAGACGGGAGTGGGGGCGGGGGCAGGGGAGCGGGGAGGGGGAAGGAGGAGGAGGTTATCTTCAGGAGTTGAACCCCTCAGCGAGGCTGATGTTACTGCCTAAGCTGGAAGGTCGTTACGTTCTCTCCCAGAGCGCGGAAAGAAACTGTTCTTCTGTAGTTCCTGTAGTAGGAGTCTATCTGGTAATGCAGCTCATGGGAGTATCTGGTGTTGTACTGGTGGGTGTAAGGCATAGGGGTGCGCGCAGACTCAATCTTAATGTCACCGTGGTGGAACTTGTAGAAGGTGGCTAACCTGATTTGCTGACGTCGCTGTACTAAAGCAACCCAGTGCAGCTGATTGTACATGGCACTTATACTGGACGTCTGACGGTAGCGATTGACAACCCAGCGCGCCACCCTTCGCTGCACATTTTCAAGTGCGATCTTGTCACCTTCTTGATAGGGATCCCACACCTGGCTGGCATTCTCCAGGGTTTTGTAAGCTTTCTCTTCACAACGTCGAGGCTTTTTTGACATCGTTGTTGATGTGGGGTTCCCATTTCAGGTCCATGGACAGGGTGACCCCGAGGTACCTTTCCTCCTTGGTGGGTTGGAGGGTTTGGCCATGCAGATGATATATGGCATTGTGTCTTGTGCGAAAGTGGAGAGTGTGACACCTGTCCAGATGGAAGGACATGAGCCTTCTTGTAAAGAGAAAGCTGACCAGATTTAGTACACATATCACAATTGTCTATGACAAGTGCTTGGTTCTCAAGATATCAAAACTATTTACGGGTTTGCCTTTTGACTGCTTTTTCATTGGTCTGTATATCCCACCTTCAAATAGTGTCTGCTATGCTAAAACTGAAATTGATAATGTTTTGTTCTCGACAAGTGTATTGCTGATTTATTTGAAGAATATAACGAACTATCTGTCATTGTTTTTGGAGATTTGAATGCCAGAACAGACAATGGAAATGTTTCTGATTGCTCAGACGAATTTTATTGGTGAAAATTCAGAGGATTCGAATCTGTGTAGTAGTGCTTTTAGTAGAAATTTTGTATACTCGTAGGGAGTCAAAAGATGGTGTTACAAACGAATTTGGTAAATAGGTACTTCAAATATGTGATCAGTATAACCTAATCATAATGAATGGACTTGTTTCAGATGATGAGAGGGGCAACTTCACTTACATTTCCTATAATGGTTGTAGTGTTATTGATTATTTCATTGTATTGGTTGTATGTTTCCTGCAGGTTCACATTTAAAAATCATACCCAGAACTGAATCAAAACATAGGCCATTGAATTAAATCCCATACTCAACCTATTCTGCGATGTGTAAAGTAACCACGTTTATGTGGAATAATGAACAGAAATGTGATTGTTATGCAATGTTTAATTATAATAGTGTTAAGAAACTAATTCAGCATTCTAGTAATTTAATAGATCTTGATATTGATGCATCACTACCCTCATTCATTGGAAGTCGCGAGATGGCTAGAAAAAGTATGTTAAAGACGTTTAGGGCAGATCGTTTGAAACAGAAGCCATGGTTTGACTGAGAATGTGCGGAAAAAAGACGTGAAGTACGTAAAGCTTTACGAACATTTCACAGAGCTTGGAACAATATTGTTAAAAATGATGTTGATAATGATAGTAAAAAGCTACAAATCACGTATCACAGATACCCGTATGTAGTTTTATGGAAACGGTGTAAACATCTGCTTAGTGCTAAGAGGTCCGAACACAAACTCCCATTTAAGATGCTCTTGTGATCCTAAACGTTTTTGGGGCACTGTTAAGCATGTTCGTATATATAAAGAATTGAAACAAAGTTGATCATTTCTGGCAAATGGTTTGATCATTTCAAGATTGTTTAGAAACGCTTCAAACTAACTTGCCGGTAGACATAGACTGCGTTCCACTAGACAGAGCGATAGAGCTATGGGAAATTGATGAGGCATAAAAGTGTTGAAATATGGAAAAGCATCTGGCTTCGATGGATTATATGGCAAATTCTAAAAACAATCATCTAAAGGTGTCATCTTTTTTGTAACTCAATACTTTAATAAACTGTTCGACTCTGGTAACTCCCATAAAAGTTGGTCTCAGTCTATTCTACCTGTGTATGAAAAATGTGATCCTGATTGTCTTGACGATTACAGGGATATATCTTTGCTAGGTGTTGGAGGCAAGTAGTACAGTTATATCCTTAACAAAAGACTTGCGGAATGGGTTGAAGATAATGACTTAATTTATTCATCTCAAGCTGGTTTTAGACGAAATCATAGTACAATTGATCACATTTTTACCCTCCTGGCGCTAGTTCAAAAGCAGTTACGCAATCTGAGCAAGCTATACGTTGCATTTATTGATTTTAAAAAAGCTTTCGATATTAAAGAACAAAAGGATTAGGGGTAAAGTCTACAAAGCTGTCAAAGAAATTACGAAATTGTGAAAGCTAATGTAAAAGTGAACAACCATTGCATTAAACCATTCTAATGTCCTCGTGGCTTGAGACAAGGAGACATTTGCAGTCCAATTTTATTCTTATTATTTGTTAATGAACTTTGAATTGATTTAATCCGTAATTTTAAAAACAGTGTAAAGCTATCCCCAGATGTAATTGAAACTTTGATATTATTTTTTGCCAATGATGTTCTGTTGCTTTCTTTCTTAGTTATTGGTCTGCGACGACAGCTGCAAATTTTGAGGGATGCCTCGGACAGATTGAGTTTGACATTTAATTTAGATAAAACTAAATTGGTTGGCTTTCGCAAAGGCGGTCACATTACAGCGAGAGAAAAATGGTTCTTTGGTAGCAGTGAGCTAAAAATTAATGGTCGATCAGAATAAATACCTTGGAATCAGTTTTTCTTCTTCCCTCCTCCTTTCCTACGGTAGCGAAGATAGAGAAGCGAAGGCAAAGAGAGGAATCGTATGTATCTTAAAACTGTTGTGGTCCCTCGGTGAAAAGCATCCATATGTGTTCTTTAAATTATTTGGTTATCAAATCCTGCCAATGCTAACGTACGGCTCAGAAATTTGGGGGTTGATTGCAGACCAGCATTTGATTGAAAGAGTACATCTGTTTGCGTTGAAACGATTGTTAAATGTTAGCGTTAAGACATCTAATGTCCTCGTTTATGGTGAATATGGTAGATATCCTCTTTATGTTCATACATATACAGGATGTGTTAAATAATGGTTGAAACGTTTGAGAATGTCTGATGATCGTTTACCTTCAAACGCTTATAAAACATTGTCAGCTCTTCATTATTAAAAAATCAGACCAATTGGGTTTCTGCCGTATGTTTTACTTTATGCAAATATGTTTGGACATGTGTGGAAACACCAAGGTGTTCAAAATATTCATCTTTTCCGCAGAGAATTCAAGCAAAGGCTAATCGATTGTTTCATACAAGGATGGGAGGCTCAGTTGAGAGAGAAAGTCGGTTTACATTTTATGCATCTTTCAAACTGTCTTTTGTTACATCTCAATGCTTATTCGACCTAAAACAGTGTGTACTGAAAAAGACCGTAATCACATTTACATTAGGTGTTTCAGCATTACGTACGCATCGGTACCGATATTCTAGTAATATCTCCCCTAACAGCCCATTTTGTGAGAGTGTCCCGGTAAGTGAACTTCATTTTATATTCGTTTGTCACAGATACTCGAATGTTGGAGAAAAATACATCCCCCGAAAGTATTACAATCAATCGCCTACTTTCAGGCTATCGTTTTTGATGTGTGACAGTACATTTTTGTACAGACTGCCAGCATAAAAACTAATGCATTTAAAATCCGTAATCTTGGCATTTCGTCTACAGGTCAGTATGGGTTGTTAATCATAACATTTTCAATGTAGCATCCTGACGTGATTTCCCTTTGTGTCTCCTCCCCTTGACGTGGGCAGAAGGCCTGGCTCATTAAACATTTTGTCATTGTCGTTGTCACTTACTTTCTCTCGTCCTCCCTCCCCCCCTCCCTCTCCCTCTCTCTCTCTCTCTCTCTCTCTCTCTCTCTCTCTCTCTCTCTCTCTCTCTCTCTCAAGTACCACTGATCCGATTATAAACATGACCTATTTCACGGTTAAGTACCAATTTTTCAAATCTTTTCCTATATTCTCAATCCAAGTAGTGCAATGAAGAGAATGTACAGATAAACTACGGATTTTTGAGTCTTTTATTATTTTCATAGGTTTTACACACACACACACACACACACACACACACACACACACACACACACACACACACACACACACACACACACACACACACTCACACTAGGGGGTCTGGGATAGTAACAAAAGAAGTGGTAGTCAATGACTGGCCTGTGTTATTAAAGTAACTTTTTTAAAGCTTGACGACAAAAATACCATTAACAGTTACTGTTCTGGAACAACTATGGGTTCGTCATTCTGTGAACGATGAAGGTTATTGTGCTAGATTAGTGTATACATGTTGATGGCCATTTGCATCGTATTTGGAACGACAGTTGTCGTGTGTCAGATTTATTCACATACTTTTTATTGCAGTTTTTTTAACGTTGATGCATTACAAACTTTCACAGATCTAACTGTTTGGCTGATTTTTTTTCTAATCTTTTTTCTTTTCTTCTTATTGTTTTCTCCAAATTCACAACTTTTCTGCAATCCTTGAACTTTCACCATGATACCAGGCTATGTTGGTTTCACCTGTCATGCTCCCTCTCAGTTTCTGTATTAAAATTTCAAGAAAACTTACATTGTTGTCATGACTTCATGATATCACTTTCCAAGTCCCCATTCTCCCAACCAGCAACGTGCAAAAAACAAAGCACATCCGCATTTTTAACCCTATACAGTTTTTGGTGTCTTTTTGCTACTCTCTCTATCCATCATCTCCCCTGGGTAGTCGGTGTGTCATAGGTGGTGAATGCACACAAAACCTTTGACTTTCTCCTGCTGTGATGGAAATTAATCAGTCCAACCACCCTGAGTCAAGGGGAGCAACCCTAGCTTGCATGCTGGTAGACAAAATGATGTTATGATCAAGATCTTCATGCAGCCATCTGCAAGAGTGGTGGCGTATGAAGAACTGATGGGGAGAGCTCCTGCGAAGTACGACTGAGACTGAAAGACAGAAAGGAAAATAGGACAAATTACGGACTGTACAGTGTAGTGAAGGCGAGTGTGGGTGTTGGGGTTGGGACAATACAAAAAACAAGAACGAAACTGCACAAGTAATACAATAATCATGACCAAGAATAAGAACACAAGTATCAACAAAAAAAGAAAAAAGAAAAACTAGGCCACCACCACCACACGACTACCACCACCATCACTGCTACCACCACCACAATGATTGTTTAGATAAAAATGATGTTATTGAAAAACGATCAGAAAAAGCACAGAATAAAACAAGAACTAAGAAAACGTAAGTTCGCTAAATAAGTGTTAAAACAGATAACCATACTCACTATGTCTCTATTTAACACACACGCTCCGAAAAAAAGTGTTTACGTGTTTGTTTTTTTTGATCATATATTATACTTTTGTTGTTCACCTCCATTTTACAACAGCCAGTGTTGTTACCGGTCTGCCGACGTTAGTAACCTGATAAGGAAATAAGCATTGTCTGTTGGGGCCCTGTTTGGGAGAGTGATAGTGGCTTTGGGGCCCGGTCGGGGAATAAATAATAGAATGTATAATTTTTTTTTGTCTTGACACCTATTTGTTCAACATGGTCTTAAAATGGTGTTGTTCTTTTTGTTGAAAAAGTCGCAAGTTTAGTTCTGAAGAAAAGAGAAAAAAAATGTCTAAGACGCGGTTATTTTTTGGTCCAAAAAGTGCTTTTTTGTACTCCCAGTTCTTAAAGAACAGGGAGTACTTTAGAATGGGAACGAAGAAATGCTTTTTGTGTGTGTGTGTGTGTGTGTGTGTGTGTGTGTGTGTGTGTGTGTGTCCGTGGTCAAAATGTGTTCACTCGCTCCAGACAAAACTACTGGGCCGATCTTTCTGAAAATTTGTAGAGTAAAGATGCCCGATGTTTTAGTTTACCGCTATAGCCGTTACTAACGGCTGTAACGGCCTGTAACGGTTTTTCTTCTTTACGGAATATCTCAGAATGTACTTTGCCGATCTTTCTGAAAATTTGTAGGTATGTTCATTATAGGTCACGAATAATACCCGATGTTTTAGTTTACCGTTATAACCGTTACTAACGGCTGTAACGGCCTGTAACGGTTTTTCTTCTTTATGGAATATCTCAGAAAGTACTTGGCCGACCTTTATGAAAATTAGCAGGTATGTTCATTATGGGTCACGGATGATGCCTGATGTTTTAGTTTGCCCCGTTATAGCCGTTACTAACGGTTGTAACGGCCTGTAACGGTTTTTTTCTTTATGGAATATCTCAGAAAGTACTTGGCCAATTTATAAGCGGTTTGGATGATCTTGTGACAAATCGGAGCCTCTGTCCATATGTAAGTGATGTAATGCTGAAAATGGATTAAACAACCGTTAAAAACCGTTATTCTGCCGTTATTTCTTATACATAGGTGGAGTTTAATAATGAAATTTGGTACATAGAAAGGTTATCACACACAAATGGCACTTCTATATAGTGTTTTCAAATTTGACCGTTAAAAACCGTTTTTCTTGATATATTGTCCAATTTAGATGAAATTGATATGTACACAGGCTTTAGCCCAGTGAGGACTAAAATACCGGTTTCAAAAGTGTATATCGGTTATATAACCGTCAAACCGTTATTTTGCCGTTATTTTTTATATACTGGTGGGTTTTAATGAAATTTGGTATATAGAAAGGTTATCACACACAAATGGCACTTCTATATAGTGTTTTCAAATTTGACCGTTAAAAACCGTTATTCTTGACATATTGTCCGATTTGGGTGAAATTTGGTATGTACACAGGCTTTAGCCCAGTGAGGACTAAAATACCAGTTTCAAAAGTGTACATTGGTTAAATAACCGTTAAAACCGTTATTTTGCCTTTATTTCTTATCTCACAAAGCACTTGGCCGATTTATAAGCGGTTTGGAAAACTGGGAGTACGTTTATATGCTTCGCATCTTGTTTTCTTCTGAGTTAAAATAAAGTTTTATAGTTCTCTTCTTTGCATGTGAGTGTGTATGTAGAGACCGTCGTGTGACAGTGGTGACCCCGACTGAAAGAACGTTTTTATACTGAACTATTACGTATAGGCCTATTTGTCATTTGTGCTATGAGCTTAGGGTCGATTGTAGAAAGGATCTTGTTTGTCTCCCCTCTCCATAATATTATAAATAGGTTTTTCTTTTCTCCCTCCTCCTCTCTTTAGTATGTTTTAGGTAGGCTATGGTTCTTCCTCTGAGTTTTATTTGGCTGTAGATTTCATCATTTGATCGTGCCTTACCCCCTTTTGTTTATCTGAATCTGATCAGGTTTCCTGTCATTTTCCTACCCTGGGATGAATGGCTTCCATCCCCTCTTCCTAAATCGCAAGGATGCAAGAGTTGGAGGGATGCATGCGATGTTTATACGTGTCCTCCATTTCCATCGGTACACGATGACACACGACAACAGTAAGTGACAAGTGTTGTGGCTTGGTAAGAAATACCAGGCGGCTATCTTCAATCTACATCAATTTTGCCAGGGCAGCGGGCACCTTTCTTTCTTTCTATGGGTGTTGTTGACGAGGCTTTGGACGATGAAGTCCAGCTTCCCACCCCTTCTGTAAAAGGAGAGTTGTACAAAGATATGCAAGTGGACCCTTGACTTGTCTGCTTCGCTGAAACAGCAATTGTCAGATTTGTTCCATTTGTTCCAATTCTCGGAACAATAGGACATCTCGGACCGATAGGCCTGACAATGTTGTTGATGTTGATCCTCATGTCATTAACCTGACCACTGACTTGCTGTCCTGTGCCTGATTTTTTTTTTTGTACCCCAAGCTGTTTTCTTTTTTTGTCGACTTTACTCCTGCTTTATGTTAGTAATGCAACACCATGACATATCATTGGAAGTCTCTTCCAATGATATGTCATGGTATTGCATTACTATATCATGTTTTTTTTTGGCACTTTGCGCCTATAAGATGTTACTATACTTGCCTCCAGCATGATCATTTACATACTTATTTGAGTTTTGTCCCACTAAGCCTCCGATGTGTGTTTCTGTGTAATGATTGATGCTATTGATGTTTGCCTGTATATTGTTATGGCTATTTGGTTTCATACGGATAACATCCATGCCATTGCGTCGCTGTGATTTTATGCTTTACGTATTATGTTTAAGTGTGTTTCTTGTCATTCATATTTCTGGGCTTTGAAGAATTTTTTTCTGCAGAATTCTTACCCCGGGAAGGGGAGTGTCATGCGCCCCGTGAAGAAAAAAAAAGCAAAAAATGTTTGCGTGCACTTTGAACTCGCATTGAAAATTTACTTTCCCCGGGTTTTTGCTCCTCACTGGTGTTAAAAAAAGTTTTTATAGAGTAGTAATTCGTGCTCTTTGAAGAAAGGAGATTGTCTGGCTCTTTGCCGAAGGCAGCTGACAAGAGAGAGGGGGGGGGGACAGAGAGAGAGAGAGAGAGAGAGAGAGAGAGAGAGAGAGAGAGAGAGAGAGAGAGAGGAAAAGAAAAGAATGAAATATAAAAAGAGTAGAGTTTATCGTGGATTTTATGGTATCTATGGGATGTGTGAACACATTTGATAATTTTTTTTATACAAGCTTTTATCGCATTGGTGAATCATCTATTTTTCGAAAGTAAACATGAAATGAGGCAGGGAACAGTAAACAATAAACAACAAACAAGCAAGGTAACCCTCGCTCCCGCAAGAAAATAAACGCACGCCAACAACTCCAAAGGAACGCCGCCTACGATACAGAATAGCTCAGCAAACACAACAGCACAGAGCACACAGAACAAACAAGGAAACATCCCCGAAAACGAATGTTCAAAGCTTGCCTATATACCCTGTACTAACACATCTACACAGCAACAACAACTGGAGAAATGAACAGATATGAATTAACATTTATTCAAGACTGACACAGCCTTTTAACACTTGAATATAGCTAGACAAGTACATGGACGAACAGAAACAAATACAAATAACCTCGAGTAAGACAAAATCATCCTTCTTTGATTTCACAGCTTTTGAATTGCTGCATGTAAAGCTGCTATTACTCTGTATTTCATACGTATTCTCCTATGTGTAATAAACACTATGAGTTTATTATGAAGTGGATGGAAGAGATCGTTAAGTCGACACACAAGAACAACTTCCACCAGCCTCCTGTTTGACGAAATGAACGCTGGAGCGTGACGCCGAATTGTTCATCGGCAAGGGTTTCAAATTATAAGGAACTGGTTGGATGGTCTCACGAACTATTGTGTGCATCTATTCTTAGAGCATCAATAATCCGCGGGCCACTAGGGAAGAGAGGAGAGTAAAGGGATATGAAGAGAAGGTAAAAGAGATATGACTTGACTAATTATGAAGAGCAGGAGAGGTATGATAACACAGAGGTTTTGGGGAGAAAAGCGTGTGGAATGGCATAAAGCACCCAGAACAGGATGGATAGGTGACATAAGAGAGAGAGGAGAGAGAGAGAGAGAGAGAGAGAGAGAGAGAGAGAGAGAGAGAGAGAGAGAGAATACGAATGATTAATAATTCAGATTAAGGCCATGAACCACTTTGAAGGGGTAACACCTGCAATACACGAATAAACAAGGGTTTTCACTATAAAAAAAAATGAAGAGAAAAAGCAATTTACACATATGCACCATGCAAACTATTATGAATATACTCTTCGTATCCGCTTTTGTGCTTCATACATGTGCACAGAAAGATCAAAGAAGACGTGTTCACTTCTTGTTGATAACAATCAGTTGACAACAAAACTACAAGGATTAAGATAATACTTTGACTTATTAAATTCAACTCTAAGACAGCAAAATATAAAAAGTACTTCATATTCCTTAGCCTGACAACACAAGCGAAATATCAATTCATTTTCATTCAAAGCACTGCATTTAACCGATGGCAAGCAATGTAAGAAATACCAAATTTTAACTTAGTCACTGCACTCTTAACATACTTGTCCATATTCATTTTGATAAATGGTTCAATCATACACGTTGTTTTAAACAGTCTCATTGCGCAAATCTGTCACTGCTTTAGATATGATCATGCCAGTCTTGCCATCTGCAATCAGTCATTCTTTGTTTACAACATTTCAAAATTACTGATATACTTTCCATGCCCTGGTTGTCCCAAACATAAGTAAATCCATATGAATTCAAGCACTGACAAACATTGGTAGCCCATGTCTTCTTTCCATTACGAT
The DNA here is from genome assembly GCA_018398815.1 of Conus ventricosus. Classification (NCBI taxonomy): domain Eukaryota; kingdom Metazoa; phylum Mollusca; class Gastropoda; order Neogastropoda; family Conidae; genus Conus; species Conus ventricosus. The sequence continues at coordinate 68,283,473 of CM031611.1, forward strand.
CTAAGTTTTGCAACGTCTTATAAGCTTTAAATGGTATCTTCGTTTTCTCCATTCAGTTTATTTTCAACCAATACTCAATACATTTTAAAAAGATCTAACATATATCGGATATCTTCAAAGTTCACTATAAACGAAATCATTTGGTGTTTGATTGTTGACATTAAAAAATCTTTTCAAAGCATACAAGTGAACATTCTCTATTACAACAATTCTCGAAAGCCAAAATTTCTGCTCCATAATGTAGGACTGGCTGCGACTGAAAGTCAAATAACTTCGAAAATGCGCTACTATTTAATTTATGTAGAATATGTAGTATTATTGTGACTGCTCTCTTTGCTTTATTTGCTATATCTTGAAAGCGAAGCAGTAAAACTTAATCTCGTATCAAGATAAAAATCCAAGAGATTTGTATGTATTGACCACAACAATGTATTCTTCCCCGTGGGTCTATATCTCAATACGTGCCAGATATCCACCTTTACAAAACACATTGAATTGGTCTTATTCATACTAACTATTAATTCCAATTTATTAGCAGCTAAATATTAATTTTTCAGCTGTCTTTGAACACCATCTACAGTCGTAGACAATAAAATAATGTCGTCGGCAAAAAGTAATATGAACAGTTCCAAGAGATAAAAAATAACACCATGCCATCCGTTTTGAATAATCTCCAAAGCCAATTCATTTATGAACAGAGAAAATAAAACTGGATTACAAATATCCCTTGCTTGACACTTAACAAAATCTGATAATTTTGGTCCTACTGTAATTTTTGCTTTTACCTCTTTATACATATCTTTCACACAATGATACAATTTGTTTTCAATTCCATTTTGTCAATAAAATAGGCCATAGTAGTTTCTGTGAAACTGAATCGAAAGCTTTCAACAAAATCCACAAAAACCACATTCAACTTCTTGTTATTTGCAAATTGATTTTGAACTGCCGCTGATAGACTTAACATGTGATCAATGGTAGTATATTTTTTTCCTTAAATCCTGCTTGATGTTCTCCTGTCATGTTATTCTGAGATATCCATTCATGTAGTATATTATTAATAAGAGAACTCTAGAGTTTACAAGGTATCTTGCACAAAGAAATACATCTCTTATCATTTACTTTGTTTATCGACCCCTTCTGAAATAAAGGTAATGTTACGGATTCTTTCAAATCTTCAGGATAAATCCCAGTGTCAAATAGATATTTAAACAATGTAGCTAAAAAAAAACAACTTAAAACAATCTTATCAGAATTCTTAAAAATAAAAGTCCCTAATGAGGTCATCAGGACCGGTGTCGTATATAATACTGTCGCTCATAAAATCGTGTCGCAGCGACAGTATTTCCCGGGAAATACTGCAGCTGGTTCATGAAAAATTATCGCTGAGCGACATAATTTCATAAAAATTGGTAGCGCGACAGGATTTCACGAGAAATGTCCATAAAATCGTGTCGCTGCCTAAAAATAAAATCATGTCGCAGCGACAGCATTTCATGTAAAAAATTGCTGCCGTAGAAAAGTTGTCGCTCTGAGACAGTATTTTTCGTAAAAATACGACGTCGAAGACATGTTCGGTCTCTGCCCCAACTCTGCCCCAACTCTGCCCCACCTCCCTCTCTCATGGTTTTGCGTATCAGTTGCCCCACTGTCTTTCTGTCTATATTTTATTTGTGTCTGCTTGACTGTCGGTCTATCTTTCTGTCTCTATTTTTTTTTCTCGCT
>CM031611.1:68287697-68330197 GCA_018398815.1 Conus ventricosus
AACGCCCTTGAAAAAAAAACAGTAATATTTTGATGTGCTGTCATGGTAGAGGATTTTTAATGACCATGGTTAAAATGGATAAGATGGGCTAAGTTGGGCCAGTAGCTCAATTAAGCCTACTGATCAGTTTATACCCACTTCATTAGAAGTTGATAGCGGTGGTTTTATTCTCAGTGATCAGTAATTATTGATAGAGCCTGATGTGTGTGTGTGTGTGTGTGTGTGTGTGTGTGTGTGTGTGTGTGTGTGTGTGTGTGTGTGTGTGTGTGTGTGTGTGTGTGTGTGTGTGTGTGCGTGCGCGCATGTGCATGCATGCATGCATGCACGTATGAGGCATCCACATATTTAGAAGAAACATATATCCAAATATTGACGGTGCTTTGAATGTTTCTTTTTGTTTTCGAACATTAATTCGTTTGTCTTCTTTCAAAGAAGCCATCCAAAACAAAAGATACTTTATATAAATGTGTTATGTTTCACATTTTGAACATGATTATATTTAGGCCTTAGGTGTCTTAAAACGAGCGTAATGAAAGAAAACCCCTTTTGAACGTCACGTTCTGCATTTTGTTCTGCGTTGTTTGTTTCATTAAACTAGATAAAAGCTTTAGAAAAGAAATGGATTATCCTTTCAACCAAATACTATGTTAATTGATTTCAAATCACTGTTTCCTTGGAGCTTTGAATGCCTTAAAAGGACTGCAGTAAAACAAAGCCAAATGATGCCTGAAGCTCTGCATTGTGACGTCTGATAACTTTTGGGTTACTTGTGACTAAAATGGGTTACTTTGACTCGTTTGTAAATTCATGATTTTAAGTGCCCTAGAAGCACTGCAATTAAAGCAAGACAACTGAAAGTATCTGTTCTGCGATTTGGTCTCGTATTGGCTTTTAGACTCTATTATGTTTGTTTCTGTTCTGACAATTAAGGATAATCATTTACTTTTTAAGTTTAGTTTATGAATGTGTTGAGACCGTAGGTGTCTTTAAATGGATTATCGAACAAGCTCACACATTTTTTTATGGCCAACAGACAAACAATATTGGTTTGGGTTTATGACTAATGCGTGTCGGTTAATATAGGCCTGTGGCCCAATATTTACCACACCCTGGTCCATTTAACCCGAAATGATGTCTAAAGTGGGCTTCCTTTTCTTTAAGAATTTTATTATTTCTTATATAGAACTTTTTAAAATAAAGATAGCCATTTGATGGCTGTACTATATGAAGCTCTTATGGCAAGCTTTACAAATAATTAACCTTGATTGAAGTGAAATTAGTGAAGGAGGTAGGGCTGCATTTCTTAGGGGTTCTAACTTGCCCAATCTTCCCTACTTTCGTTGTGCTGAATGTCCAAGGCCTACGATATTGATAAAAACATCACATTTCACAGCACACACACACACGCACACACACACACACACACACACACACACACACACACACACCACACACACACACACACGTTCACAAACGTGCGCACGCACGCACACACACACACACGCACACACACACACACACACACACACACACACACACACACACACACACACACCACACACACACGAATGGAAATTTGACTTTCGTCGAAAACATTTATGATAAAAAAATCACTTGCGACAATTTTTTATTTTATTATGGCAGGCTGCATTATTTTCTGTGATATTTTGACGCTCAACCGCGGCGACGTTTTTTCACTTTGCAGAAAAAATCGTCGCTGTGAAATATTAACGCTGCGACCATATTTCACAGGAAATGTTAACTCTAGCAGTAAGATTTCACGTGAAAATGTGTCGCAAGCGACAGTATTCACTGACTACAATATTTCACAGTGTCCTGTCGCAAAAAGCTGTCGCAAAATTTCGAGCGACAGTATTTTAAGGACAGCTACAATATTCTATAGGACATTTTTCGTGAAAAGTTGTCGCGCGACAATTTTTTCCAGCAAATATTGTCGCTGCAACAATATTTCACGTGAAATGCTATCGCTGCGATACAATTCCACGGCGACAGTATTATATACGACACCGGCAGTTTTACCGTTCTTTGATTTCGTAATAGCTGATGACATTCTTCTCAGGATACTGGTCTGTAATTTTTTTTTCTTTATTACTTATCGCATTGTCAGTCTCATTGGACTCTTCATCATCCATGTCCAAAAGATTTCAAAATGTAAGAATCAATCTTGCACCGGACTATTATTTGTAGGTTGTAATTTGTGTGTGTGGAAATTGTGTGTATTGTATTCCAGAATAACTGCTGATTTTACCCGAAGACAAAGCTCATTTAATAAGAAATCATTATGACCTTTCCGTTTTCTTTTATTCAGATTTTTATATTCCCTTCTTGCAATGTAGAACAATACTATATCATTTTTTATCCATTGTTTTCAGAACAGTTCTGAATAATCTTGGTAATTAACTTGTGGTACCCTGCATTCTGGATCAAATCAATGCCATATAAATATCTTATTTCCTACCTTAGTTTTTCTTATAATTTCAGCATACTCTATGACAGCTGCATTAAACCAATTCAGAGCTTTGTTAACGTCCATGGAACAAAGCTTTTTAAGAGCATTTAAGTTTTCATGTACCTTTGGTGAATTCATGAATGAAGAAAATTGTTGACTGCAGTCTCAATTCCAGGGATTTTAGCAATGAAGTGATTATCATCTATGTCAAGGGAGTGAAACCTCTCACAAAAGGCCTTAAGTGCTTAGAGGCAAGGAATGCTGTACGTAGTAGAGAAATAGGTAATAGACCCACTAGCAGTACGCCTTAACTACCGCACACGGTCGAACTGTGTCAAGGAGGATGAAGTGGTCAGGTGACAGATGGCACCTAAGGTAGTAAGGACCCTCCGAGTTCGAACCATCCCGATAGCGAAAGCGGGGAGGAATGTAACCACTAGGACCTCAGAGCATCGAGTGCGCGCTAAATACTCAGTCAGCTGAAGTCGCTTTGTAAACAGTCCTTGAAGAGCAGGAGTCTTGGGCTCGTTCAGATGGTATTGCCGTGGGGAACTGTGTTGATGCTATTGTCAGTCTGGTTGAATGCGCATGGACGTTGTTGTCATAGCTTTCTCCAGGATAATTACTGTGTTAAGTGACCCCCAAAGTCGGCGGGAAATTTCGATGTCCATCTGGTGCCAATTGGTTGTTTGCTAATCAATTAGGTAGGGATGTGTGTAAATGCTGATGTGTGGAAGAATGTAGTGAAAGGGGAATTCAGGGTACTTGTGAACAAGGTAATGAAGAAGCAGCATGGACAGAGGCATGGCCCCAAGGGAAATCCTTTGTGTCCATCCCTATATAAATGAGGGAGAACAACGTGACTGGGAGAGGAGAACACCACCATGAGAGAGAGAGAAGGACAGAGGAGAGAGAGGAGAGAAGGGTGGGCAGGACAGGCTAGGGTCGATAGAAACGTGGTCTGGGAGACAGAAGTGAAGCAAGGACTTAGGGTAAAAGACAAGCTGGAAGAGAAAAGACTGAGTTTGAAGCCCAGAGGTGGATGAAGAGAGACAAACTGAGTTTGAAACCAGAGGTGGGTGAAAGAGACGAAGAAAAAGATTTCAACGTCGAGTTCCCAGAGACCACCACGAAGACCCAGTCCTGAAACCTGGAGCCAGTCAACCAAGGGCGTTGCCATCTTCCAGTGCTGAAGAAAACTTGAAGAGACATGTTCAAGAACTGTGGTGTGGTGTGACAGCGTGGTTCTGTGTGTGGAAACCTGGCCAGGTAAGAAGCCATTTTATTATAACCCGGGATTAGGAAATATTGATCTTTTATGTTTTGATTAGTCCATTTTGTGTAATTTCATGTTTCACAGAGAAATTGTATTTCTTGTTCTCAGTCGTGTTAGGAGAGAACCGAATGCGTGAATGCAGAGAGAGGTGAATATTTGGTGGGCGCATGAGTGTGCATATGTGTGTATGAGTGCAGACATAACCTTGGTGTGTTAAGCCTGACTAATAATACATCAGCTTAGTGCACTTAAGCAATACCATCACGATTTCCCCCAACCTGGACAAAGTGGCGAGCCTCCAGGATTGCATGGCCCAAATTAGTCTCAGGAGGGAAACAGAGAGTGTGCTAGAGTAGTACTGGGGCGAAACGTCCACTAAAGGCAATTGTAATTAACTCTTCCTAATTATTTTCTTTAGTTCTTTGAGTGTTGAGTATTGACTTATGTGTAGGGTGGTTGTATTAATCAAAGGTCGTTCAGAGAACGAAGAACGAGGTCTTAACTCTCACAGAAGCTGTGGTTTCAGATTAAGGTTCCTTTGTGTTGAAAACACTGCCATTAGTGGGTTGTACTCATAACGTTTAACAGATAAACTGTTTACTGACTTCTTCCGGGTCTATAAGAGTAACTGTTTTAGTGGTGCTAAAACACACAAAAAGGAATAGCTGAAGAAAGTTTTACTCCCATTGAGAAATTATTGAGTTTCAGAGAGAAACTAGGATATACAGGAGATGAACTGCTAAGTTCGTAGAAACTCAGCAAAGGACCGAGAGAGATGAAAGGGCTGAAAGGAGGAAGTTTGAAAAGGAACAGCTAACAGCTGTCAAAAGAAATCTAGAAGCAGAAACTGCTGCGTCAAAGGCTAAAGCAGATGCAGAGTGTATAGCTGCCCAGACAAACGCAGATGCAGAGAGTGCAGCAAGAGCAAGAGCAGAAGAGGAATCAGAAATTTTAGCCAAACAAATTGAGTTGGAAAGAATAAAGTGTGAAAATCGTAGTGAAACAGACTTCAGTTCTGAGCCAGTAGGCCACAGACTAAATTCCGCACCTGGACCTAAACTCCCACTTTTCAGTGAAGGAACTGATTCGATTGATGCCTATATCAGTCGTTTTGAATCTTTTCCCGAATACGAGGGTTGGCCCGAAGATGACTGAGCAATAAACCTGTCTGCCTTGTTGCAGGTCGTGCGTTACACACTGTTTCCACCTTACCCAAAGTCGATCAGAGGGATTTTGACAAGGTGAAACAAGCAGTACTAAAGGCATATGATTTGACTGAAGAAGGTTTTAGGCATAAGTTTCGTGAGGCGAAAATAAAACGGTGAGACATACAGTTCAGAGTTAGACTAGATCACTACTTTAACAAGTGGGTAGAACTAAGTGGAGTGGATCGTGATTTTGAAGGCCTCAAGACACTGGTGATGAAAGAACAGATACTTGATGGTTGTTGGCCAGGCCTCACAATCCACATCAAGGAAAGGAATGTCGTGACAATAGCTGAAGTTCTTGAAGCGGCAAAGACTTACCATGAAGCGAGACGTGACTTGCTTCAACAAGAGGAAAGCCCGGATCAGAGGCATATCCAGAGGATAGCAGGCCAGCACATGACTCACATAATGTGTCAGTAGTATATGCCCATAGGCCCACAGCATCACGTGAGCAAACAAGGGTGAAGGCCCATGTGGATAAGGCTGTAGATAGACGTACCCGCTTCTTATGCAATAAGACAGGACACTTGGCTAGGGACTGCATATTCAAGTCACAGAAAGCAGCAGCAGTGAGGGTCAGGCCAAGTGAGAGGCAGGTAGAAAAAGATGACACTGTCATTTTGTCTGGATTGTGCTGTGTGTTCACAGATTCAGGCGATAACATGGGTGTGCACAAAGGCAGAGTAGGGGACAATGTGGTTAGTATCTTTAGAGACTCTGGGTGTACTGGTGTAATGGTGAAAGAATCCCTGGTTAAGAAGGGACAGTTCACAGGAAAAAACACAGAGGTGTAGACAAATGACCCCCAAAGTCGGCGGGAAACTTCGATGTCCATCAGGTGCCAAGTGGTTGTTTGCTAATCAGTTAGGTAGGGATGTGTGTAAATGCTGATGTGTGGAAGAATGTAGTGAAAGGGGAATTCAGGGTACTTGTGAACAAGGATGTGGAGAAGCAGCATGGACAAAGGCATGGCCCGAAGGGAAATCCTTTGTGTCCATCCCTATATAAACTGAGGGAGAAACAACGTGACTGGGAGAGGAGAACACCACCACAAGAGAGAGAGAAGGACAGAGGAGAGAGAGGAGAGAAGGGTGGGCAGGACAGGCTAGGGTCGATAGAAACGTGGTCTGGGAGACAGAAGTGAAGCAAGGTCTTAGGGTAAAAGACAAGCTGGAAGAGAAAAGACTGAATTTGAAGCCTAGAGGTTGTCTGAGTCTGATAACAACAGAGTGTGATACCCCAAGTCTCCGTGCCACTTCCTGGACTGCAACTCCTTCTTGGAGCCATCCTATTGCTCTTCCTCGATCCAGCTCATTCAGTCTTCGACGTGGAGGCATGCTGTTGCATTGCATTTTTCGCCAGAACAGTGGCTTTTAAAGACATTGGTTGAGCATACTTTATAACCTACAGCCTGATTTAGCTCGTGCTTCACATGATTTTGATTCAGCACATGCTCCTCGGATCCCAAACACATTAGAAATTCACCCCAATTTGTTCCAAAGATGACAAGTCGCGACACATGTTTTTCCAAGGCGCGTGAGAAATGTGTGCCACAAAATTGCAGTTGTCGCAATCACTATCAATTTGTGCATGTGGTTCAATTTGTTTGGACCACAATGCGGTACAATTGAATGTTTGTGAATTTTAATTTTTTTTTTGTGCATTCTCATTGTTGGTCCTTAACTTTTTTTGAACAGTAATATCGGAGGACAAAGGTTTTTTTTACAATATGATCTTCTAACGTTTCAATCCCATTATCAAAGCCATTCAGGGTGTAGAAAGGTGCCTTTTTGGAGGTACATTGTACCAACAAGTAAGACAGTCTTATCAAGCAAAACGTCTTTACCTAATCTAAATAGCATTGTATAAAGACTGTCACAATCCACTTGGTGCACATACGGGACAAGAGTTTTACTTTCCATACAAACTAATCCTCCTGAGCACCGTCTGTCGTGTAAATTTTACAGCCGGTTTCCACAAATACGTCATAGCCTTGAAAATCGGCTGAAACAAAATAAAGGGAAGAAATAAAATGGATAAAATCTCTATTATCTAATCGATTGAAAACCACCCACATATATTCCAGTGAAAACAATTGTACGCTATACTAGATTGTTTATACTTTTATGCCACACATATTTTAACTGACATGGCTAAACTTATTTACCTTATTAGACGAACTACTGTCATTTTACGCACGACGACATACATTTTTCCCGCATCATGGTTCTTAGTCTCGATGTGTAAGAGGTTGTATGTGTGTGTGTGTGTGTGTGTGTGTGTGTGTGTGTGTGTGTTTGTGTGTGTGTGTGTGTGTGTGTGTGTGTGTGTGTGTGTGTGTGTATGTGTGTGTGTGCGTGTGTGTGTGATCAATGCAATCAGTCGTACCTTTCGTTTTATCTCAGTGTTTAGTCATACAGTCACCACCAAGTCTTATAGTCATAGAATCAAGTTTAGTCTTAGGGACAGTCGCAGTCGTTAAATTAGTTTTGGTCGTAAATGTGTCGCTGATGCTGAGTATCCCTTGATGTTTGACACATCTATAATAAGATAGTCAATAATATAGGAAGTTTCATTTGCTACCACATAATTACGATCACTTCCCATTCACACATCCATCAGCATCGATAATTCATTCAAAATACAAGTCATCGCCACTTTGTTTTCATAGACATTCTCACGCTCAACCCTGTTGTTTATTTCATCAACATGAATACTCTCACCTCACTCATCCCGCACGATCACGTGTTTTTTCTTTAACACACTCTCTCTAAGTCACTTTGCAGCACTTCGAACTTACCGAGTTTCATCACATCAGATAACGTAACATCGCTGAGTACAATGAAAAAGGCATCGCTCAAAACATAACGGTCAAAAACCGAATCCATATTTAACACATTTAGTAATGATGTGTCGTTATGTGTTAACATGTTTTTGTCAATATCGATGTCAGTGACAATCCGCACAGGATTTTAAATGCTTATCTCCTTCACATCAACATTGGTCACTTCCCCAGCTAAAGTGACCCAACGTGAATTTGGAACAGGCACTCTGTATGGTGATAGCTTACATTTTGCCTCCCTCTGACTCTAATAACAGGATATTTTCCCAGCGACATGGCTGGCCTGAATCCTATTTCATTTATATCAGGTTTTCACTGAATCAAGACCAAACCTTTGCTTTTGATCACAAGGCGATCATAAACCATGGCCTTCAGGTGTGGAACAAGCTTTAACTCTGAAAGAAAGCCTTCGCCAGCAGATATCTCAGTTGATTTTATTTGTTGTTTCACTCGCAAAATCGTAACATGGTATTGTTAGCGAGCTCGGCTTTGAATTCAGACACGATCGAAAAGAACCTTGGCCAGAGATTCAGTTTATCCGTAATCATCTCGTGTACCAACACTTAATATTGTAGCCAGAACTCATTGTCTTTACTAGAATACTGTGTGTTATGATGTTATATATCTCTGGCCTTCCTTCTAGGAGGGCAGAGGGGAAGAGAGAGAGAGAGAGAGAGAGAGAGAGAGAGAGAGAGAGAGAGAGAGAGAGAGAGAGAGAGAGAGAGAGAGAGAGAGATGATGATGATGATGATGATGATGATGATGATGGTGATGATGATGCCATTCTAGTCTGCAGACCTCAATGCACCACGGTTGCTGGTCAACATTGATTGTTAGTATGATTACGGGTAGACTTGGATGCACTTACTTAATGAAAGACACTGATGAAGTTGATCAAACTTTGGTAAACATAAACTTACCACAAGCGTTATCTTCTGAAAGTTTAGAAAGATAGGACACATCTGACATTGTCATTTTTCACGGTTACGAATATATCACAATCTTACATTTTTAAGGTTTACCTGTTAAAGTTCCACAGGCTGTTGACAAATGTCAAGCAAATGTTAGTTCTCCCGTTTCACTCATGTTTCATCAGAATGTAACATCACTGACTGGTCACGGGTTCTGTTAGGGGAGGGAGGGAGGAGGAGAGGAAGGGGGAGCACGGCAATGATACATGCTGTACAATGACTCGGCATCATGGAAACTTTAGGTAGAAAACTACATTTTGTTCATGTATGCCACTTTTGTTCTAAAAGTTTGTTAAATGGTGTTAGTGGTGCGAGGGACTTTTACCAATGTTTACTGTTAATCATCATATTCATTATGTGATGAATATCCGTCCGGGGTAGGAAGAATCTGTGAGCGAAAGCTTGACTGCTGAACGTCTTAAGAGAAATGTCTAATAATACGATATGTTAGATAATATCGCATTTACTGTTTAATTGTCCGACTAAATTGATAGGGATTTCAGTTATGGAAGACAAAATGTTGAAGCCACGCATCACCATAATTAAACTTGTAATATTTTGGTTTACTAGAAAACCTTTCTCAGCACTAACACTGGGCAACTGACAAATGAAACAGTATAGAATTTTGTGGCAGTGAAACTGAAAAAGAGTTCACTGGAACAAGTTCACTGAGGGGGGAGGGGGGGGGGGGAAGGGAGTTGTGGTGGTGTTGGAGGGGAGATTGTGGGAAAGAGTGAAGAAAAGGCAGGAGTTAGGAGGAGGATGCATGGGTATGAAGGGTGCAATACAAAGGGTGAGAAGTGGAGGGATGGTGGTTAAATGGGCTGGGAGTCGAAGAGAAAATAAAAACGACAATTATATAGCAATACTAAGAATAATAAATGTATGTATTGTGTGTGTGTGTGTGTGTGTGTGTGTGTGTGTGTGTGTGTGTGTGTGTGTGTGTGGTGTGTGTGTGCGTGCGTGCAGAAAATTTAGATGGGCTGTAGAGAAAGATTGGCGAGCATGTTGACAAGGGGAAGGGGGTAGAAAAGGAATTTAAAAGAGGAGACTCAGAAAGGAAGGGGGGGGGGGGGGGGGGGGGGGGGGAGGCGGGGGGGGGGGGGGGCGGAGAAGAATGGGATGGAAGCTGGACGTGTGGTCTGAGGTAGACCCAGGGGACAGTAGAAAAGAGGAATGTGTGTGTGTGTGTGCGTGCGTGCGTGCGTGTGTGTGTGTGTGTGTGTGTGTGTGTGTGTGTGTGTGTGTGTGTGTGTATTGTGCAGGAGGAAGACCAGATGGGAAGAACAGGGGGTATGAGAGAGGACGGTAAGTGAAGATGAACAAGAGAATGAAAAGACAGCTGACACAGGGGAGCTGGTAGGGCAGGACAGGGGCGACATGGACAGAACAGGGGAAAAAGGGGGATAACAAACAGGAACACCTTGAAATGATGGTGGAGCATCTGGAAAATGAAGTCAAGGAACAGAAGAAAATATTATAAAGAGCAAGTATTGAGGGGTAGCCTGAGAAAATTATAAACGGAAACTGAATTAAAAGGTGAAAGAGAGTTATAGTGAAATAATACACATAATTAATTACAATCCATACAGGTAGGTGAGATATTAATGTTGATGGTGTTTAAGGATATGGAACAGAAACAATAAACTACAAGTTTAAGTTCATTCAAACTGTGGTCATGTGTTCTTTTGCTCCCCTCTACAACATTCAGTCCATCAGGAAAATTTGCGCACAATTTGTAGCACCATTGCATTCCTCTACATTTGCGAAAGATTTCATCCGTTTCTCAGATTTGTTCAATTACAGTTTGTGCCAGGTGTTCAATCGGATGTTCTAGACTGATGAAATGTCTAACTACTCGTATTTGTGTTTTGGTGTTAATGTCTGATCAGTGCTTGTAAAATCTCTGCTCTAATGTCTTGCCAGTTTCCCGAACATCTTGCTCATTGTGACAAGACAATGATAAACATAAGGTTTGATCAGCGGCATGCAAGATGATCATAGATAGTGAACTGTTTTGTACGGACACTGGTAAAGTCCGATGTCTGTAGGAGGTGTTGTGTGTGTGTGTGTGTGTGTGTGTGTGTGTGGTGTGTGTGTGTGTGCGTGTGTGTGTGTGTGTGTGTGTGTGTGTGTGTGTGTGTGTGTGTGTGTGTGTGTGTGTGTGTGGTGTGAGAATGAGTGAGTGTGTGTGTGTGTGTGTGTGTGTGTGTGTGTGTGTGTGTGTGTGTGTGTGTGTGTGTGTGTGTGTGTGTGTTTCTACATATAATGCATTTTCTGTCCGTGTTGCAAAGAAAGCTACCATGTCATGTGACACCTGATCTTGGGGGCCATCAGTAGACGTTTGATGTTGACACACTTTCTTTCTCCCATCGCACGTGGCACAAGGGACACAGCTGGCATTCGCCTGCTAGTGTGTAGAGTGGGCATGGCTTGTTTTAGCCATTTGGCCAGCGGTGGGTTTGCAGTATTGTGGATCACTATACATGGAGTGCGGTTCTCTGTGGCACCATGCTCTTTAGAACGGAGCGTTTTCGTGCGTGGAACAGATGACACCTTGGCAATGGATGCCTCCACCAAGGCTTTGGGGTACCGTCGTCTTGCCAGCATTTCGGATGTTCCTGGCATTTTATGTGATATGTTGTAGCTGTTGAGCAAATACGCCCGATACGAAGCGCTTGTCTATAGGGGATGCTTCGCTCACAGTGACGAGGGTGACACGAGTTCAAAAGGTAGCTTCATCTGCGTGTCCACATAGCATTGTTGAGTCTATGCAGCTTCGCAGTGGGTCAGCAAGTTTCACGTAGTGATTCCTGTCTCTTGTTGCCAGCAGAATGTCAGCTGCATGTGTGATCACACCAGCCGCTCTCAAAATAGCTGTCTGTATGTGCTGGAGCTTGAGATCAGTCATTCTTCCCTCTTGAGGCAGCTTAGACCAAAATTAATGTCTGCATTGAAAGTGAGAACATCGAGTTGAGAGCAGTTTTCCGGTCTGTTGTAAGCTACGTTTTGTTCTTTTGGACATCCGATCCCAGTTTTTAGTCAGAACGGACATTGCTTTAATTAATTTAATCTTTCTAATTTAATTTAATTTAATTTATTAATCAGTTAATTTTGCTTCCATATTTTGTTCAGACGCAACAGTCTCCAACCGATCAGAATTTTTTTTTGCTTCTAAAGAGTCTTGGTCGTTTTCGATTACATTTTCTTCAAAATTGTCTAGACCTGCTTCTTCGTCATCCACCACCACAATAGACTGCATATTTATGTGCCTTTTTCCTTGTCCATAAACTTCGTCATGCACATCTGAAAGGGCGTATTTTTAAAACCCATCTACTGCTGGCATGGTGGTCTTGGACTACTTTCATAACATCTGTGGTCTCGAGGATAAACTACCATTACACGATGGTTCGAAAAGATCATGTTCCATGGCTTCTGAAAGAGTCATGCCGGAGCCAGAAGTATTTATTATCTGAAAGGGTCGACCGCGCAGTGAACTTGGAGGCACGTCATATTTCGATATGGAATTCGACAGACTTACACAAATACACCATACAGATATTACATCAATCCATAAGAACAAAGCAGCTACTGATCTTGTTGGAAGCTAGAACACACAACACAACCAAAATTGACACATGGTAAGTTTTTGTGCAAGAACAATACTGGATGCAGCTGACTAGCATGAAAACACGGCACTATTATTACTATTTTGACGTGCGCACTGCATCTCATGTATACATGTATGCACAATTTATCAGACTGCGAGTTTGTTTTTAGTGCACAGTGAAGTGTGTAATGTAAAGGTTATAAAACAAAATAAAACTTTAATGACGCATTTCTCCGCAAAACCTGCAAATTATAATTGACAATGAACCGAAAAGAGTTATAGTTTTCACAAGAAACCATCAGCAGTCCATTAAAAAAAGAAAACCCAGAACATTGAGAAAGACCTAGAATACTTGTTCTGAAGAACTCTGTTTCAATGTAAAGGAATTAAACTTTTACTTAAAAATAATTTAAGTCATGCACATCATCCAAAGTCTGGAAAATAGACATTTTAGACCTCAAGAGTCTTGAAGCAGATATGGGTAAATTATCTATTAGGATAAAATTGATCACATATACTTTACTGCCATTTTGGGAAAAGTTTAGAAAGCATACCCTGAACATACATGGACGTGGAAAATCTCTCTCTCTCTCTCTCTCTCTCTCTCTCTCTCTCTCTCTCTCTCTCTCTCTCTCTCTCTCTCTCTCTCTCTCTCCACACATTCTTTTTTTCAGTCTCCATGTACTGCGTTTTAGCATCCAAGCTTATCATGTTTTCATGCAAAATTTCAGACATTGCTCCTATGTTATGGACTGTTTGTTTGGTAGATATTCTCTGGGACTGTTGGACCTGATTTGATCGTCTGTCTGGCAGTAGGAGGAGCTTGGCGTCCTGCAGTTCATTCTTTAAATTAATGACCACGGTTTTCCCTCCACGAAGTATCGATCTCAACCGTCTGCAGTAAACGGAGACAAACGGCCCCATATTTCTTTAACACGAGCACTATAGAACTGTTTGTCTTGATTTCACCATGTCCTTTTCGCAGAGTTTTGTTTCTTATGATTCAGTGTTTGCATTGTAATATATTTTGTATCTTCTCCACGTGCTATCATCAATCATCTACACCCAACACAGACAGTAGTGGCCCATTGGACAAAGCGTCCGCTTAGCATTTGAGAGAACCTTGTACTTGAACTTTTTCTTTCCCCTGTAGCATTATCGTTGTTATAACGTGTTATGTTTCATTCACGCATGCAGTAACACCTATTGTTAGATTTTCGGTATTTAGTTTATCATGTTTTCATTGTTCTTTGACCCGGAAGTTAAAAAAGAATGATGTTGGCATGGCTAGAAAAAAACTGTAATAGTCGTTTCTTTTGTTCGATCTGTTTTTTGTTTGTTTGTTTGTTTTTTCTTTCTTTTCTTTTGTTGGCAAAAACAACGAATATCTAATCAAACCTTTCGTATGTTGCTTTATTGGTGACCCAGACGTGAGTAGAGACTGTATAAATGACCAAGCTGTTCTTTCTGTTTTCTTCAAGAAAAATAAGCTACGACCACTCATAATATGGAACTCACGTCACAAGTCATTCATCAACTTGCAGATGCCATTCGCCAACAAACACTCGAACAAGCCAAAGTAGCTTCTCCATCCCCACAATAGCTGTTATTGCTTTCAAAGCTCCGCCATTCTGGACAACTAATTTTAATGCACGGCTTTTACGTTTGAAATCTTCATTCGCCACTCACGCACCTTGCATTACAAATGACATTACCAAATTCCATCATGTTGTGCAGCTCCTGGATTCAGCTACTTCCCGACGTGTCCAGGCAGTTATTGAACATACTTCAGCTCGTAGCCTCTCAAGGCAGCACTTAAAGATGCATGTGAAGCAACACTGTTTCAATAGGACACTGCACTGTTAAACATGCATAGTCGGGGGGACAGGCGTTCTCCAGAACTTTTACAATACATGCGATCCCCAATTCTGACCCCCAGACTCTTTTTCGAGCCCTCTTCCTAAACCAGTTTCCTCTAGACGTTCGACGTATGTTGGTCCAAACCCTTGAGGTTGACCTTGATATATTGGCAAAGACGGCAGATCGTATCCTTGAAATAGATTGGCTAGCACTGGTTTCTGTGACAGCAACTTACCACCAGGCTTCTCCTGCGCCAGTGGTTAAAGAGGGACAGCAAATTCACAGCACAGCTACCGACAAATTAAATGCCTTATACAGAAATTTCAAGTTTAAAAAGCGACGCACAATGAACAAAATACAGACCTCCACACCTCCTTTTGCCCTATGTAAATATAATTCACAGTTTGGTGCTGCTGCTAGACGTTGTAAGGGCATCGTTGATGGCAGGTCCTCTGCCATGGCTTCATCACAAACCCCAGAAAAACAAAATGACCACATATTTAAAGGTACATCTCCAAGAACCTTTGCAGTCAATACAGATACCGCTAACACAAAAATGTTCTTCAAAGTCACACAACCAACATGAGCGCCATCACAGATGCTGACCTCATGTCAGGCCGGTCTTTCCTCCTCAACACTGGAGCAGAAGATCTGTTGTTTGTTCCTGTAAATCTAATGGATCGGAAAAAAAATCCCTCGTCGCAGCAAAAATGGTTCAGCCATTCCTGCTCATGGAAAGCGAAATATTCTTCTCAAATTTAGGAAAGAATCCAATTTCAAACAAACGTTTTAGATAGCAGATGTGACTCAACCTATTCTCGGTGCAGATTTCTTTACTTCCCATCAACTGCCAATAGATTCCACCAATAGAAGACTGTTCTCCTATGATGGAAGATTTATTATTAATGCACATCTCATTCATTCTCAAACCTCACGCATACACAGATGAAGCAATAGTGGAAGAATTTTCTGAACTGTTGGTCCCATCTCTCAAAGAAAAGATACTGGGTGTGCTTCACCATATTCCGACTACTGCCCCCCCCCCCCCCACTCGGCCCCCTCCCTCCTCCAAGTACATGTGCGTACTCGTTGTCTTGATCATGAGAAACTGACGGCAACCAAAGCTGAATTTGATGAGATGGAACAACTCGGTCTTGTTCACCGCTCATGTTCTCCATGAAGTTCACCTTTGCATATGGTTAAAAATGCAGTGGTGGCTGGCGACCATGTGGAAGCTATTGAAGAATCAATGATGTAACGAAGGATGAACGCTATCCCCTACCACACATACATACAAGATCTCAATGCAAATCTTCATGTAAAGAATTTTTCCAAAATGGACTTGATTCGTAGTTATGATAAGATACCTGTTGCACCAGACGACATTCCCAAAATGCAGTGATAACTCCTTTTGACTTGTACGAGTTTTTGAAAATGCCTTTTGGCTTGAAAAATGCAGCTCAAACCGTTTAACGACTCATGGATGGAATTCTGCGAGGCAAGGAGTAGATTGTTGTTTTGTTTACCTGGATGATATCCTGGTTGCAAGTACTACTCCAGAGCAGCATAAGAACGACTGCGCTCTGTTTTCAGTTTACTGACTCTGAACGGTCTGGTCGTTAGCAACAAGAAATGCACCTTTGGTCAGTCATCCTTGAATTTCCTAGGATACGTGGTCTCGGCGGCTGGAATCCAGCCTCTTCTAGAGAAAGTTCGTACTATTGCAGATCTCCCTACATCTACAGACAAAAAAGCTCTTGAACGATTTATTGGGATGATGAACTTCTATCATAAATTTCTACCTGGAATTGCCAAGCGCCTTTTACCATCGACGGGGGTTACAAGACACAAATCCATGAAGCTCATCTGGACAGCTGAATATCACCTTCAGGAGGCTAAGTCTGCACTGGCCTATTTTGGTTTTCGTGAGGGATGCTTGGGACATGATCTGTTTGAGCACTGTCTTGGGTGGAATTATGTGAGGTGTTCCTGTCGTGATTTGCAAAGGGCAGACACAGATCAGCCCCGCAGATTCATATTGTGATCACAGAACCATGGAGACGAGTTATGACATCTGATTTTTAGCTCTGAACCTCACCCTGACTGTCTCAGAGTGTGTAGAAATTCGTTAGTTCGTTTTGCAAGATGTCCGTGCATACTTGAAAATGTACTATTTTCAAAGACAATGACCCCCATAAAGTGTGTGCGTGCGTGCGTGCATGCGTGCGCGTGATCTTCTATTACCGCAACATTTTCTCCTCCTTCACTGTCCTCTTCCTTTATAAGCTGACACTCTGTCCTTGTCATTCCATTTTCTTTCTCCCCTCTCGCTTTTCCTTTCTTTCCTGCCTCCCCGGTTATCTCCATTCACGCCTCTTCCTCCTACAATCCCCCCGTTCTCACCTCTCTCTCTCTCTCTCTCTCTCTCTCTCTCTCTCTCTCTCTCTCTCTCTCTCTCTCTCTCTCTCTCAATTACAATCACTATCTTTATTTTAGTTCCCCATTCAGTCCAGTTATAGTATGCTTCGCCAGCCACCTCTTGACAAATCCACTGAAGTTGAACTCTACATCAAAAGTGTAGAAAAGAAATCTCTCAAGTGAAATCCAAACCTGTCCGCAATTCCAACCTCTCACGGGATGAACAAAAAGCCTTGAATCACTGAGACAAAGACAAGACATTGTCATCAAACCAGCAGACAAAGGTGGTGCAGTGGTGGTCTGGGAGAAACAGCTGTACATAAAAGAAGCACACCCGACAACTGTCAAACACAAATTTCTATACACCACTCACAGCATCAACCCTCCCCCAACACCAGAAACTCATCTCAACCACAGTTAAACAAGAAATCAAACATAAGAACTTACCGAAGACAGCCAAACTCCTCATAATGACAGACACCAAACAACCCACCTTCTACCTGCGCCTAAACTACACAAAACCAATACACCCGGCAGACCCATTGTATCTGCATGCAGCTGCCCTACAGAACACATTTCACAGTACTTAGACTCTCTCCTCCAACCCATAGTACAAGGCCTCCCCACATACCTCAAAGACACTACACACACTCAACATGATTAATTCATACAACACAGATCCCACTTTCCAACCCAGCCTCCTCTTTACACTTAAACGTCGTCTCTCTCTACACTTCCTCCCTCATGCTGATGGATTGAAGGCCCTCGCATTCTTTCTTAACAAACGCCCCCTTAACAAACAACACCCTCCCACAGCTACACTGGTCAGACTTGCAGAATTAGTCCTCACCCTCAATACTTTTGAATTTAACAACCACACATTCTCACAAATCAGTGGTGTTGCTATGGGAACCAAGATGGGACCATCCTATGCCTGCCTCTTCATGGGACACCTAGAACACCGCTTACACAGGCCCTACACCAGAGCTCTACAAAGATACATAGATGATGGATTGGGAGCCACATCCATGCCAGAACATGACCTCCAGAATTTCCTCAACTTTGCACAGACCTTCCATCCATCCATCCAGCTGACCTACACCATTTCACAGTCAGTTAATTTCCTGGACATCACTATCTCCCCAAAGATGGACTGCTTCAAACCTCAGTCTTCTACAAACCTACTGATGCACACTCATACCTGGACTACACATCTTCCCACCACCAGTCCACTAAAAATAGCATTCCATATTCTGAATTCCTTTGCCTACTCAGACTCTGCTCTAGCGAAGAGATTTCACTATACAAGCAGCCAAATGTCTGATTTTTTCACCAACCGTGGATACCCTAGTGCCGTCATCAATGATGCTCTCAGCCGCACTGCAGCTAAATCCAGAACATCTACTCTGGAAACTAAAACCTCCCAAAGAGACAGACAGACCCACTGCCTGCCTTCTCTTCCATCCTCAAAATCTGCCCATCTGAAGGATCCTGAAGTCTAACTGGCACATGGTAGAAAATCATAAACCTGCCTTTGAGACGAAGCCTATGATCACTTTCAAACGTGACAAAAACCTCAGCGCCCTACTGGTGCGCTCTAAGCTGAACAAATCTTCACACCTAAGCCACCAGGTACTTTCCCCTGCTCTAAACCCAACTGCAAAATCTGCTCTCTCACCAAACCAGGCACCATCCTACATGGCCCCACAGGCTCTTTCACTATTAAATGCACTTTCTCCTGCCAGAGCCACAACATTGTGTATGCCATCCACTGTCAGCTGTGCGGTAAGATCTATGTAGGTGAGACATCTCGCACACTTGAGACGCGCATCTCTGAACACCTGGCCGACATCCGCCACCATCGGCCCAAACCAGTCGCTCTACACTTCAACCATGCCCAACACAACATCAACCATGTCAAAGTCTTGGCACTTTGGCAATCTAAAAGTGACAACTTGGAATGCGTTATGCAGGAATCTCATCTCATTGCCAAACTGGGCACCGTCCACCCTCATGGCATCAACGTCCAAAAGTAGTATGTGTCATTCCATCTCTGCAGCTCCAGCCTGAAATATCTTCCACCTACGCACACCCTACCTCTGTTTACCTCAGACATAGGTTGCAGTTATCATCCTCTTCCCTTTTCCTACACTCTCTGAGTCTCTCCATTTGCTACATCAATCGACTTACCCCCCCCCCCCCCCTGCCCTAGTAATGATGTGTGTAGGGATGTTGGTGGGTATGGCGGTTGTTGGGGGTGGAGGTGGGGGTAACCAATGAATAAGGCGATATTACACATGGAACACACACACACACACACACACACACACACACACACACACACACACACACACACCCCACACAAATCACACACACACACACACACACAACACACACACCACACACAACACAACACATACACACACACATAATGAATAGAATGCTAGCTCCTTTATCGTTGGTTGTGAAGGGGGGGGGGAAAGAGGAGAGAGAGAGAGAGAGAGGAGAGAGAGAGAGAGAGAGAGAGAGAGAGTGAGAGAGAGAGAGAGAGATTTTGTGTATAGGTGTGAATATGTTGCCCTCCCCCTCCCCCTCCCCCAGTTAGTACGTAAACCCATCCCCTTCTTCCCTCCACCCTCAAAGCATCAACACCAGAGAATGTAAATATGCGGGTTCACAACCACCCATCTTATTTTGCACGAAAACCCCCTTTTCACATATAAATCACGTCCATTTCATGTCAGTTTTGGTCAAAATTAACACCTGTTTTCTAAAAAATTAACACCTCAAAACCTCTAAAATTGACGCAATTAGCACATTAAAAATGGGGGCTGCGTGCTAGATAAGATTTGGTGATTGTGAACAAAGATATTTACATTCTCTCCAGGGACATAAAATCAACTAAACATTTATATGGCTTGACAGCTGCAGCACCAATATTGATTAGAATCAGTCTGGTGGCTAGGCTGTGTGCAGTGGAGTGTGCAACACGAGAGCTGCCACCAGTGCATTATTAATCATCGGAGCCATAGCTCCCCATCACGCGTGCACGTTCAGCCAATCGACAGGGGGTATGACATCATGTTTCGCGGACAGTTATTCTAGAACATTCGATGGTAGACGCATAACACAACACCCAAAAACAGTTCTAGACATGTCTCCCGCGTGTAAACCCCTTATCAAATCAAGTGCTGGGCTTAAATCACGTGACATTTTTGTTGTTAGCAACCTGTATTAAAGTGCCTTGCCATTTCTCTTGGTGGCGTTGTGCTGTGCAGGTGTGTGGTGCTTTTTCTGTGAGGACAGTGTTTGATTATGTCACAAAATATAGCTGCAGTTTCAGAAGACAGTGCGGATTCTGAGTTAGAAAAAGTTCTTGAATCACAAATACCTTTTCAACAACTTTATAGATTAAATTTTTCAGGTGAGGAAGTATGGATTCAGCTAACAACTTTCCAAAAAGCTCAAAATCTCCCATTACCACCCCCAACACCAACAGAATTGTGGACTGAAGAAGAAATAAGATACTTTATAAATTAAAAATTTCTTAAAAAAAAAGCCAAAAAAAAAGGGGGGCCAAAAAAAATGTAAAACAAAAAAAAATTTCCCTTTTTCAATTTTTTAAAAAAAGGGGGAAAAAAAAAAAAAAAAAAAGGGGGAGGCCAAAAACGGTTGCAAGATGTTCCGTGCATACATGAAAATGTACTATTTTCAAAGACAAAGACCCCCCATAAGTGTGTGCGTGCTGCGTGCATGCGTGCGCGTGAATCTTCAAGAACCTCAACATTTTCCTCCTCCTTCACTGTCTTCTGTCCTTTATAAGCTGACACCCTCTTGTCCTTGTCATTCCCCATTTTCTTTTCTCCCCTCATCGCTTTTTTCCTTTCTTTCCTGCCTCCCCGGTTTATCTCCAGTTCACGCCTCTTCCTCTACAATCCGCCCCGTTCCCACCTCTCTCTCTTCGCTCTCTCTCTCTCTCGTCCTCACTCTCACTCAATCTTCTCCTCAGGCTCGCTCTCCTCTCTCTCTCAGATTTACAATCAATATCTTTATTTTATGTTCCCTCATTCAGTCCATTAGTAAGCTTGCCAGCCACCCTTGACAATCCACTGAAGTTGAACTCTACATCAAAATTGTAAAAAGAAATCTCTCAAGTAAAATCCAAACCGTCCGCAATCCAACCTCTCACGGATAACAAAAAGCCATTGAATCACGAGACATAAGTACAGACATTGTCATCAAACCAGAGACAGAATGTGGTGCAGTGTGGTCTGGGAGAAACAGCTGTACATAAAATGAAGCACACAAAGAACTGTTCAAACACAAATTTCTATACACCACTCACACATCAACCCTCCCGCCAACACCAGAAACTCATCTCAACCACAGTTAAACAAGAAATCAAACATAAAACTTACCGAAGACGAGCCAAACTCCGTCATATGACAACACCAAACTACCACCTTCTGAGACTGCGCCTAAACGACACAAAACCATACCCCCGGCAGACCCATTGTATCGCATGCAGCTGCCCTACAGAACCACATTTGCACAAGTACTTAAATCTCTCTCCTCCAACCCAAATAGTACAAGGCCTCCCCACATATCCCTCAAAGACACTCACACAACTCACATGATTGAATTCAGTACAACACAGATCCCACTTTCCAACCAAGCCTCCACTTTAACACTTGACTTCGTCTCTCTCTACACTTCCATCCCGCATGCTGAGGATTGAAGGCGCCTAGCATTCTTCTTAACAAACACCCCTTAACCAACGAACACTCCTCCCACAGCTACCCTGGTCAGACTTGCATATTAGTCCTCACCCTCCAATACTTTTGAAATTTAACAACCACACATTCTCACAAATCATTGTGTTGCAAGGGAACCAAGATGTACATCCCTAGCATGCCTCCTTCATGGGGGACACTATAACACCGCTTACTCAGTCCCAACACCAGAGCACTACAAATATACATAAGGATGATGGATTGGAGCACATCCATGACAAACATGACCTCCAGAATTTCCTCAACTTTTGCACAGACCTTCCATCCATCCTTCGGCTGACCTCACCATTTCATCAGGTTCCATTTAATTCCTGGACAATCACTATCCCCTAGTATCTCCCTCAATGATGGACTGCTTTCAAACCTCAGTCTTCTACAAACGACTACTGATCCACACTCATACCTGGACTACACATCCCCCTTCCCACCACCAGTCCACTAAAAATAGCATTCCATATTGCTGAATTCGCTTGCCGTACTCAGACTCTGCCAAGCGAAGAAGCTTTCACTAGACACGCAAGCCAGAAATAGTCTGATTGTTTTCACCAACCGTGATACCCTAGTGGCCGTCATCAATTATGCCTCAGCCGCACGCACTAAATCGAGAACATCTACTCAGTAAACTAAACCTCCCAAAAAGCATACAAACCCACTGCCTGACTGCTCGTCCATCCTCAAAATCGCCCATCTAAGGATCCTGAAGTCTATACTGGCACATGGTAGAAAATATAAACCTGCCTTTGAGAACTGAAGCCTATGATCCACTTTCAACTGACAAAAACCTCAGCGACCTACTGGTGCCTCTAAGCTCAACAAAATCTCACACCTAAGCCAACCAGGTACTTTCCCCAGCCTAAACCCAACTGCGAAATCTTCTTCTCTCCACCAACCAGGCACCATCCAACATGGCCCCACTGGCTCTTTTCACTATTAAATGCACTTTCCTCCTTGCCAGAGGCCACACTTTGTGTAATGCCATCCACGTTCCGCTGTGGCGGTATGATCTATGGTAGGATGAGACATCTCGCAACAACTTGAAGACGCCACTCTGAACACCTGGCCGACTCCGCCACCATCGCCCAAAACCACGCCTCTAACACTTCAACCATAATGCCCAACACAACACACCATGTCCAAAGTCATTGGCACTTGGCAATCTAAAAGGACAACTTGCATGCTTTATGCAGGAAATCTCATCTCATATGCCAAACGGGCACCGTCCACTTCCCTCATAGTTGGCAATCAACGTCCCAAAAGTAGTATGTGACATTCCATCTCTTCAGCTTCCAGCCTGATATCTCTTCCACCTATCGCGACACCCTACCTCTGTTTACCTCAAACATAGGTAGCAGTTAACTTCTCGTCTTCCCTTTTCCTACACTCTTCTGAGTCCTCCAATTTGCTACCATCATCGAATTAAACCCCCCCCTCACCCCTGCCCAAGTAATGATGTGTGTAGTATGATTGTTGGAATGGTCGGTTTTGTTTGGGGGTGAGGAGGGGGGTAGCCAATGAATAAGCTGATTTACACATGAACTACACACACACACACACACGACACACACACACACACACACACACACACACACACACACAACTGCCTCGACACGACACCCACACACGCTACTTCTTATTGCTAACACACAGTACACACACACACACACACACACACACACATACAACACACACATAATAATAGAATGCTAGCTCCTTTAATCGTTGGTTTGTGAAGGGGGGGGGGATGAGAGAGAGAGAGATAGCGAGTAGAGAGAGGAGAGTTTAGAAGAGAGAGAGAGAGAAGATGAGGATAGAGAGATATTTTGTGTATAGGTTTTGTGAATATGTTGCCCGCCCCCCTCCCCCGTCCCCCAGTTAGTACAGTAAACCCATCCTCCTTCTTACCTCCACCCCAAGAGCATCAACACCAGAGAATGTAAATATGCGGTCAACAACCACTCCAACTTATTTTGCACGAAAAACCCCCCTTTTTCACTATATAAATCACGTCCCATTTCATGTCATTGTTGGGGGGGGCAAATTAACACTGTTTTCTAAAAATATTTAAACTACCTCCAACCTCTAAAATTGACGCAATAGCACATTAAAAATGGGGGCTTGCGTTGCTAGATAAGATTTGTGATTGTGTGATCAAAGATATTACATTCTCTCCAGGACAAAAAAGCTACTAAACATTTGATATGCGGACACTGCAGCACCAATAATTGAATTAGAATCAACTGTGCTAGGCCTGTGTCAGTGATGTGCAACACGAGAAGCTCCACAGTGCCATATTAACCACGAGCCATACTCACTCCATGCACTGGCGTGCAAGCGTGTCAGCAATCGACAGGTTATGACAATCATGTTTTCGGCGCCGGGACAGTTATTCTAAAGCAGTTCGATGTAATGACGCATAACACAATACAACCAAAAACAGTTCTAGACATGTCTCCCCGCGTGAAAACACCTTATCAAATCTCAAGTGCTGGCTAAATCACGTGAACATTATTGGTTTTAGCACCTGTATTAAAGTGCCTTGCATTTTTTTTTCTCTCTTGGTGGTCTTGTCCTGTGCAGGTGTTGGGTTTCTTTTTCTGTGAAGAATTTTGATTATGTCACAAAAAATAGCTGCGAGTTGCAGAAGACAGTGCGGATTTCTGAAGTTTAAAAAAGTTCTTGAATCATCAAATACCTTTTCAACAATTTATAGATAAATTATTCATGTGATAGAAGATATGTAAACAGCTACACAACTTTCCAACAAGCTCAAAATCTCCACCATTACCACCCCCAACACCAACAGAATTGTGGACTGAAGAAGATAAGAATATTACATTAAAATATAAAATCTTTGAATAAAATGATGAAGTAGCATCTAAAGCGAAGAGAGAAGGTCCACAAAAACTGTCAAAACATGACTCTCAAAAAAACTCTTTTACAATGTTTAAAGAAAAGGAAAAAAAAGAAAAAGCAGGAATGAGATGAGCCAATCTAGACTGCATAACTATCTTGCATCCAATCAATGCAGATATTAACTCAACGATTTCAAGAGAAACTTTTGTCGGAAAACCTTTGCAAAAGCATTTGATGAAACGAAATTGTGGCAAGGTTTCAAAAGGAGTTAAAAATGTAAAGAAACAGGAGGCCCTCAATACGATTATGATTACATCCAGTTTGGGAACTTTAATCCTGTGTAAAAAATTGTTTTGATTGAGCACAGGAAAGAAGTAGGATGAGCCCAAAATGGGCCTCAATGGCTTAAAGAGCAAATTGTTATTATTCTGATGATGCATTTAGCGCGCAAATTTCGTGCTATTGCAAAGATCCTTTTGGAAATCCACAGTTTTTCACTGTCGTTCTTTCCCATGATGTATATTTCTTGGCAATTTTACAGCAAGATTAATTCTATGTAGTCAAGTCCCCTGAATTTAGGGATATTTTGTCACAACCCTATCACACTAACAAAAGACCGATCAGCTCCGAGCTTCCAAAAAGTAACTTCAATGCTTGACAAAGTATTGTGAACTCCATGACTTGTAGATTGGAATGACGTGTTCTAAACACAGAAACAGTCAATAGATAACCACCTGTCTGTTCCAGTTTTCTGAAACTACTGTGCCTTCATGCTAAAAATAGAAAACGAAACGCTTAACCGCCTCTAGCTGGTTTTGGACTATTGACGATAAGTATGACGTGATCTAAAATAGGTAACGTTGACGGCTTAACGTTTGGCAAAGCATTTTCTACTGAAAAACCTCTTCAACGCCCTGCACAACCTCCTTTTGTAAGGCCGTGCCTTTTCAGCGTCCTGCCGATAGAACTTTGAAAAGATCCGTGATCAATATTCAGGACTTTGATAATGCTTTTGTGGCTGTCTCGAATTTACGGTCCGCTCAACTTTTGTGAACAACAAAAAGCCCCTTTCACAGTCCCCCGCAAGCACCTCCCTGATCTATTGTTGTGGTGTTTGTTATTTTGATGTTGTTTGTTGAGTGGGTGAGCGTTTGGTCCGACAAGGTAGTCATAATCCAGGTCAAAAGTCTGGTGACTGATTGGCTATAGATAATTTTACACACACATGCCCCACCATCCACGCACAACACATAAAAACTTCTCTTCCTGATCTTGCCACAAAACAAGAGAAACTATTAATTAATTTTTTAATTGCTGTTTTTAATCTGTTTTAAAATGAACCCCCACGTAGGTATAAAGCTTACAGAAATATTTGATGATTTTGGGGCGATTAATGCTGGAGTGATAAATAATGTTAAAGGACATGTTTTGATTAATTTAGTAACCGAACTTTTGAAAGCTTGACTCTGCGTGAAAGCGAATTGATAAGCTGTTAGTAAAATCCCAAAGTCTTGCCCAACCAGTTTATAAAATTATGTGCTATTTTACATGATAATATTGGCCGCCCTTGAAGATGCTGACCTGCATGGGTCTTTGACCTTGAAGGAGTAACTGTTACCTTAAAACCCGATCAGTTTTTACGATTAGAAAAAGGACTATATAATAACTGAATTTACAATTATTTTTTTATTATTTAGATTTAAAAATGGCTGCCGGAACTAGTGAATCTGATTTAAAGAATTGGTAAAAGTTACTATTGAAACGAAACAATGAAATCATTAAACATGATTTTAGTGAATTTTTGGTTTGGAAATGATTTAACAATATATAAAAGATCATGGATGAACTAATTAACGAATCAAAACCAAAGTGATGAACATTTGACTGTAGGGTTTAGAATAAAGCTAAAATATTAGGTCAGGCTTTATTGTAAGGTTATACGTGGCTTGAAGTGTTGCATGAACGTATGGGTGAGAAATAAAAAGCGCTTTTTTACTTTACGTTTATATCCATTTATTTTTTGATTTACGTAAATATTGTGCTTTAAAAATGACGAACACAATAAATACGAGATGGAAAACATATACGTAATGAAGAAATATTTAGCAAGTGACAACAATAAGCAATAAGTTTAGGCGGAAAGTAGACTGACATCAATAACCCCACTCGAACGTTCATGAAAGAGGCATCACGCTATCTCTAAAATCCCAAGTCCCATCAAATGGAGCCGCCCAGAAAATTTGTTGGCCGTTCTGATTGATTATATAACGCCTGATGACAGTAACATTCATCTGGTTTTTCACTAAACTGAAAGAAGTTATTAGCTAACACTACTTTAATTATCTAACTGGGCTGATTACATGCTTACACATATTAACCTGCAAGTAGAGGAGTCAAAGTTAATGTTCTGGCTGGTCCTGAAGGGACAGTCCTTGAAATCATATTGAGAACATTAGAAACAAAGTTTTATCCTATAGTTGCAAATCTTCCCTTTCTCTCCCAAAAAAGTTAGAGTTAAAACGGCATCTTAAACATACAATAATTCGGACAACAGTGTGATTTATGTGGTGCGTTTTAGCGCATTTCAGATCCTGTCAAAAATCATGCAAACCAGAGTTTTCCAATTATGAACATACAAACAAAGCTAACTTTTGAGATAACATAACCATTCCAGTAAGTATAAACAGTTATATCCTCAGTTTTGAAAGAACACAACAAGCCAGATCACAACCGTAAACGATACACATGTCTGTTAAAAGCCGAATCTTAGTTGCCTCTAAGGGTTTCTCCCAACGCTCGCCACTTTAGGCAAAACGCTTAACAAACAAGTAGACATGATACGGTTTGCGATAGTACAAATAGTCATTAATGTAATTAATTAGAACAAATTAACAAGACTGTTAAATATACATCAAAAGCATAAATCTAAACAAGATATGTTTGTAGAAGGAGTTTACCAGAATCCCAACATATAGAAGCAATGCCAGTCATAGAACTACATGTAAAAGTTTTGTAGACTGTGAAACCAAACACCTCACACCTAAACCAGGGTTTCTAAAGTTAAGTTAGAAAAATTAACACAAAATGCAAATAAGCCCATACTGTTTAATGCTGACTTTGAATCAATCTTGCCCAGTACTACGGTCCCACAACAGCAATAACAAAAAACAACTCTTATTAACCCACCATCAGATTCTGTTCTATGCGTTTATAGTTGTTAGGTCAGACGGGCCAACACACGATCACCAGAGATTTACAGAGCCCCAACGCAGCTAGTAGATATTTAGAGTTCAATAAACAACTTCGCAACATTATCCAACCAACAAATCTTTCAGACATTGTTATGACTCCTGAAGACACGGGTGGAGGAACGTGGCTATGACTCATCACACAACTGCGATATTAACCAGAATTATTTAAGGCTACACATAAAGACCAACGATCACATTACTGGAAAAGTATAGAGGGGCTGCGCACACTTGTTATCTTCAACTTAAGGTAGACCCTAAGACATGGAAACTGCCTATCAATCTTCTTTCATAACATAAAGCAACGATTCTGCATTTTATAATGCAACAGTATCTTCTAATATACGAGGTTACCTGCATTGCACAGTCTTCAGAAAAGTACATGACTTTTACTCTTGGACTCTTTAGCGCTTTTATGACTCAGGCCCAACATCTGATGGCAATTTTGGATAAGTTGGCGGATCTCTACAAGACTTTTCCAATCACTAAACAATATTTTGGATCCATCTTTAGTGCCAAAGGGGTGGGTTATCCTTATGAATACATGAAACTCGTACGGGATAGTTTGAATGAAGACCACTTTCCTCCTAAAGGCGCTTTCTTTTCTAGTCTTATAGACAAAGAAAGACATAGCAGATGCTGAATATGGAATACGCTGCAGGAAGCCTGGACAGAATTACACTGTCAAACACTGGCGATTATCAGATCAATTACGATGGGCTACGTGTGATTATTGCAAACGTCTTTCAGATTTCACAGATCTACATGCATAAACGACTACTGTCCTGACTCTTCACTTCTCACTGTGCTGATACTTTCTTGGAGCTTTCATAAATTCTACAAACACAAGATTGACTTAATATCAGATCTACCCACCTTCAGATGATGAAGATGGTCTATAGGGGATGTATTAGCATGGCCCTCACATCCTTACTGCAAAGCTAACAACAAATATTTAGACGATTATGACCCATCCAAACCGTCCAACAATCTAATTTCCCTTAGGACCTAACAATCTGTATATGGGAGGGCCATGATCAAGCCATTCCACTGCGAAACATTAAAATGGTATAATAAGGCCTTCACGATGTTAACACAGTTTAGGTAGTTGCTGTCACAGCTTACCCAATAATCCAGCAGGACTAATCTTGGAAGTAGACTTAGAGTATCCTAAAGAATTACACGATCTCCACAACGATTACCCCTAAGCCAGTCAGGATAAGGTAAAGGAGACCCCCACAGAACCTCCTAAACTTTTTCCCCATCTCTCACCACAAAACAAAGTAGTTTTTGTCTTTACAGAACTGTTTACAGTTTTACGTAAGACACTGACTGAAACTGAGCTGCTGTTCACCAGGAATGCATTGCTTGCGACCAAGACCCTTTAATGAGCCCATCCATCAAGAAGAATACTGATCTTATAAACCCAAGCCACTGACGCTTCATAAAAAGACTTCGTTTAAACCTGATGAACAACAGAGTATTTGCAAACTATGGAAAACCACACAAACGTGAAAGATTTGTAAATTAGTTACAAAGAAAACCAAGCAATTAAGTTGCCACTAAACCGAACAGTCAAGACTTTAAATATTTACGACAGCCTGGCTGGCATTGAATGATGAAGAAAAGGATGTTAATTGGACAAGCAGTGTTTTATCGTCCTTCACCGTATTAGAGCTGTCAAAGTTATTAATGTTAGAATTTCAGTATGACTACTTTTAAACCTGCGGTACCCAGAAGCAAGAGTACTTATACACAGACCCTGACTCTTTTATTCTAGATGTCGCCCACAGAAGACTTCTATAAGGATTAGAAACTAGGTAGTCAAAGTAAGAACGATGGGTGGTACACGACACATGCGATTACCCAAAGATTCGCCTTTACATTCAACTGTTAACAGAAAGTAATTGTAAAAGATTAAGGATGAAACTTAATTAGGAACAGTTAACAAATGAATATTTGTTTTGACGGTCAAGATGTCTAGCGTTGCTAGCCAGACTTTCAGTAATAAGGAAGGCTACGGGCAAAAGTAAAGAATTATGTCAAAAAAATATAACACTCGATAACTTACAAGCATAGGCTCTCTTTGAAAACAAAGTATTTTTATCACACAAATGTTAATCTGCTCTCGTAGACTCTCCATCAAGTAAACAAAAACTGCTGTTGAATAAGAATCGCTATCTTCTAACACTAACAAGATAACTTTACGTCAGTCCCTGAGTTATCATATCTGTAGGGCATTGCGGAAACTTTAAAAGATTAACTTGACTGACTTGGCTTGTACTTAACTTAAGAACCTAACAAGAACTTTATTAAGTAACCTAACAATGTACTTATTTAGAACTAACTAGTACTCTTACTTAAGAACAGTAACAAGGAACTTACAACCTAGAACTTAATTTTTTTTGTACTTTACTTGTAATTTACAGTGTACTTAAACTTAAAAATGTATACTATCTATACTAACGTACCTTGTACTTATCTAGTTCTTAACTTGTACTTATTTTAGTTTCTTAACTGTACTTTATCTTTAGCGTTCTTAAAAAGCTAATCCATAGCAAATGGGTTCTACAAGCAGGAGTTGACACTTTATTGCAGAATCAAGGATCTTCGTTCTTTTAATCTGTTTTTGTGGGGGCTGTTTCCCGCCCACTTTGCTGCTATGTATGGTGTTAAGTATTTGTATGCTAGAAACCCCCCAACAACAACAACACACCCATACATAAGGCGATTACTTCTTTATAGTTTGATTGTGATTGTGATGTATTGTTGTGTTAATTGTGTTGTTGGGCGTTGGCGATGTTTCATTACTATCCAAACAATTTGTTGTTTTGTGATTGGATTAGCTTTCCTCAGTCTGTTCCATACAGCTAGATTTAATGCGCAGCCTCACACGTCCAGGATTTAGACTTAGTAACACTACTCACTTGTGTAAATTCAACTTGGGTACATTCTGCTCCTGCGGAGGTCCTGCTCGTCTTCTCTCCTATCGCTCATTTTTTTTATAGCGATTAAATTTAATCTGACAAAATTAAATAAGATAAAAAAGTAAATGAACTCCCATGATAATGGGCATAGACAATGACCAACACTGATACATGTCAACAAGCAAGAGTTTTCTAGTGACTTGTAAAAAGACCGATCTTGTGATAAACGTATTTAAATCGTTCTTCTGAATCAACTGGTGCCATTTACTTACTAAAGACCTTCGCATATAGTCTAATCATAGTCTGGCCCCACTGATCTAACACTTATAAGAACCTATAAGCTGTCGCTTCCGTTCCTAGTGTAGTACTTCTCAACTCTGAAGTGAGACCATTTGGTTGGATTTTTCAATACTTAGTTTCAACACCTAAATACTGTTTAGTTTTCCGACAAGCAGCCAGAGAGTATAATCTATCATTAAGGCAGTGGTCTCTGTGTAACTTGTGGAGTAGTCTGCTTGATCCTCTCACTTGTAATAGTTCGGTTATCAATCCATTATAAGCACGCAATAAAAAATAAGTAAAAGATTTTTTAGAAACCATGAGTAGTTAAAGTTGTGTTTATTATGCAGTGCCTATCAATGGTGTTATAAGTCTAATCAACCCTTGGCAAAATGTTTGTTAGTAATAAAACCGTTCCCAACATGGGAAAGATAGAAGTTTCGCCAAAACTAGTTGCAACCGTAATTATTTAGCTTTAAACCACAAAAGATTATCTGATCAAAAAAGTCTGACAGTATACAGCCTATCGTATTATGAATATTTAATGTATTTTTTTAGGTTAATAAAAAGATGAGGTGAAAAAAAAGATTATCAATACGATTTACTACCATTCTGCTTTGATAGCGGCATTAGTATAGGCTATAGCCTAGTTAGCAAAAATCATGATTTAAAATGAAGCCGGCTGACCAAGGAAGTTATACATTGATGTGTTTGTTAAGAGTTATATTTGAAAATACTGCGTGGATTGTCGTGCCAAAAACAATTCTGATACACAGGGGAATATCCAGAAAATACTTAGACAAAGAAAGATAAATCAGAAAAAATTGATTTATAAAAAGAAGTCTGATTTTTCTAAAGTGGTAGGAGGGGCAATGTTAATGCTTAAGGCCATCTACATTAAGCAAATTATATGTTTATCGTAAATTTGCTGACCGAAGAAGAGAGAGAACGACATAACAAGGCAATAGAAGAATTAGCTAATGGCAAGAGACGCTTAGGAGACAAGCGAATTGCTCACTTAGACTTTATTTAAATAAAGTTTAATAGAACATGGACATGCAGAGCAAACATTAACAGACGTTGCTGACGCAATGAATGAGTATTCAAGTGACAGGAAAGAGAGTGTTCTAACATCACGCACCGCCGCCATAACTGTCTGACTTTTAAGAAGGCACCCCCCGGGGGGGGGGGTGTGGGTGGGGCGGGGGGTGGGGGGTTGGGGGGGGCCCACAAACCATCAGAAGAACAGAAGAACTGCAGAGATAGTGTTTAATTGCAGTTGGTATGATCCTCAGTCCTATCTTGTTGCTCACTTTCTTGTTAAATAAAATGCATTTAAAATATGAACAAAATATTATTCACCTAAAGGGTATTGGGCGAAGGAAAGACTGCGTAATTGAAAAACTGATAAAAAGCGGCTAGGTGGTCGAATCAGATGCAAAGCCTGTCTTTCAAACAAGCAATTGTGCAGAATAATATATACAGCCCCCCCAAAAAGAAATAATAAGGCTAGATTTGTTACTCATTCCCAATGAAACCCAACCATATGTACTTGCTGTATCTTAGCCACATGACAAGAGAATAGAAGAAAAAAGTTTTTTAGTATGCTCTTACGGTTGTTGACAGGTTCAAGATACAAAGACACTGTAACCTTTACTGTAATAAAAGCTCAACTGCTGTGTTTGTGGCTTTACAACAAATATACAGCTGATGGTCCATTAAAGTATCCTAGAATGATACAGTTGATGATGGAAAAGAGTTTAAAGGTTCTGTAAACCACTGTATTTAAAAACTCATGTAACAGTTATAGAGGGATCCAGCAACCAGCGATCACAATCCCCTAGTAGAAAACATAATAAGACTCTGATCTATCGCCTGGTTTACTGATCAATATCACAGAAGAAAGTTATGGATATAGAACGCAAAGCACAAAGAATGGGTTTTAGTGATATTGGCCAGCAGTCCATTACGTGTCATGAACAATTAAGAATTTAAAGCAACTGGCCTTAAACCAGGAAACGCAATCAAATTAAAAAAAATTATCATTACTGAAGACATCCAAGGAAAACAAAAACACTTAGGCCGTTTGACCTGAACAGTAAAATACCTTGAATGCCCCAGGAGAGGCAGAAGGCGATGTTTAGAATTAGAGCCACAGACCAATAGGAGCGTAGAGGAATGTATAAGAAGTGTGGAAAGAAGCATGGAAACAAACCGTCCCTTAGTATTAGTTTATAAAAGATAGACTCATTCTTCTAGCGTGCTACGACGCCTAAAAGGCCCGCCCCTACAAGATCGCTTGTTCGTGAAGATTTGCAATTTGTCCCGCAAACCCAGTGAGTTACCAAAAAAAATAGTTTAAAATTTATTGCTAAACTTATTTTTTTAGCCTATCTTGGGGTTAAAACCGATCGTTGTTTTTTTTTCAAATGTCTCTGTTTAATTGGCATCAGTGTCCCCTACACTGACGTGAAAGTAAAAGTTATTCTCCACTCCTTTTGAAGTCAATTTTTTGTCGTCCTGTAATCCTCACCATCAGCCATAAGCTTCTGAAATTTCTTTCGTTCCTCAAATGTTTTCATCCTGTAATGAGTTTCATATTCTTCATCTTAATGACCACAGAGTATTGCGATGCTAGGCAACAATGGCAGTGTGCTTTGTAATTAAGATTTAATTTTTTTAAAACAGCACTTACAAATCAAAGACACTGGCCCTAAACCTAAACCGACGGCCCGCCTAATATTAAAAGATGCTGGCGCACCAACCCAGTAGCGTAAAAGAGCTACACTAGACCCAGAGTATTTAAAGTCTTTAGCATATTTCTTTCTAGTATCGCAAGTAACTTATCCAAGTCGCTTTCTATTTCCTTTTGAAGTTCAGTTTATTTGCTTTAACCTAAACTGTTTAGAACATGCAATATTTTAAATAAGAATTATTTTTTTAATTAATCTTATACTATCTTCCTATTAATTCTTCTGACAGCACTTCATCAACAGAGTAAAACGCCAATAAAATCAACATACTTAATGAAAATAAAGTCGAGTACTGTTAGTTTGTCTTGGTCGAAACCATCACAGTAACCTTGTCCGATATCCATGGGGATATTTCATCCCCGTTTATTAGTAAGTACCAATACCGAGCCTAAGAGGCATCCAAGTTCTTCAGCCTTATTTGTATCCCTCAGACTAACGAAATGATACTAGCAAACTAGATCGTTCCTCCCTCGAGTAATAAATAAGGCGAAATATCATCGTCATTCATGTCTAGGATATGCCTAGTAAGAGTTTTTGGGTAAAATCTAAGCCGAACATTTCTAGTCCTCCGCCCCACTTCAGCTAGGACTTCTTCTCTGTAGCATATACTCCGGGACCCCGGCCAAGTTTTTTCAATCTGTTTTTTCTGTTGTGTACCTGGACAGGAGGCTAGATCAAGAATGGGCCCTCATTTAAGGCATTTCTAAAATTGTTTTTTCTTATCAAAGTAGAACATTATGGGCTTCATAGTTCCAAAACTTTAGAATTCCAAGGCAATTTCAGAAGCAACGCCCAATGCATTCTCATCTTTTTATGAAGTTTGTATTCATTTTGCGCAAAAATCGTTTGCCCCATGAAATTTCTTCCTCTTCTATGGGTTAGGGGGGGGGGGGAATTGCTGTCGTATTTTTGTCTTCAATTTCGTGTTCGTTGTAAACGCCCATCATTGTGTACTCAAATCCATAAACATTTCCTACACCCCTATCAGATCAAACTCGTTGTTGTCCGCTAGTCTATTAGCTCTACTGCTTTGCATTTAGGAGGCTAGCTGCGCTTTTGATTCTGGCCCACGAGACATTCTTTTTTATATAAAATTATAATAACAAATTGTTTATAAGCCAAATCATGGATAATAAACAATCTACAAATAAACAACAAACGTATTGAACTGGGGGTCAGTCCGCCAAAGCATAACTTAGCGTGCATAGATGTTTCGAACTTCTCTTTTATTTTTTTAACTCATCTTTGTCCTCTTGATTATATAATTCACTTAAACATTCTTCAATAACTATCTTGGTCCAGTAGGGTAAAAAATACATACTGTGGCAACCGATTTTAACTGCGATCGAAAGTCTTTTAAGACAGCATTTGTATTGTTTGAGTAAAAAAGGACCCACACAGAAACATAAGACGTGGCGTCCCCAAAAACACAACATAAGGCTACTATGACAGAGCTTTTCTTGGGGGGTTCAATGTGCCCCGTTTCAGCTGGAACTTCCATCAATATTAAACAGTGTTTTCAGTTCCTCAAATAGTCTAGTAGTATTGTCTAAACAGTCCGCCATTTGGACGCTAGGATCAACTAAAAAATAGGCTTAAATCGCATGTCGAAATAAACTTCCTTTCTTGTAAGACTTGTTGTGCATAGAAGGTTGTGGCAGAATAGAACAATGTGCTCGTATGAAACCTTTATATTTTTGTAACAAATCAAGTACGAAGACAGTTTTCCCAACCCAGTAATCCCGCAGATAAGAGAACAGTGCGATCTTTGGGCAGAAAAACTCAACTATCCATCGTGTTTTTTAATAGTTATATCTTCTGCATTAATAAGCTAACTCGGGGACCTGGGGGTCTTCAATGTTAACTGAGCATCAACAAAACTCATAAAAACATACATTTTTATGTGGGCATTTTCGTCTGCTTCCTTGTGAAATGATTTATTTTTATAACCATCATGCCCTACCCTTTCTCCACCTTCCAACACTCTTTGGCAAATGTAGATCTAAAATCTCACCATCAGTCCCATATTTGGTTTATTTAAGTAGTCTTCGGAGTCTTACCATCTTAAAGGTGGAGGGAGTGGGAAGATTTTTACATACACGGATCAACTGCAGATCTCTTCACATCTTTCTTATTTCATCAAAGTGTTGGTGAGTGTAAACGCCACGCCTGAATACAGCTGATCAGAGCTTGCCATTTAATTGCACAGTCAACCTTCTCGAATTTTTGATTATAAAACGCTTTCTGATACTCTAGAAAAGAGTTGTTTCCTTCAGTAAATAAGAAAAAAAAGTTCCGTTTAAAGACTTCAAGACTGATTTAGATGTACGTTCCAGAAGTGTCTCGCTGTTTGTCAGGGTGTCTGTAGTGGAGTTGTAATATCTCTTTCATATAAATAACTTTTTATTTTAAACTGGGTTTAAGGTTGTACAGCCATTTCGCGGGTTTAGTAAACAACGATCAAAACTCAAGAGAAATGTCGCTAACTGTGTATTTAGCTAAAGGTCTTCCAGACATGAACGACAGTGAGCCGCTTAGGACTAAATGTCATTCATAAGTAAAGTATTTTCTTTAGTGGCGAACCTGCGGAAATTGGCATATGCGCCTTTAACAGCTCAAAATCTAGAGGAATGCAGAATCTGTGCCAAATGCTTCTGCTACAGCCTCATCTTCAACCTCATCCTTTGCATCCTCCGCTTAAGCCTGTGCTTAAGAACCGTTTGAGCTTGTATTCGCGGGGGGGGGATGGGGTGGGTTCCCTGATAAACTTCTCTTTTCTTTCTTTTGTACGCAGCCATAGGGCAGAATAGAGGTAAAAATGGTCTGCCTCGATAGTACAAAGACTTCTCTTCCCTCCAGTTTGATGACGCATATGTTTTAACGATTGCCCTGCCCAAATTATCAACAACAGTAGCATTAGGAACTGTCGATTTAAATATTCTATTTTTGAATGACAGTTTAGCATGCCTGGCATTTATAACATCGACGCGCCAAGATCAGGAACTTGACTATTAAAAGTGTTGTCCAGGTTTGAACTGTTTTATGGGTAATTTACACTAATTACATCAGCCTTATGCCCTTTACGAGCCGTGGGTTCCTTCATATTCTGTTGGATCGGAGGTCAGCAACCGTATGAGTTCATTTTTTATAAAACAAAAAAGAATATAAATAAAAAAATATGGATGAAGATTTGACGCGATTGGACCCTATGGAAGAAGAAGAAAGAGATCATCCAGGCCTTCATTTGTAGAAGATTGAAACATAATAGTGTCCTTCATTGCGTGAAGAACATGAAATAGCAGCAGAAGGCTCTCTTCAATCCTTTCATTAGAAAGGAATCCAGAAACACACCCTCGAGTTAGCGCATCTGTGCAGAACTATTAACAAATATAATTAACTCATTCTACATAAGCCATAGGACTAGAGCCGCCAGAAAGTTCATAGTCCTTTTGATTTTAATATGATACAAGGCAACCATCTGTATATAAGAACTAGCAGAGGAAATTTTGTAAGAGTTACTGCAAAGCCAGCCCCACTAAGCTTTTTAAAACTAATCGACAATAAGACAGAGGATACCTGTTGCTGACCAAAGACGTAATATAAACATTTAACATTTAAGGCCTGAGCTGTTAGACATTTACAAGAACTGGGGCAGAGAGTTGCTCAACACGATGCTGAAATAGAAATGACGCCCCTTTTCAAGATTGAGACCAAGACTAGAATTGATGCAGCAACAGAAATTACAATATTAAGAGGGGGAGAAAAATTTTTTATATGAGGAAACATCATAAAAAACATTAGAAACAATTGAAGATTCTCCATTGCCTATGGCAGTGAAATCCTGGGTCTTAATGATCGCCATTAAAATCAATAAGGTGAACTAGAAAACAATTAGGAAAAACTTGTTGAGGCTTGAAAAGAAGATAGGAAGAAGAAAAACTAACTTACTGATGTCAGACGATAACAATTTAAGGAACGAGATAGAAAAGAGCTAGAAAACAGCAGAAATACATGATTTAAGGCTACAAAGGCGCCAGGTTAGGAATTGGCCTTGTGCTACTAACGAGCGCAGGCCTGCATCACAAACAACAGAATAAGGAGAAACAATAAACAGAAAACTATTATTAGAAACCACTACGCATAAGGCAAAGAGAATAAGGGTCCTGGATCAGGGAACAGGGATTACAATAGTTAGCATATTAAAAATCTGTTACTGGTTTGCTATCTCTTACACTCGGTTTAGAGCCTTAACAGGTAGTGCGCCAACCAGGGCCATACCGGCCGCAGCAACCTCAACCTGGTAAAGTAGGATAGAAACAATTACATTCATCTAGCATACTTATTAAAGAAGTTAGCAAGCCAAAGCTCTTGATGGCTCTCCCGGCATAATAGGTAGTGTTGTATAGTTGGGTTTTGTCTACTATAAGGCAAAGTTGCTGTTATATGGTGCCGACCATTTGTGGACGTTAAGGAGTGCTAGCTGCGGATTAAATTTTTCGTTAAATAAAGTATAGCTAATCCAGTAAAAGTAAAAAATACAACAAGGGCTTGTCTTTTCGCTA
This sequence comes from Conus ventricosus, assembly GCA_018398815.1. Lineage (NCBI taxonomy): Eukaryota > Metazoa > Mollusca > Gastropoda > Neogastropoda > Conidae > Conus > Conus ventricosus. Next base: position 68,325,768 of record CM031611.1, read on the forward strand.
GTGTGACTGTCGTGCGTATGTTAGATGCAACAGTGGTGTTGCTTTCTGGGCTGCTTTCAGGCTGTGGGGCGCTTATAAACATGTGTGGGATCGCTTCCTTCAGGCTAGTACTTTTTTGTGTTAATGGGGATGGAGGCATGCCTTGTGTTTAAACCTTGATTGTGGCCCCTAATTTTTGATCGTCCTCCAGCTATGAGGATTCTCATTGTTATAATTCTGTGATCATGCCAATCCTGTGAGTTAAGTCAGAGGCAGCAAGTATAATCCATGGCCTACAGACAAAGTCAACCTTGACCTAGCAAGTGCAAGAACGTCTTGATACCGTTTGTATGCTGGCAGGCAAATCAACAGAATAGTTTAATAGCATCTATCTAAATTGTGCTAAGAAATTGTTATCTGGCATCAAAGCCCTGTGAAAATTGATTCCAACATGGCTAGACATAGTCTGTGCATGTACTCCCCTAATAGCACCAAACGTACTCCTTATGAGTCATTAAGTCTTTTGCACTCCTGGCATTGTTCTAGGCCCTTTCCACTTTCATCTAAGAAAAATGTTGCCCAACATTAGGAGAGTTATTGTTCAATGGAATCCCAATCGGGAACTTGTTTTGTTTTGGTGAAAAGAGGGTGCCGGGCCAGTTAGTCATAAGTATTATTCACTTTTTTGCCCCAACAAATACAAGTTGCCTAACCCTGATTGCGGTCTAACTTGTTGTCTAATTCAGTTGAGAAGGTCAATGTTAAATTCGTTGCAGATTCTTTCATATGCATTATTGCCATATGGACTTTTAAAAGGGAACAAACGCGCAGTCGCTTGGAATGGGCAACTTGTATTTTCAGTTAGGTATTCGTCTGTAACTGGTAAAAAACAATGAAAGTTATATACTGGACACGATACTAAAAGATGGGGAGTGGTTTAAATGTTTTGCATATAAACCACCGCAGCCAGTAGTTGCGCATAAATGGCAAAAATTAACGTGATTCTGGTAAAACGCCATAGGGCGAGATTACCATGCCAATGGCTCTCTGTCACACTTTATTGGGGATTTAAATATCTAGTTAGTGGGTTTACAAGCCTGACTTGAAAGCCGTGTGATTCATCTACTGCAATGGTTAAATTGCTGAAGTCCAAAGATTTGGGGTTATAAAACGCTCCTACATTGTAAGTGGCACTTTCGTTATATTTAAAAGGTTCCATTTTTTAAAATGGTTTTTAAAATAGTTATAAAAAAGATGTACATCTATATAACCAAGCAAAACGAACGTATGTTCTTAACGCATGAAATTGACAATAGGCGCGGGAGCTGTAGGATTGCTCTTAAAGAAATTGGCTTTAAAGTAAAATGGATTAACATATCTGAAAAAGCTAAGAATAACTGGGTGGATGTTAAGGATGCCCAAGGCAATCTATTAAAACATTTAAAAATACCCGATGGTTATTACAACTTTTGTTCTTTAAGAGAAGTATTTAGCGAATTTAGCGGATTTAGCATCAAGTTAAAAATTAATGAGGCAAATCTTATAATTACTATGAATTTTCCAGAACTTGAAGAAAAAAGGGAGTATGTTTTTCCTAGAAGCCTTTCTCGAATTTTGGGCTTTTATAATAGTGGTGAAACATATAGCTTCAGCACACACGGCCTTGTAAAATGGGGCATTTATGAGTATTTAGGTAATAGACCAGCCGATGTTCTCGCGCACCCGATGTTGTATGTTTATTTACAACAGTTAAAAACAGATACTAATCTGTTTAATGGCTATCCCTCTACAGTTCTACGAGCACTGCCATCAATTAAGGCGGGGTTTTGCGATTATCAGTTATATAGCTTTCATGGAAACAGCCAATTTAAAGAATTAGTTGAGGGGTCTATAAGTTCATTAGATGTAAAAATAGCTAACCAAAATGGAGAGCCAGTTGTTTGTTCTGACTTGTTGATAGTGTTAGAAGTAGAAGATAATTTTAGAAAAGTAGTAAGGACCAGTCCCGCGGACGTTAATAGCTAATTAAACCCTTAATTTTTAAATCCCTGAATAGAATGTAAATATGCAGGTTTACGATCACCCTATCTTATCTAGCACGCAAGCCCCCGTTTTAAAGTACTAATTACGTCAATTTTAGAGGTTTTTGCGTGTTAATTTTAATTGTAAAAACAGGTGTTAATTTTGGCCAAAACTGACATGAGAAGGACGTGATTTGTATGTGAAAAGGGGGGTTTTCGTGCAAAATAAGATGGGTGGTCGTGAACCCGCATATTTACATTCTCTACACCTTAAAGTAACATGTACCAACCCACCACTTCAATCTCAGCCCACAATATCCTCCCACAACACACACACACATACTACCTTATCTCCCACTATTCACCTCACACATAACTTATAGCTATCTTATTTATGCATTTATTATCATTATAATTTTTTTTTGATTTATTATTATTATTATTATTATTATTATTATTATTATTATTATTATTATTATTTTTAATGTTTCCTTTATTTATTTATTTGATTATTATAAAAATGTATTTTCTATATATGTTTCTGTATCATGCTTTCGTTACCTTAACCTTCACTATCGTTGTTAACAGTATCATTCAGTAATACTATTGCTTGCATTGATACTACCACTAGCATTGACATCACAATCGCCTTCGCCTCTGGGACTGTTGCCACGGCAACCCTGCTGCTTAAGAATCCTCTAACCCACTCTCCTTTCTCCCATACCCATACTTATTGACACCAAGATTGATCCTGTCTTTTTTTTTCCCCCAATATTTTGAACATTATTAGTATTCCTATCAGTAATATTATTATCATCATTACGACTTTGACTCACTCACTATTTCCCTTCCAACAGCCTCATTCTCATTCAGCGCCTTCTTCCTTGCGCTGAACCCTAAGCGATCTGAAGCGATCAAAGCTAAGTGAATTTTTCGTTGTTTTATTCGTATATATATCACCTGACGAAGACATAAGAGGTCGAAAACGCGTTGTGTTTTGTCTTGTAACTCGTTTGTCCACGTTCTCTGGGCGGTTCGCTAACATTTATTTAAGATTTGTTTAGATTTCCGCCTGCAGTCGTCTCGCTTTGCAACTAGATTTATAATTCAATCTGAATGTAAAGGGGTTGGGAAAATGATCAGTTGCGTATGGGAACGTTGGTTGTGTAGACATTACAACCTCTCTCTCTTGATTCCTCCGTCATCACAATAATCAGTTGGAAAAGATTAAACTAGAAAAAAAGAAAATGATGTTTAAAAAAAGGGAATAAAGAATTGGGTGTTAGATTAAGTATTCACAATTCTTTAGTTGCATTAAATGTGGACCACTTTAGCTCATTTTAAAAACAATACCGTTCATATCGCCTGCTGAGAGGCCTATCATCCGTTGATACAAACTCATCAGTGAGACACGGCCGATTGTATCAGTCCTTCCTTGGTATCAGATGGAGACATACCCCAGTCTATAATTCTGTCATTCTCACAACCAAGAGCTAAAAATATAAAGGAGAAAATACATACACAAGCAGCAGAATATCTGTCAGCAGCCAGGACTCTTGTAGAACTGGAACCATGAGGCGGTTTTCCTGTCTCTGTTCTTTCCTTTTCTTTTGACGGGGGATGGGGGTGGGGATGTGTGGTGCGGATCGCGGGGAATCTAGCGATGAACATGGAAAAAAGCTATTCTAGACAAAGAAAAAAGAAACTGTAGGGACCGGGTTCTTACTTTCGAGTCTGTCTTGTGATGTTTCGTCGTATGAAGAGAAAATTTGCTGTAAAGTGTGTATGTGTGTGTGTGTGTGTGTGTGTGTGTGTGTGTGTGTGTGCGTGCGTGCGTGCGTGGTGCGTGCGTGCGTGCGTGCGTGCGTGCGTGCGCGCGCGCGCGCGCGCGCTTGTGTGTGTGTGTGTGTGTGTGTGTGTGTGTGTGTGTGTGTGTGTGTGTGTGTGAAGACAGATAGATAGATAGAGAGAGAGAGAGAGAGTGAGAGAGAGAGACGAAAATAGATAGATAGATAGATAGATAGATAGATAGATAGATAGATAGATAGTAGATAGACTCTTTAAAGTCTTGAGGTCAAATTGATGCATTGTAAAAAACAAAATGTTCCGATCGTCAGTGTCCTGGGAAGTGGTCTGCAGCCAGTTACTTTATAATTTATATTCAATTCATACGATTCCTTGCGATCAACTGGTTTGTAAGCAGCATAAATGAGCATGGTTTTTCCGTATATTTCCTCACGTGATCACCAACCATTTATGTTAAACAAACATGACCTTATTGGACTATCGTGCTCTCCTCTCTTATTGCCAGAGAAAATTAAGAGGAAATGATATACATATGTAATAAATGTTCGATGTGATTTTGACACTCACTATGCATAGAAATAACAGTGATAATACAATCTCCTTTCATCGACGGTATTTGTATGT
>CM031611.1:68335197-68337697 GCA_018398815.1 Conus ventricosus
TGATATTCTACTTGCTAAATATCTTACTAACTAAAATGGCTCCTCATGAATGGATATAACTGAACAATCCTTTCACAATACTGGTTATTATGCTAAACATGGTACTTTGGAGTGTGTGTGTATGTGTGTGTGTTTGTCCACGTTCTCTGGGCGGTTCGCTAACTTTTATTTAAGATTTGTTTAGATTTCCGCCTGCAGTCGTCTCGCTTTGCAACTAGATTTATAATTCAATCTGAATGTGAAGGGTTGGGAAAATGATCAGTTGCGTAGTGGGAACGTTGGTTGTGTAGACATTACAACCTCTCTCTCTTGATTCCTCCGTCATCACAATAATCAGTTGGAAAAGATTAAACTGAGAAAGAAAGAAAATGATGTTTAAAAAAAGGGAATAAAGAATTGGGGTGTTAGATTAAGTATTCACAATTCTTTAGTTGCATTAAATGTGGACCACTTTAGCTCATTTTAAAAACAATACCGTTCATATCGCCTGCTGAGAGGCCTATCATCCGTTGATACAAACTCATCAGTGAGACACGGCCGATTGTATCAGTCCTTCCTTGGTATCAGATGGAGACATACCCCAGTCTATAATTCTGTCATTCTCACAACCAAGAGCTAAAAATATAAAGGAGAAAATACATACACAAGCAGCAGAATATCTGTCAGCAGCCAGGACTCTTGTAGAACTGGAACCATGAGGCGGTTTTCCTGTCTCTGTTCTTTCCTTTTCTTTTGACGGGGGATGGGGGTGGGGATGTGTGGTGCGGATCGCGGGGAATCTAGCGATGAACATGGAAAAAAGCTATTCTAGACAAAGAAAAAAGAAACTGTAGGGACCGGGTTCTTACTTTCGAGTCTGTCTTGTGATGTTTCGTCGTATGAAGAGAAAATTTGCTGTAAAGTGTGTATGTGTGTGTGTGTGTGTGTGTGTGTGTGTGTGTGTGTGCGTGCGTGCGTGCGTGCGTGCGTGCGTGCGTGCGTGCGTGCGTGCGCGCGCGCGCGCGCGCGCGCGTGTGTGTGTGTGTGTGTGTGTGTGTGTGTGTGTGTGTGTGTGTGTGTGTGTGTGAAGACAGATAGATAGATAGAGAGAGAGAGAGAGAGTGAGAGAGAGAGACGAAAATAGATAGATAGATAGATAGACAGATAGATAGATAGATAGATAGATAGATAGATAGACTCTTTAAAGTCTTGAGGTCAAATTGATGCCATTGTAAAAACAAAATGTTCCGATCGTCAGTGTCCTGGGAAGTGGTCTGCAGCCAGTTACTTTATAATTTTATATTCAATTCATACGATTCCTTGCGATCAACTGGGTTGTAAGCAGCATAAATGAGCATGGTTTTTCCGTATATTTCCTCACGTGATCACCAACCATTTATGTTAAACAAACATGACCTTATTGGACTATCGTGCTCTCCTCTCTTATTGCCAGAGGAAAATTAAGAGAGAAATGATATACATATGTAATAAATGTTCGATGTGATTTTGACACTCACTATGCATAGAAATAACAGTGATAATACAATCTCCTTTCATCGACGGTATTTGTATGTTTATTTATTGATGCTTTTACTTACTACATATCTTACTAACTAAAATGGCTCTTCATGAATGGATATAACTGAACAATTATTTCATGACAAAATTTACATGTCCAGTTATCATACTAAACGTGGAACTTTATGAGAGCAACAGCTCGCAGTCAAAAACGCCACATAAAATGAATAGATACATTTGTTATTGCGCTTTTATGTTATAGATGTTATAAGTAGGCGAAATTGAAACTGGGTTTTGATTTTTTTTACTACAAAATATTTCAGGTGATTCAGTGCAGGCCAAAACGATGAATTAACCTAACATTCTATGCTGTTATAAGTCACTGGAAACATCAAATTCTTGTCATTCTGACATCAGAGAGAGAGGAGAGAGAGAGAGAGAGAGAGGAGAGAGAGAGAGGGGAGAGAGAGAGAGAGAGTCTGTGTGTTGTGTGGTGTGTGTTTTGTGTGTGTGTGTGTGTGTGTGTGTGTGTGTGTGTGTGTGTGTGGTGCGCGAGCGCGCGCGGGCAGAGAGAGAGAGAGACAGAGAGACAGAGAGACAGACAGACAGGCAGAGAGAGAGAGAGAGAGAGAGAGAGAGAGAGAGAGAGAGAGAGAGAGAGAGAGAGGAGATGAGAGAGAGAGAGAGAGAGAGAGAGAGAGAGATAACAGACAGATAGATAAATAGACAGATTCCTTAAAGTCTTGAGGTCAAAATGATTACATTTTGAAACATGTACAGCAATTAGGTTTAATTATGTCCAGTCTTCTTTCGCCAGAAATAGTATAGTTCTCTGATATAATAGACGAAATGCTCAAAACTTTCTGCGAGCATGTGGACGATGATATTGCATTTTTGGATTTGATGTATGACAAAAACAGTCTTCTGATTGGTCGACATTCTTATGTTGAATTGGATGCCCTTATGTTTTCAAACAAGACTCCTCTGTTTGTCCTCTGCCCTT
>CM031611.1:68342697-68355197 GCA_018398815.1 Conus ventricosus
CTTGATCTGGTCACACGGATTTTTAAGGCTTCAGAAAGTATTCAGCTTCTTCGAAATAATGCTCCGACGAAAATAAACTAGCTATGCTGGACATATTGGGTTCAGGGTACAAACAATCGGAATTATTGTCCAAGATGTTTATACTGCGGGTACACCAGTATTTCTATATCAGAAATACAACGGAAACAGCATTTCAACTGGGTATTTGGAACATATCTACATTTATTGCACCTCAATTTATACCCATCCGAAACCTTGCCATACAATCTCTATATCTTTTACATCTGATCTGAAGTAAGTAATACTCAATTAGTAGATTTAGTTTAAAAGTTCTCTACGTAAAATAAAGCTAACGCTATCCATTAGACTGATGTGCCAGTCCTGGTGTGAGCAGTCTGTCAGACATCTACTTTAAGAACCCTGTCTTATTTACTAACCCGTGGTTTAACCAAACAAACTCAATTGAGAAAAGACAATTCCTTATCTCACTAGCCCAAGTTTCTTCACCCCTTTCACCCAGTTGTTTTAATGATTCATACGCAGCTTTCCGTATTCTACCGTCTTCCATTTCCAACAATCTAAGCCAGTATCTAATAGCTTTCATAACTGTAGCCACATACAAAGGGTATCTTCCCGACTCCCCATAATCATTTTCTTTGGTATTTTCTGGCTCACTGCTAGGAGCTTCTTACGTGCATAGGTATATCACTTTTCGACTTCCTTCAAAGAAAGGATTCCCATTAATCTTTTGTTCAGGATATACGTAAACACGTCACTGATAACATTTGTTAAAGAACCCCTTTGTAGTTTCCAGGTGTATCTTTGTCCCTTTTTCATGAACGGGCACAATGCCTGATTTACAGCACATTTGGAGAAATTCCCCGCATCAAACAACTTATTCAAATACAACGAGAGAAAAAGCGTGTTTTAGTCCCTCTCAAGGAATACCGTTACATCCACATGCTTTATTTCCGTCCGTCATGAGAACGCAAGCAGGAAAGTCTGAAGCAGTCAGATCCTGAAGCATTGTCACAGGGACAACAGCATAGGCACAATAATGGGGACTTTAGACCTAAATATTCCAGGCACCTTTCCACAGGCATTTTGCTGGAGATCACAACCAAAATCATAGAGATGCGGAGGGGCCGGGCGCCTGTATAGTGGCAGGAGGCGTGACAGAAGACGACGGACCCCGTCTAGCTCTCCCTTGCCTTCGAGAGTAACTTGGAGCGGGCACCAAAGGTCTAGGTCACACAGAATCAGGTTTGACTGCCATGACCACCACGACTGCACTCTGAGTAAGTCGGAATTGTATTCTGACTCCTCATACAGCAGCAGGGAAAACAGTTCTGTTAGGCATTCCCATTCTGGACCGAGAGGGGACCCGGAAATTGCCCCCAAATCTTCAGTATGACGTGAACACAAACTGGCTGTCATTCAAGTACAGGTTCGACAGCTGTAGAACAGCCATCAACTGGTCTGAGAATGAGAGTCGAGATTACCTGGGATGGTGTTTGCTAGGAAAAGCCCAAGACTTCTTCATTATGCCACCAGGATGGGCAGTCAGGATTCATATTGCCAAATGACAAAGAAGTTGGAAGCACGCTTCAGGGCTAGAGAGCTTATTGAAACAGCAAAACTAAAGTTCCAGCAAGCCAGCCAAAACCCAGGGGAGTCCTATAAGGACTGGGCAGACAGGGTCACGGTGCATGCCGATTCAACCTTCAGAGACCTGCCAGAAAGATATGTACAAGGTGAGGCGATCAGCAAATTTTGCACTGGTAATCTGGACAAGGAGGCAGGGAAATATGCGTATCTGGAGAGACCCAGAACCATGGAAGAAGCCGTCATAAAGTGGAGTGGTACCAGCACGTCTCCCTGGTCGTGGATGAGGCGCTGAAGAACGTTCAGGAGGAGCAACAGGTCAGTTCTGGTTTTTCCAAGCAGAATCCGGACAGCTGTATCAAGCAGGTCAAGGAAAGTCTGACTGCTCGTCTGCAGCTTATAGCTAAAGAAAGTAGAAAGCAAGCTCTTGACAAGCCAGATTCTAGTGTCAAACGCTTTTATTGCAAGCAGGTTGTGTACAGGAAAAAAGACTGCAGGCGATACCAGAAGTAGCTGCAGAACCAGTCTAAAAAGGGGAATGGAAGGAAGGAAAAGGTTCCCAGCTCTCCAGTCAAGGCTCCAGTTCCTTTTCACTCTGGCAATGCTGTGAGGACCATATCCCAAGGCAGGATTTCCAAGATGCATCATTCTTGGTGATTTTAATGCTCATGCTCCTTTTTGGGATACAGAATGTTCAAAAGTGTCTTCTAACAGATTTCTAGAAAATATTGTTGATTCAGTCTAATCTTGTTAAATGATGGTCGAGTTACTCGAATCCCAGATGTATCAACACACAAACCAGCTGCTATAGACTTGTCGCTGGTATCTCCAAATCTAGCAATTGATGCGATTGGTCCACTGGAGAATACTGCCTTGGAAGTGATCACCTTCCAATCACAATAAATTTGAATGATGAAATCAGCACTGACATATCGATGTTGAAGACAAAATCCCAAATTATAATTATAAATTAGCCAATTGGGAAGCTTTTGCAAATAGTCTGATGACATATGATACAACGTCGGTTGAAGATGACAACATTGATGTTTTTTTATTCAAATTTTGCCAAATATTGATTCAAGCTGCTGATAGTGCTATTCCAAGGAGTGGATATAGGAAACTTGGTAAATTTTTCGGTAACGTGTGGTGGACTGAAGAATGCCGATTAGCTGTAAAATCAAAACGTCAGGCTTTTAAAAGGTGGATCCGAAATAAGACTGAAGAAAATTTTCAGACTATGAAACAGGGAAAAAAACAACTGTAATAAAATAATTTCTCAAGCAAAAAAGACATACTGGGATGAATTTTGTAAGAAGGAAATAACAGAATCAAAAGACATGTTTAAAGTGTGGAAAAAAGTAAAAGAAATGAAAATGGTCACAAAAAACAACTTTACCCAATTAAGCTAGAAAAGGAATTCCCTACCTCTTATGAAAAAGCTGAGGCTTTTGTTGATTTCTTTTCTCAGAATAGTTTGTCTTCATCTCTACAGGCAGAAAATGAGCAATATAAAATTGAAAGAGGAACAAAAAGAGGACCATTGGGATCCTGATCCAGTTGCAGATCATTTTTTGAATTCTCCTATCCAGGTCTCAGAATTGTCAGAAGCTTTATCATCAGTCTCATCTCAGAACTCAGCAGTTGGTCTAGATGGCATTTCTTATCAGATGCTATGTCATCTGCGGTCTTCCTGGAAACATGTGCTACTCTTGTTGTTCCAAAAATGTTGGAATAATGGTGCTCTCCCTAAAATTTGGAAGAGTTCGGTGGTCATACCAGTTCTGAAAGAAGGCAAGATAAATACTTCTATAAGAAGTTATAGACCAATCTCTTTGTCTTCTCATGTCGGGAAACTTCTGGAAAAAATTGTATTGAAGCGTCTGATGTACTGTTGTGAAAAGAACTATTTGCTTCCAGTCCAGCAGGCTGGTTTTTAGAAAGGGTCGATGCACTACAGACCATCTTGTAAAACTTACAAATCAAATAAAAAAACAGTTTGCCACGGAAAAAGTACGATGGCTACATTTTTTAATGTTAAAAAAGCCTACGACAGTGTTGGGCATGCTAGGTTGCTTTACAAATTAAAAAAGATTGGTATTTCAGGCAATATGTATTCTTACATAAAAGGTTTCTTAATGGACAGACATATATGTACAAGAATTGGTAAGATGTATTCTTCCTTCAGGTACATTAATATGGGTATCCCCCAAGGATCAGTTATTGCCCCAATTTTGTTTTCAGTTCTCCTTTATGATCTTCCTTCTGCGCTGTCCAAAATATCCATGTAGTTCAGTATGCTGATGACATCGCAATGTGGATGCATACTAGTTTAAGAAAACATACAAAGAAGAGGTCAATTAATCATGTGCAGAAGTCATATCAATATGAATTGGACAATTTATCGGCATATATAAAAGAAAATGAGCTAGAATTATCTCGTGAAAAAATCCTGTTAAATGTTGTTAACAATGGAGAAAATCCGCCTGTACTCCCATCTTTGAATATAGATGGCACTTTGTTGCAATATCAGAAATCAGTCCATTTTTGGGAGTCCTTTTAACACCAAAACCAAGCTGGAAAATGCACATAGAAAAAATTGTTATCTAAAGCTAGAACTAGACTAAACTTTCTTAAAATTGTTAATTGCCAACCTTGGGGTCAAAATACTAAAACCCTTTTGCATTTGTCTTTGGCTCTTGTCCGCTCCAAGTTAAAGTATGGACAAGAAGTTTACTTTCTAGCGCCAAAGTATCTTTTTAAAAAGTTACAAAGTATTGACAGTAAAGCTATTAAATTAGGTTTAGGAGTTCCTGTACAAACAAATACATATAAGAGCTACAAAGCAGCGAATATCTTACCTTTATCGGAGCAAAGATGTCTAGAAGTAGCCAAATATGTGATTCGAAGCTTGTCAGTAAAAAATTCAGTTACTGATGATATTTTTGTAAATTCGAATAAAGATTTTCCAAGTAGAGCCAAGGAAATTTCATATATTCAGCCAATAATGAATTATACCGCTGAACTTATGTCTAAGTGTAATGTAGATTTAACATCGATTCCAGAGTTCCCCACAGTTCCAATGATGCCTCCTTGGGAACACTTGAGTGGAAATTTTGATTATGAGTATACGGTCTCAAAGAAAAAAGAAAATATTAACATTCTAGTGAACGATGTGAAAGAACGCCTAGAAAATTCATATCCTAATCACCTTAAAATCTATACTGATGGTTCAGTTATGGACACAGCTGACAGCGGTTCTGGTTTCCTTATTCCAAGTCTGAATATAGGAAAAACATTTTCATCTCGGAAAGGGATTTTCAATATTCACTGCAGAACTGTATGCTATACTGATGGCTTTATTTTGTGTATATAGTACTCCAAATCCTTTTTTAGTGTGCTGTTTTGTGTTGATTCCAAGTCTGTTTTGCAAGCACTGCAAACTTGGGATTGTAAGGCCAGAAAAGATTTGTTATATGAAATAAGGTACCTGATACACTGTATTATGTCTCAGGGTATAATCGTAGACTTCTGTTGGATTCCTTCACATTGTGGTCTCAGAGGGAATGAAAATAGCAGATAATCGATAATCTAGCTAAACTTGGTGCACAAAACTGTTCAGAATGTGTGCTAAATTTGCCATTACATCCTTCCAAGTGTGAAATACTATTCAACCTGGAACACTACGTTTACAAAACCTTTTTCTGTGAAAAAATGCTACACACTGCCTAGCTGCTCACGCCATCTTGCTACGATTATCACAAAATTAAGGCTGAACACATGGACGACCAAATTTTCTCCTGAAGTGTGTGTGTCTGTGGAAAATTCATCTCTGTGCATCACCTTCTATTAGATTGTCCAGTTTTAACTAAAATGTATAAGGCGAAAGGTATCAATCTTGACAAATATGAAAATGAGAGTCAAGTTCTGTCTGACTCATGCATAATTGAGTTTGCCGCCACTTTAGCCAGTTCTGATGTAGCTAGACTATTATTAAGGTCCTTAACAGATATGCTGTTTTCTTTTTCATAAGTGTATGCAGATGTATGTGTTGAAATGACTTAAGTGGGGTTTTTTGCCCCCCCCCCCCCTCCCCCCCCCCCTTTCTTTTTCCCCGTCTAATATCATCTGCCGGATGAAAAGACGTAAAATTAAACCACCACCACTCCCTCGGTTTGGTCTAAGGCAGTGGGAGCTACTGGCAATACTCCACCACATAGGCCTAGTGCTTCACCTCTAAAAGGATCCAAGCAGCCCCAGGCAGATAGCACTCCATGCAAGGATTCGAAAGAATTATCTCAAGCACAAGCAGGGTCTAAGGTTGTTCGCATCGCTAGAATCAGAGCCAGTTCTAGGACGAAAGTGAACAAGACCATGGGGAGAAAAGGTCAAGATGCCAGAGTCAGGATTTTGATATGGGTATCAAATGAAGTTGCTCAGGAGGACCACCTGGAAACGTGTCAGCCAATGATACTCAGGACAGTGGGGCTATTGGACAGTCTGGCCAGCGCCAGGAGGGTCCCAGGATAGGCCTTATAGGATCTAGTGAAAGGGACAGGGAATCCCTGATAAAGGGCCAGCAACAGGGAAAAGACACACGGACTGAGGCCCTACTGCTGAGATCCAGGATGCCAGAACTTTCAAGCACATGTCTGTATATCGCCACAGATCCAGGAAGGCAAAGGAGGCCGGTTTCACATGCCAGGAAACCCAAAAGAGGGGCAAGAAGTGTTTGATTCCTAGGTGTGGTGAGGCTAACAGGTATCCGAAAGTTTATGCCTTCATTCACCATCTGCCTGGCATATTTGATGAAAGGCTGCCACCTTCATCAAAAGTTGTTTTGCAGGGTTGGACACAGGCACTTAGACAGGCAATGGCATGGCTATTGGGTCCATGTGGAAACTGGGATAAGCTGGTGGAACTTCATCAGCAGGCAGCGCTGCACCAGCTTGGGCGGTACAGTCTTCACCAACTGCCAGAAGGAGGCCATGAAGGCTTTTAGCCAGCATGTGGGAGAGCTGGTTCCAAAAACACTTCATCTGAAGTCTGTGGCAGCTCTCATTCACTGGAAGGCACTATTGGTGTTGATGGCCTGTATGAGCCCAGAGAAGCAGAACTGCTGGCAGAGGAAGTACCCAGCACCAGTGGACATGAAATCCCCTGAACCTTCTGCTTGCCACCTGGGTGCCTGAGAGTGACACTGTGACAGTGTGCTGAGGGAGTGTGGAAAGCATTGTGGCAGGCCATGGATTGGTTTGTCGCGTCGCCTGATGGCTGGAAGTGAGTGGTCCAGTTCCCCCGAATGCAGCGTCTTCTGTCCGCCCTGGGTGACGTATGCATCTAGGATGGGCAGAGGGAAGTAAAGTCCACTGTTGGCTAGTATATTGGGGGGCCGGTTACGGGTAGCTTCCAGATGGCAGCCATCCTGCTTCATTGGAAGTTGGCGTCTGCCGACCCTCCAACGTGGCTGAAGGTGTTGAGCCTTTCCGGATGTGGTCGCAGACGCTCACTAACTGACCGGACGTGGCCACTGTGCCTTCCCCCGGTCTCCCCATCTGCTGACCCTCTGATGGGCTGAAGTTGTGGAGCAGTACCGGACGAGGTAGCAGACTGGCAATGGATCAGTTTCCATGGGCCTGTTGGCTCGCAGTGCTTTCCGTGTCTTCGGCTGCTAAACAGGGATCACTCTCAGAGGACCTGAAAATCAAAACTAACCAGACATGGGCTCAAGCGAGGTGAAGAGCTCCCTTCCTCACTGCGACCCCTGGATGAAAAGCTTTCATCATAAAGTCGGGGAGGGGGGGGGGGGTATGTGACGCACCGTTTGTGTGCACATGGGCGAGCTCAGCGGACGTGCACTGCGCGTGAGAAGTGTTCACTGACTGTCGGGTAAACAAGCAGACGATCTCCAGCAGTACAACACTAGGTTTTGATGAGAGCGGACCTGCTAACTTGTTAGTTTAAGGAGAGCGAACCGGCTAGCTTGTATTTAGCTAAGGATGCTACAGTGACAATAACACTAGCGTTAGACCAGTGCTAGGGCCTCCAGTTAATAGGAGACAGTTTAGCCCTGGCACTGCGACAAAATAACCGCAGACGGTTACAATGGCTTTGACGGCTTTGAGAGTACCACTGCTGGGCCCGGAGACTGACAGTGACAGAAAGACAGTGATAGTGACAGACTGGACCTACTAGTTGGTGCCACAGAAAGGCTTGGGGAAAGAATCCTGACAAAACCTCCAAGCCAGAGTCTGGACTGACCAGGTAAGTTAGAGTGCTTGAGTGTGCAAGTGCTTAGTATATAAACGAACTTCTCTAAAGTGTAGGGAAAACACTTCATCAGGAACAAATAAATCATGGTTGCACCAAGCATGATCATCATCTGAAAGAGTTTCACAGGGACTGGCTGGTCCTAAAGTATGTATCAGCGATATTGTTAATCAAATGTGATAAACAAAAGTCCAAGTTTGTAATGCCATTTTCTGTTTCTGGGTGTTTATAGAATGGCGAGTCTTTTATGTGGATGTAGTGCAAACTAACATTACATCATTGTTCACACCAAATATGCTGTCTAAGTACCTAAAATAATGGATATTGTGAAATGGCACAGAAATATGTTTAACTAGTTTTGCCGATGTTTTCGTTACTACGACCAGCACACCTTCTGACATTTTTCAATGATCAGACGGTTTGTGGGCGGTCAGGAAGGTATCATACGCAGGAAAATAATTAGATCGATGTTTACTGAAGACAAACAATGTCAAATTGTGAAATGTACGTCACGATGCCCTGTTCCTGCAGTCTTGCTACGAGGCCCCAAATATTCCAAGCTAGCATCACTTAATGTCTTGTTACTTACTTGTCGCTGACTTGTCAGTCACTTGCGATTGTCGTCACACTGACATCCCTGTCCCCCACATCTGCCTCTACCTCTGGTGCGTCCAGTTCTTCCGTCCCCAACTTGACTGCCTCCGCTGTTGCCACGACCACCTGTGCGTGTAGTGTTGCCGTTGCTACGTCTGTTGCCATGCATGTTGCCGTCGCCCTCATCTGCGCGGTATCATCAACATGGTCCCGTCCAAGCCGACAGCAGCTCCTGCGCGAGCAGCAGGATCTATCCCCCATCAGCACAGCCTGATCTCTGTCAGTACCTGTCACAGCGTCATCCTCTTCATTTCTGTCTTCACCTGTCTTCTTCCAAGGTAGAGGAGGAAATTCGGAAGTTGAAAGGAGTTCGTTGTTGGCTTGAAGAGCACCCCCTCTGGCCTCTCCCTCCACAATGCGGCGTGAACTCCTGTCACTGCCTGCACTGCCAGCTTGCGATCGCACGTGCCGTGTGTTACCATTACTGGTTAATGCCCCGAGCTGTGAGTCCACCTCAACACGCTGTGTCGTCTACCACACGATCGTGTTGCTCCCTGTGCTTGTCTTCACGATAATACCTTTCGTTCGGTTGTACGAGCACACACCGTCAATCGTGTAAAGTTTGTCACACACCAGCGTGGCTCTCATCCCGTCACTCCGATACAATTTCTGCATGTCTGTTAGTCGTTTCCTGATCTCTTGCACTGGGCTTGAAAAGTCCTTCACGCTATATCTGCTCCCAGTCTGTAGGCATTGCGTAGCACAGCACATTTGTCCTTGTAGTTCTGAAACTTTACAACCACAGCAGATCCTACTCTGGGCGCACGATAGATGCAGAGGTACCTGGTAATTTCCATTTCTTCTCTGATTACCCCCAAAGCACGAGCTTCTTGCAAGCTTCCCAAATTTTGAAATTTTCTTTCTTAGGCAGTCCGAAAGATGCGATCTTCGTGACTGATTACAACGTTTTCAGTTTAATCATTCTGTTTTTCTGTTGTTTCCGTCAAAGTCTGATTTTGAAATGTTAAATTTTCTACAAGGTCTACAAGTGCCACAATGTCTCCATTCGTCACTTCTAACGCTCTCTCCACCTGTCCCAAATGTTTTCGTAGAATGTCTTCGATGGATGTCAGTCTGGCTGCCATGCTCAGTGGGGTATCTTGCTTTGCCATGATCATTTGTTGTAATTGTTGGGCGATCTGCTCCAAACTGAGAGAGAGAGAGGGGGGGAGATAGATAGATAAGAGAGAGAGAGAGAGAGAGAGAGAGAGAGAGAGAGAGAGAGAGAGAGAGAGAGAGAGAGAGACAATGACAATGACAATGAATACAGTTTAATGTCATCAGCAAAACCTGCTATTTGACATGGGGAACACTGCTTGAACAAAATTAAGAAAAATCAAAATTAAAGAGAATCAGAAAGCAAATAGAAATTAGCAAACACCATAAGTAGCAAGCGACCAGCAGGCCTAGTCAATCAGTTGAGAGGACAATAGGACTTAACAGGAAAGAACATTAATTCGACTTACGTATTGAGAAGCTTCCTTTTCGAAGACTATTTGCTTCTGCGATAAATTTAGCAATAGATTTTAAGTGTTGTTTTCACTATCACTCTGTAACAGAGTGACTAAGTCACGTTCTTCTGCTAATACTGATTTAAAGACATCGCATTTTCCCCGTACCTTTTCATACACCTCACACTGAAAGAAAAAGTGAAATTCATCTTCTATATTTTTTTTTTTTACAAATTGGACAGATACAGTTACGTTCATTATTAATTATACCATACCATCTTTCTTTAGCATATAGACCAAAGGTCCTTGTTCGAAAGCGTGCTAATGAATCCCTATGCCATTTTCGTGTTACTACCGATAAATACTTTTTTGGCTGTAAGTCACTATTAAAGCGCAAGAACCAAGAGTATCTCTCACTATTTTCTAATTCAGAGTGCCAGATCTGTTGGTAGGAGAGATATCAAACGCTCTTTAAATTCTAGAATAAAAAGTTTGTCGTTCTCAACACCCTGGTTATTCCATATAAATCCAAATCCAGTTTCAAAAAGGAGATTTTTTACTCCAGAAACCCAGTTTTGTCTTCCATTTTTATGTTGTCTAATAACATATGATATGCTTGTTTATTAATTCTGCTTTGTGGAAGTTTTACAAGACGTAGCCAGTACTTGACACACTTAGTTTTGGAACGTATTTGCAAGGGGTATCTACCCGTTTCTCCATATGCCATTTTATTAGAACTGTGTAAAGGGATGTTTAGAAAACGTTTAATCGCCAGTGTGTGCACCTTTTCCATAAGGTATTTTCCAATAAACCCCATATTTCTCCTCCATATGTTATCATAGGTTCCACTTGTGAATCAAAAAGTTTCCAAAATATAGTAGGTTCGATACATTTCAACTTCCTTAGAGATCTTAAAATCTCAATAACTCCTTTCCTTCCTTTTCTATACATTTCCATCCATGCCTTGCTCATACTTAGTTTAGTTGTGAAAATTAGACCTAAGTATTTGTAGTTGTTTGCAACTTTAACTTCTAAATCGCCATACCACCATTTTTCATGCCTAGCCAAACACTCTCCCTTTCTGAAAACCATTATCTTTGTCTTATCCATATTAACCGTTAATTTTAGTCTAGCCGCCTCTCCGTTTAGTGCATTTAATTGATTCTGCAGTCCAACTGGCGTATCTGAAACAAGAATCACATCATCTGCAAATAGCAACAGAAAAACTTCTGTCATACCTGGTATTAACTGGATCCCGTGCCTTCCCTTTCTAATAGTTTCTAGAGCCAATTCATTTATAAAGAAAGAAAACATTTGTGGGCTCAATAAACATCCTTGCTTTACACCTTGAGGGCATCTAAAATAATCTGAATATAAACCCTTGTCCCTAACACAGGCTAGTACTGAATTATAAACCCCCTTCAGTGACCTATATGATTTACCTTGAACACCTGCTTTTCTTAGCACATCCCATAATATATTTCTATTCACAGAGTCGAATGCTTTCCGGAAATCGATGAAGGCTACATGCAGTTTCTTATTTCTCAATAAATAAGATTGTACCATAGCATATAGCGTAAACATATGAGAGAGAGAGAGAGAGAGAGAGAGAGAGAGAAGAGAGAGAGAGAGAGAGAGAGAGAGGGGGGATTTTGCTGATCCTTTCCCATCGCAGAAAAAGTGCCCATTGCATCTCTCCTTAGTCTCCAATTTTTACTGAATAAGGTTTTATATCCCCATCACCTTATTGAACACTAACAAATGAGGATCCGTCACCATGGCTCTGGTTTCCTGTTTTGCGTTTCATTAGGAAAGAGAGGAGGTCTGGAACATGGGTTCTAGGCCTGCTGTTTCATTCCTGCATCAATTTTCATCATCACAGATCATGATCATGGCTTCACATTTTCGTCGAATTTTTATTTCATCAACTTCATCATAAAACCAGTTTTCTTGCTAAAATGCTTTTGAATGTTTTTATTTCAGAACCACTCTGCTACCTGCTCGAAAAAGGCAATCGTAGTATTCTCATCTAAGACCTACCAGGTTGTGAACAATTTTGGTTCGTTTATTTGGATGTAGACGTGGAAACCGATCGCTTTTTTTCTTCTAGCTCCAAATATCACATTTTGTTTGTAAAAAAATCTCTGGTTATTACTTGCTAACTTGGCACAGCATTAGTGGTCTACGAACACACAGCAGGCGATCGGGACCATTCTGTCACTCACCGCGTACCGAGCAACGTGATTTCAAATCTTGTTTCTGTTGACAATGACTTTTCTGCCGCCCTCTTCACTGGCTATAGATTAGAGCACTGGAAACCTGACAACGATGCAGGATGTAATTTTGAAACAGTGCATGACTTAATGTACTTGACTGGCAATTGGTGAGGAGGGGAGGGGGTGGGATCAGGTAGACAGGTTTAATTTGAAATAACGTGATGATATTAATCAATTGGCAAAATGTTCATGCCTCCTCTCTCTCTCTCTCTCTCTCTCTCTCCTCTCTCTCTCTCTCTCCTCTCTC
>CM031611.1:68360197-68365197 GCA_018398815.1 Conus ventricosus
GATTAGATCCATAATTTATTAGAGGGATTCAGTTAGGACTCGCAGTAATGCAATTTTCTTTCTTGCCTTTTCCACGAGATGATTTATATTTTTAAACACCAAAATAATTTATAGTGAAAAGTAACGCCTAGAAATGTTACTTCCTTACTTGGGAAAATGAAAGAATCGCATATTTTTACTTTTACAGCGTCCCTACCTTTCAAAATCGATATTTTTCTTCGTAAATATAATAAAAACCGATTTGTCCGTTGATAAGTTAAAACCGTTTGAATTCAAATAATTAACAAGTTTACGGACCCCAAATTGAAACTGTTCAACAATTTGATTATATTTATTTATTTAATTTATTTATTTATTTATTTATTTATTTATTTTTTGTGGTAAAATTACAGTTTAAATTTTCCACATCGCAGTATCATCTGCATAAGCAGCTAAAGTTGCCCCTTTCGTGTCTATCTGGTTAAGATCATAAAGCATCAATGAGAAGAGGATTGGAGAAATTACACTTCCTTGAGGGGCACCCATGTTAACATACCATTTAGTTTTACTTGTAGCGTTCTCTCAGATACAAATGATTGTAAAATCATGTGGAAGCGACCTTTAAATCCCAATTTCATGAGCCTTGGACAATAATTTAAATGCCAAACGGGAAACGTACGCTCTATGAATATCAAAAAGCGTGGCTAAAGTGGAGTGTCGCTTAGCCAAAGCTTTTTTGACGTGTGAAGCTAAAAGACTAAGATGATCAGTGACACCTCTCCCTTTTCTGAAAAAACCAGCTCGAAATATTGGCAAAATCCCATTCTTTTTCAAAGGAAGTGTTCTAATCTGAATTCATTATCCTCTCAAAAGGTTTTCCAATGTGAGGAGTCAAAGAAATGGGTCGAAATTAGATTTTCTTTTTGATTTTCCTGGTTTATGCATAGGTACAACTGTTGCTTTCTTCCAAGCCATTGGCAGCTTTCCAGAATTCCAGCATAACTGGAAGAACTCTAATAACGTTTTTTTTTTTTCAAAAAGCATTGTGGAAAATGCTTTATCATGTTGTAAGAAATGGGATCAAATCTGTCGCAATTTTACCAGATTTTAGACGGCTAAGTGAGTACAGAAGCTCCTCGATTTTTTTTTTTTTTTTTTTTTTTTTTTTTTTTTTTTACTAAAATATAACGTGTTGTTGTCATTGTCATATGGTTCAATGTTTCTCCCTTGTTTTCATTAGTTCTTCTTCGTTCTTGTCTTCTTTAGGCAGATGTTCAGTCTGACTCATTGCTGCGAAAGTGTCAGCAAATAATTCAACTTTTCCTCGTTTGTTTTAATGATTTTATCGTTTTCGTTCAAGACAGGATCTGGGAGATGAAAAGAACCTTTTGATTTTCTCATTTCTTTCCAAAGTAAAGCGCTATCGTTTGGGGTGTTTGGAAACAGTTGATGACTAAGTTTTTTGTAATATTGCTGCTTCGCAAAGCAAAACTTTGTTACTATTGGTGTTGCTTTTTTGTATTCAGCGTGTAACTATTCCCCTCTAATTTTAGGCTGCGTATGACGGCTTATCATCCAGCTTTTGAAGGCCTTAGTTTTTGCACCACGGCGACTTCACACGCAATAATTCCACCATGGGTTTGATGCTTTCTTTTGGTGATTCCTTAATTTGATTGCAGAATCTGCAGCTTAGTACAACTTTTCTTAATTCAAATACAATTTTCCAGACCTTCCTCTAACTGTATTTTGATTGAAATTCAGAAAAGACGAACCTGCTGTCAAAATTGTTTTGAAAAAAGTGCACATTTGCCTTATCTTCATTATATTTGTGCATCCAGAATTGCAGATTGTTTTTTCAGGGCTCACTCGAGTTGGATTTCATAGGGAGATGATCACTGCCTAACGGTTTTGATGAAACCTGCCAAGTACACAAAGGGTTTTTATGTCTGGGGAAAACTAAAGACAAATCTATCAATGAGCAACGTTGATCTGATCGATCAGCAATTCTTGTTATAGAGCCGTCATTTAAAATGGTTAAATTTGCGTGATTATTGTACTGGCAATTTATTCGTTGTTGTTAACAATATCTTTGGGGATTTTCGGACCACAATGCGTGGTGGGAGTTAAAATCGCCAAGAATACCCATTGTCTAGAGAAAGTCAAAATCCATTATCCGTCAGCTTCACCTTTAGACACTCCACTGGATAATAACAGTTCAAAATGTTTTAAGTATTTACCATCAACCTTAATTTCTATACGCAAGAATATAAAGTTTATCTATTGAAGAACACGGTGTTTTGCATGGTTGATACATAAGATTACAAGCTACATATTGCAACTTTTTATTTTAACGTTGGCTTTTTACCTCATCTATAACAGATGGGGAGAATAATCCGTTTAACTTGGTAAGTCATTTTTGTGGCATTTTAATGACTGAAGCACAAACTACGTCCCAAAAAAGCCATTTCTGCAAATGTTTTTCCACATATACAACAATGCACTTACTTCTACAGTTTCCCTTGTAGAACGAGCAAATACCAGTAGGGTTGACGTGTTCAGGCCTCATACCATTATGTTATTCGTAAGGAAAAGGACTATAAATGAGGAATATCAGCAACAGAGAAACCAAAAAACGGTTTACGTTTGACAAAAACGTCTCTTTGGGACGTTCATTTCGAGTTCAGACAGCATTGGACAGAATTGGTTTTCAAATTTAATGATTGACGAAGTGACATCAGACATTTTTGTTAGGATGGTCAGAAATTTTACGAACAGTGCAGGCATCTGTATCTCCTGAGCCTTGTTGATATCAAGATTTGTAATGAAAGAGACGGAGCGAGATAGAGAGAGAGGGGGGAGAGAAACAGAAAGAGATAGAGAGGGAGAGAGAGGGAGTGCATGGAAGGGATGGGGGCAGAGAGAGAGAGAGAGAGAGAGAGAGAGAGAGAGAGAGAGAGAGAGAGAGAGAGAGAGAGAGAGAGACAAGACAAGACAAGACAAGACAAAATTCTTTATTTACGAGGATAATAGATAAGCACTAACGTGCTTTTTTACATCCAGTCCTCGCCCTGAGTAGGGACTACAACATGCAGTGAAATCAATTAATGTAAGAAATCAAAGAAGCAAGCAAAGCGGTCATGTAATCATAGAGGAACATCAAATTAAAATAGAAGATAAATGAAAACAAAACAAAAAATAAGAATAATAATAAACAAAACAACAACAAATAATAATAACAAAAAAAAATGAGACTAACAATAATGAAGAGGAAGGAGAGAGCGGGGGTAGGGAGTGAGGTGGGCTGGGGAAACATATGTAAGTGTACTACAACGTACAAGATTGGCATGTATGAAAACAGACAGTGAAGTGAATATGACAAAGTGCGTACATATTTTTGAACACACAAATACACGCACGTTCGCACGCAGAGAGAGAGAGAGAGAGAGAGAGAGAGAGAGAGAGAGAGAGAGAGAGAGAGAGAGAGAGAGAGAGAGAGAGCATGAACACACACACACACACACACACACACAGAGAGAGAGAGAGAGAGAGTGAGAGAGAGAGAGAGAGAGAGAGAGAGAGAAGAGAGAGAGAGAGAGAGAGAGAGAGAGAGAGGAGAGAGAGAGAGAGAGAACATTTCTTCGTTCCCATTCTAAAGTACTCCCTGTTCTATAAGAAATGGGAGTAAAAATTAAAAAATTAAAAAATAAACGAGCACCACTCTCAGGTATGCAGCAGTTACATAGAAAAAGTCGATTGTATGGTTCCAGTCTTGCCAATTGAGCCCATAGCAAACTCAGCTCTGGGTGGAAGTAAGAGCTAAATAAAATCCCACAAACATGAATGGCTCTGACGGGAATCGAACTCACGATCTCGAAGCCGGCAATCCGCTATGCTTACTACTGCAACTCAGTGGCTTATTGTGTGTAAATATATTGTTTGAAACTGCCAGCGCTTTATTCTTTGCAGTGGCATCAAAGAGTTTTAAGAGCAAATGTGTGATGCCTGATTACTACATCGACGATGGACAGAAAGATCGATAGTGAGATGGTAAATGGTGACTACTGCGCCACAAACTCTGCTTCATTGTGGCTTGTTTGGGCAAGCTAGAACTATGTTTAAACTCCCATGTTCGATCCCCTCCTGTTCTATGAATTGAACATTGATGACCTGAATGTATTCCAGTGTATTCGAAATTATAACTAGTATATACAACAGAACAACATCACTCGACGAGTCGTTAATACAATATGGTTTCCAGCTATTTATAACGTTTGGAAAAATTATGCTTACTAGAAATGGGTAGAAAAAGTGCTGATTTAATCCAGATAATCAGAACACAAGCTGTGTGCAAATAAGGTAGAAACAGTTATGATTTAATCCAGAGAATCAGAATTGTTAAAACAAGCTGTCTGCAAATAAGAAGTATACACGGAATGATGGCTACAAATGCTGTTCTGAAGCCCATAGTAGTGACTGACGCAATGTGTGCATGCAAGGAGCTGTGCGGAGCACTGTATTTGGAATTCTAGTCCTGTACGATGCTTTGACATATCTTCACAAAACATTTTCAAAGAAAGAGAACATGCGACGATGTTTCCAAAACCGATGTGTCTCATGAATGTGGGCATATACACTGCCGAACTAAAGTTAAGGGCCAAAAGAAGAATCATCTCTCATAACCCCAAAAATCAAAGCAACACCTTCAACTCTTGAAATGTATTAATACGACATGTAACCTTTCGATTCATGTAAACAAAATCACCAACAAAGAAATTTCATTCGCGCAGCAAACGTCGGAATTACCCCACCCCCTTTTGAAAAGTTGCAAGAAAGTTCTTTCAGTTTGGTCAAGTTCAGTAACGGGTGTGCCCACCTGGGCTGCAAGGCATTCACCGATCCGTGAGCGCATTGAGTTCACATGGTTCTGGAGCATCTGTTGAGAGATTGCCATCCACTCCTGCTGCAGGAACCGGAAGAGCTGGTTGACATCAGCAGGTGGGGGGTGATTGTCCCTCACCCAG
>CM031611.1:68370197-68372697 GCA_018398815.1 Conus ventricosus
TTTCTTCTGCTTTTCCGTCTCACGCTTTTGAAGACTTTGACTCAAGTGACTTAATGCAGCAGTCAGAACTGCCGTGAAAAATGAAGATGAAATTGGGGAGAATATATTATAAATATGAGAAGCCCTTCACTAGCTGCCTGAGGGAACCATCGTATTCCCTTTCAAAGGCACATTTATTTGTATTGCCTGCTCCTAGGCCTTTCGTCCGCTGGATCGGACTCATCAGGGAGACACGGCCGATTGTGTCTGTGCTCTTGGTGTCAAATAGAGACACACCACACAGTCCATAATTCTGTGGTGTTCTCATCACCAAGAGTTAAAAAAAGAATCCAACAGCACCCTCAAAGAAGCCAGCAAAGGGTAGTAAAATGGAAGAAAACAAAAGTGTGGAGAGGAAAAAAGTTGCTGAAAAACTAAAAGCATTATTCAAACAGTATAAAATGTAGGGGACAATCTTTGAGCCTATGCTTGAGGATCCATTCAAGGAAGGTCAAAAGATATAGAACAGTCTGAGTGGTCAGCTCTGCTGTTCAATAACCCAAGCATTGTGAGTGGCTAAGAATTGTACAGAAAACCTTTACTTGGATCTCCTAAGAGATGCAATCTCCCACTGATTGACCAAACAATATAATATATATATATTATATATATATATATATATATATATATATATATATATATATGCGACTGAAATTTAATAACATATTTCAATTTATGACGATTGTCACGGTCGCTAAGCCGGACGGCCCTACCACCCCTACGCACGCCTATTACACACTAGAGCAGACAACACAGCACACTAACACAGCTTTACAATCTGCGCACTTCTTTATTTCACACACACACTATGGCGCCACCACTCACGTCCATCCACACCCCACACACGGTATCCGACTTCTTCACTGACCCACACTACCCTGATACGACCCTAGCCCTGTGAACCTTAACCTATACTAAGCACCAGTTGCAGTATATCGCTGCGACCTAGGGACGCAAAGATAGCCGCACACGTAGTGGCTAACTACTAGGACAAGGACCAACCCAAGGGACTCTAAATCTCTAAAATCTACCACCCACACCTCTCCCAGGACCACACCTTCTCTTTTGACCCAGGACCACTACCGCACCGGTCACTGCGTCCCTAAGGGAGGCAACGACAAGTGCCCTACCCCGTGCTGGCCACTACGTCCCAAAGGAGGCAGTAGCTAACACCCTTAACCCTACTCCCTAACGCTACACCCTTTCTACCACACCCATGGGACAACCCCTCCCAGCCCGGAGTAGTGCTCCAGTCTCGGCGCTGTACGTGGCCCCTCGCAGGCTGACACCTCTCCGGAAGATTCTGCACCCCGGCGCTGACCTTGGCTCCTCGCAGACTGACTCTCCCTGCGATGAGCACGACACCCAACGCACACCCACACCAGACCCCTCTCGACGGATCGGGGCTCGCCGCTCCTCGTCTGAAGGCCCCGCCAGACACTGAGGGTAAGAGAAGGCCTAGTGCAGCGCCTCTCACAGGACGCCTGACCAGGGAAAAAGTAACAGGTGGCTGGAGAACTCCCGGAAGAACCCCGGTAGCAGGAGGGAGCTGACTCACAGATGGCAGACGGCCTGGGTAGTCTCCTCTCCCGGGAAAAACAGCGGGTACAGGAAGCCGCCGCTCACCTGCCGGCACGTGGCAGTAGACTGCAGTGGTCTGGCCCCAGTCTCAGGACGGAGCAGGATACCTGCTGACACAACTGATAGGCCACTACTGTAATGTTGCTACTACCCGAGTCATCAAGGCTCATAGGCTACTTGGTAAGGCTTTAACTCTCCATCTTTCTGCCTACTTCCACTCGGGCATGAGAGTGACCCCTTGAATTTCGAGTACACCCAACCCGTTACTCGTTACATTGGGTTATCAGATCCATTCCCTGTCAACCCTTACAACAGCAGTAAAACAATATTCTCTCTGAGCCAATCTACACTATTACATATGAAATTATGACTCACACACAATTCTCGGAGAAATAAACCAATCTAAGCACTCCAACAACGGGACTCCATGGGCCCCCTTAGGAAATACTAATAAACTAGGAAATGGGCAATCTCACAAGGAAATGTTTCCACATAGTAATTAGTAGTAATACACATCTCTCAAAAAACAACAACAACAACAAAAGAACAAAAAAAACTATCAATTTTTAACGCTTCACAGTTCTAGCATATTCATACAAGAGAATCGGCTCGCAGCCACAATCCTTCACATTCTTACCCTCTTTGCACTGTCATATATCAACACAACATGATTTGTTCGCCAAAATTTCCATCCAGCACCCCACTCTCATGTCATCTCTTGTCAGATAACCCAGTGGTTAATCCTTGTTATGCCAACACAACCATACTTCATACAATATTACATGCTGCACATCCTCCGTTTTTATCCTATCAACTGCTGAGCGACCGCCTTAACTTTACCTTACCTTCTTTCCGACTACTAAAATTCATAATGGGACTG
>CM031611.1:68377697-68389213 GCA_018398815.1 Conus ventricosus
AGGCTCTTGGGGGAGTGAATTACGGGAATTTACCACTTTTACCCACACTCCCCGGGACTTTTAGCGTTACGTCGCGGTTCGTTCGATCTCGCTACCTAGAAAAAGGGGGATTATCCCGTTTTGGGGCTCACCCACTCTCAACCGGCCTGGCCCGGGTCTCGTGCGGGGACTCCAAAAGCGGTAATCCTTTTTGCAAAGAAACTTTAATAACCAAAAAAATACATTATCTACAAAACAAACTACTGTTGGGTTACCCGTTTTCAATAAAAATTTACAAAAATTTTTCGTTTTTGTTTTTGTTTAACCCTTTTTTTTTATCTTTTTCAATAAATCATTTTCACGAAAACTTTCATCAAAGAGTCTCTGTTTTCATGTGAAATAAAATACAGTCTTTAACTGCTCTTAAAGTTTTTTAAAACGGAGTTTATTTCTGACAAAAAACCCAAAACCTTTTTCCGCGTTTTCCCACGAAAGCCAGTTTCGACAAAGCGTTTCTTTTTAACTAGTCTCTTTCTCCGAACAGTATCTTAAAAATAGTGTCTGCGTTCCTTCAAACAATTTATTAAATGTTCTAAACACTCACTCATTTTATTGTGGGATCAACTAAATTATGTTATCGTCTGTCCAAAAAAAAACCTTCTATCATGAAATGCTTTGTTCCTTTTAAAGCTTGGCAAAAAATACAATATGATCAAAATTTGCGATAAATTTTTGAATAGGTAAGGTAAATATTTTTTTCCCCAAACCATTTGCCCCAAATTAAGAACAATGGGGGGTTTTTGTATAAAGAAATGCTCCATAGTTTTATAACAGTTTAATCTAATCCAGTTTTGTTTTTCATGCTCTTGTAAAAACTTGTTCAGTTTAAAACCTAAAAGGGCCAAATTGAAGATTAACCCCAATTCAGTCTGTAAGATTGTTTCTTTAAGTCAACAGTGATTTTGTTGCTTTTTGTTAAACTTAATATCCTCACCATGTGAAGAACACGATGGAAACGTTAAGCTTTAACGTCTAATTTTTTGCCAGCAATTAAAATTTCCTTTTAAAAGGACGTCACACGCCCACAACCCCATCCCCCCCTATCTTTAAAGACAAAAATTTCAAAATCATTGTGAAGTTTCCTAATTTTCTGTTTGAAAGAAACGAAATTTTGAGAATTCCCTTTTTAAAACCTTTTTCTCTTCTGTGGAGGAGTACTTTTTTTTTTTCCTAGGGTTATTTCAATCTTTTTTGCATTGTCATCCGGCATAGCTACTTTAAAGGGCCAGATTTGAATGCTTTTCTGAAACTTTTTTGGCCCAAAAAATGTAAAGGGCTTAGAATTAAAATTTTAAAACCCTTTTAATGGGGTTCTAAGTGCCTTTGGGGTAGGTTTTCAAAACATTTTAAATTTCTTTGGGCCCAACATTATTTGCTTCAATTGCGCAGTTGTTTATTTGGGAATTTTTTGCTGTCGCCAACCTCTTTACTTTATAACACCATCTTTATGTCTAAAACCAACAAAGCGCCATCTCCCCATTCTTTTCAAAGCTGAAACGTCTGCAAGGTTTTTAATTAAAAAGTTTACACCTCACGGGCGTTTTTGTAACCCCCGGGTTCTTTGGCCCACGCGACTTTTTTAGTACAGCTTATTATTTATTTCCAAACAATGTGAGGTTATCACTTTCACGTTTTTTACCTGTTTTGTCTGCATTTTAATTTAAAATGCCCCGACCCTTCCACAAACTAATCTTTTAAACTGAAAAATTAGGGAATTGATAATTTTCATAATGCAATATGCAGTTTTTCCCTGATGGAAGACCCTTTTAAAAAACGTTGGGCCTTCCATCAATAATTTTTTCTCATGTCAGCTATCCAAATGAACATAGATAATGAATGTAATGAAAGATTGAGGGGATTTTCCCCCCCTCATAAGTAGTTTGTTGGTGAACTTAAATTTTGATTGTCATCTGAAAAAGCCAAACTTTTTTCTAGCTCTACTTAAAAAAGGTAATGTGCTACTTCTTCTTCAGGTTTGAATTTAACATTTTTTTAGATTTGCATTGTTAATTTGAGAGAAATGTCAAGTTATCATTGTTTTCTTTTTAGTGAGCAAAACCGTAAAAACCATCGGGTTTTGTTAACTGGCTAATTTTGGGCCCCCTGTTTTTGCCAATTTTTAGAACTGTTATTCTTCTTCGATTCATTTATTTTTAAAACCATACAATTTGTAAATTTTTCATAAAGGAAACCATTCTCTTCCGCAATTGTTATCAATACTTTTCTAAAAACGAAGGACGGTCTTGAGTTGTTTTGTTAAAAAACTTTTTAAAGAAATAAAAATGAGGCATTTAAATATACTGATGCAAAATTTTCGCTGGGCCGCACTCAATCTTAAAAAAACAACTAACCTTGACATTTCTGGACCCAACTGACCCTTTCAAGTAAAGGTTAGACTCCATTAAGAGATATTTTAAAACCCTCCTAAAAAAAAGAAACTCCGAAAGGGGTGGTTCAGTCATCCGATGCAGTTTTTCAGAACCCATTTAAACTTTGCTGGTTTTGCGCATCAACGGGTGTGGAGTGTCGTTTTGCTGACACTTAAATCATCCGATCCTTTGGTGGGGTCAGTGTAAGATTTCATTTTTATTACACCTTCAGAGTTTTTTTGACTGAATTGCAAGCCCCATTACCAAATACAAACCTTTAAAACCTTTTTAGCAACAGAAAGACATAAAGGCTTTTGAAAGGATCGAAACGAATTCAATATTAATGTTAAGGAAGATTTAGACAAAAGTTGGGGATTTAATATTTTAGGCCCCCCTTATTTTGGGGCGTGCACGAAAGTTAAGTAGACAAAACCTCCTTCACATCTTTCCCCCCAGCACAACTGTTCCCCCCGGGCCCATAGGAAAGAGCATAAACCCAGCTGGACAACATTTACTTAACCTTCAAAGGGCCTAACCAAAGCGGGAAATAGAACGAATAAACGCTCTTTTTCGACTTACTTTGGGTTTTTGCTGGGTTGCAAGCAAAAACGGACGAGATAACTGTCCTTTACTGGCTTTGACGCGAAAAAACAATACTTGAAAATTTTAGAGGACGCCTTTAATTCTACAGTTGTTTTACCTTAGTAAAAAAGGTCCCAAAATTTTTACAATAGCAAGATCAAAGTGACTTTGCTTTTGGCACTGGTTTATACAGCTCCCTTCGCCCTCAGACCAAAGGGCACAAATAAATACAATAACGAAATCCTTGGGCGGGAAATGAAAAAAGGCGGAAAAAACAAATTTTAATTTGAGCCAGAAATTTGCAAGCAGTAAACAAACCCCCAAGAATAAGTCATCCAACCCCAGGCCCAAAGCCCAAAGGCCCGTTGAAGAAGTCAAAAAAAAAAAACGCCCCATGAATTAAAAAGACAGCATTTTTTTCTTGGTTTAAGGGCCCCTAGGTTTATTTGGTTTTATTTTACAAAAAAATTAAACCCGACTTTAAGGCCTAATGTCCATAAGTGCCGGCCATAAAGCCAACTATTTTCCCCTGCAGTAGCAAAACCCAGCTAACAACCCCCCCTAAATCCCCGTTAAAGAGTCTATAGCTTTACCAGCAATTTTTTTAATAAGCCCGAAAGATGATCAAGCTGTTTTTTTACCCATGATTTATCGGGAGAGGGCGAGGGCGAGGAGGCACTGACCCAGCCCACCCCCCCCCAAAATACCCTCCCCAAATTACTTTTTGCAAATCCTAAGGCCGTTTAACCTTACTAAGTGACCCCTTCTCCTAAAAAATGTTCAAATTCGTTCTGCTAGTGTTGTTCTTCATAAAAAATTTCTTTGGAAGTTTTCTTATTCGTCATTGGTTCGAAATTGTTCGGTTAGTAGACACGTTTCAGTTTTGCTGATTCTCTTGTTAAAAGTCTTTAGTTTTTGGGTTATTCTTTTTTTAATATCACCCCAATTTGCTCATCAGCTCACGATTTTTTCTTTTTTCTTTTTATATGCTCTCAGTTCACCTATTTTTGCTAAATTGTTTGTTAATTCGCCTCTGAGTCTTAAAGCATGATAAGGGCCTTTATTTCTCGCAGGGGTACGGGGGGTCGGGTATGTTTTTAATGCTGTTTTTCTGAAAAAACGGTTTTCTTGCATTACTTTGTCTGCTGTTTGACTTAATCTTGAAGTTCCATTTTTTTTTTGGCTATCTTTTGGGGTTCTTGTGTATGTTTTAAGTTTAGCAACTGCTCCCTATCAATTTTGGTTTAGAAATCCAAGGGGATTTTGTACGCTGCAGGGAGTCTTTGTTAATTGTCCTAGGCATAAAACTTTAATGGTCTCGTTTAGTTGAAAGCTAACGCGTTGTCCTTGGCCGCTTTTCAAAAAAATGGCCATCATTGGGGTCTAAATTCGGGGGGTTCTAACCCAAATTTTGTAAAATGCCCCGACCCGTACTTTGTTAATTCACCCCGCAAGGGGTCGTTGAGCGATGCTGTACAAAGGAGTCGTTTTACTCAGTCGTCTCAGGATCAAAAAAATCTAATCTTCTTCCCTTTAATGCTGCCATGTTTCTTTAATAATAAAAATTTTTTTTTATAAAAATGTCACAAAAAATGGCTCGATTTTTTGACCGCATAGAAAACTGAAAAAGCCCCTTTGGGGGTGAAGGGAAATAAGCGGGGTATTACTGTTCCCCCTAATCCATCTACTATTGATGCGGATCAAATTTTTACTGTCAAATTTCCGACTAGGAGCGGATGAAGTGATTGTGCCAGGGTCTGCGGTCTTATTTCAAAATAGAATCGCTTCAACAACAACCCAAACAGGCAGTTTACAGAATCTGGGGCGGGCAATCGTTAAGAAAATTTCTATAAAACTTGAGGGGCCCAAAAAATATTTTCTTTTCACAATGCAGCATATTTTTAACCATTCTGATCTATGGTAACCGCGAATGAAAGGGCTGATCTTGCGTTTCAAGGAATCGAAAAAAGAAAAAGCACTAAAAAAAAGAATAGGGGCCGCAGACCTAAAAAAAGGGGAAAAGGGTTTTAGCCGTAAGTTTGCGTTGGAAACGCTTTTCATACCCCTAGATTTTTAAATTGTTAAAAGCGCATGCCCCCTACTTTTAAGTGCATTAAAAGACAGATTGTCAATAACTAAATTTTAATGACTACAAAACGTGTTTTAGATCAAAAGACACCGAACAAGTACAGCATTTTGGGAAACCGTTAGAGTTTGACGTTGTTGCAACCCCAATTTAGCAAGGCTAATTGGCAACAACACAGTCAAATTAGCAAAAATATAGAAAGAGTGATTTATCATTCAAATATCCTAAAAACAGGCAGACACTTAGGGGAAATTTTTGTTTTAGGGCCACAGAAGATCGCTTAAAGGGATTTTATTGCTGTGCGAAGATAAGGGCCATTCGAAAGAAAACTGAAAATTTTTTAATCCTAAAATAACAAAAATGCAATGTACAATGAGGGTAGTCCTAAACCCAAATCGCTAGCGGGCTTAAACCTTATCCATTTTGACGAAATAAGAAAATTTGTTTGGGGGGGAGGGGTAGAAAACTAACGTTGACCCTTTTGTCTAAAGATCTACACTTCACAGCGTTAACTTGATCATTATTTAACAAAAGAAATCGGTTTTTGGATTGCCTAAGGGCAAGGAGGATAATCATTTCAGGAAGCGGGGGGAATGTCAGAGACTAAAAACATTCAAATTGTAAAGAAAAAGATGTCGATAAACCCCTTAATTATATTTGTTTTTAATATATGATGCGGTGAAATTAAGTAACGATTAGAAAATATACATTTTCTAAATTATTTTTTTATTTTTAAAAAAACTGTTGTTCGCATTATCCAAAATACCCCACAGAGCGCAAAGAAGGGATAGAGAAAACCCTAGCTAAAAACTTTAATTTAAAAACATTCACAAATGCAGCAAGTATAGAGCAGGACCTTTTAAAAATAAGCAAAAAACCAACGAAGGGATTCGTGCCCTTTTAAAGCTGTTACCCATGTTAAAACTGGACTCGACTAAAGTGCTCTATCAGCAGGGAAAGGTGTTTGGTCTTTAGCAAGGGCATGGGCACCCCCCCGGGTTTACCCTAGGTGGTTTGTCTTTCTCTTGGCCAGTTCTTAGCTTAGGGGTGCTAGCAAAAAAATTAAAAAAAAACCCAAAAACACACAGCTAGGGGTTTAAAATAATAACAGCTAAAATTAGTTCCCTTTAAGCTGAAATAAATAAAGCACAGCTGCTCAAAAATTTCGGTGAAAAAATTTTCGTTTACAGGCCCATTTTGATGCTACAAAAGACAAAAGTTTGTCTTTCAAAGAAGGCGGGACAAGTTTTTCCCCAACGCCAGGGGGGCGGGTAAAAAAGGAATGCTTTAAAAAAAAAAAAACAAAACATTAAACTCTGTTCTAAACAGCCCCTTAAAAAACGCCAAAGGTGTTTATACTTTGTTTAGAGTCCAAGCACAAAAAGACCCTTGATATTTATTAATTATTTTTTTTATTAAATAAAAAATTTTTAGTTAGAAAAGAAACTCACATGGATAAGCATATGAAGGCCAGACGAATTCTTTGAAACAATGCAAGAAAAATTTTTCAAGAGCACTAAAAAAATTGATCTAGAAGTCATTTAAACCCCCAAACGTACAGGGAAGTGTTGCTCGCTATTTTTCAAGTTTCCCGGTAAAAAAACAAAAGAGCCCCCGGGTTTAAAATAATGTTTCTGTTTTTTAAACGACTATTAAAAAAAAAAAGAAAACTAGAAGTCTGGGCTCAACTAAACAACAACTATTCTTTTTCATAATGACTTAAAAAACCCGGGGTTTGGGGAGCGAAGCTTCCAGTTTTAAAGTGGCCCTGAAAAGCCAAAATGAGGGCCTGGTTTGGGCAAGGGGGAAGTCCTGAATTAGATTAAAAAAAATCTAAGTATGCGCCGATTTTTGGGAAGTCTTTCATTCCCCTGCCTCAGCATTGGAGCGAAAAAAACAGTTTTTAAAAATAAAGAATTATTCAGACAACAAATGTTTTATGGGTGTGTTTCTCGCAAGGGTTTATCACGTTTCTAAAAACGCAGGAGAGGGATCTAATATGAACCTACACAAATATCTTAAATTTAGGGGGTGCCTTTCCCCGTTAGCGGGATTCCATTTATCAGTTTGAAGAACAAAACAAACCAATAACTGTTAAGTATACACATGGGATGAAGAAACCCAAATCTACTACCCCTTAAAGTGTCCAAAACAGCCCAAAATGGGGATCCAGACAAAAATATTTGCTTATATGATGTTTTCACCACCGGGGGGACGCATTTTCCATGTCGAACAATGAGTGATTTTTGCGGTATACTTCAAAACAACCTAAACAAAAATTCGCAGAAAAAAGTTTAACAAGAATTCCATCTGCCAAGCCGCAAACGAACATAAGAAAACGTATCGGGCCCCGTTGCTGTAAAAAAGAACTAATTAGCCCCCAGAAAAGGGGTAAAGTTTTGTTTTAAGAACTTGAAAAAACGCAAAATTTTCCCCTAGTGTTTTCGCAGACTTCGAATCACTCAAAGTTCCCTTTGAAGGGGGCCCGCGCCACAAAAACTTCGAAAAAACAGTCTTTAAGAGTAATCACCCGTTTGTTCATTTGCCTTCATTTTTGTTTGGGGGGATGGCGCTCATTCAACACCAGAATTTTTCAGAGGGCCCGAGGGCTAGAAAATTTTTCGCGCTGCAGAAGTGCGTAATGATTGTTTTTAATAATCTGAATTTATCTGAAATCATAATGAGCCCGAAGACCAAAAACAGTATGAAATCGCCCCCATTGTTGGATTTGTGGTTTAGAATCAGTGAGGAAAAAAATCCCACAGTAAGAGACCTGATCACATTATGGAAGTTTAGGGAGCGGGGCAAACAAAGCAATCTTAACTAAAGTTTGAAAACCAAAAACTGGGGAAACTGCCCATCTTCTTTCATAACTTGCGGGTTTGACTTCATGTTAATGAAAGCAGTAAACCCACTCCTTCAGGGTGTATGCATTGCACAGTCATCGAAAAAAATACATGTGTTTACTTTAAATAACATGTCTTTTTATGGGGGGGGACTCTATGCAACAATGATGGGTTCATTTGAGCGGGGCTATTCCTTAAAGTCTTGCCCAAAACAGAAGAATATTTTGACCCAAATCTCGTTTGAAAAGGGCGTTTACCCTTTTGAGTACTGAACAGTTGGGAAAGGTTTTACGAAGATACACTTCCGCCAAAGGCGCGTTCTTTTCTAGTCTTAGAGAAAGAAATCGTGATTCCCATTACCCATGTCAGATGCGTGGCAAAGTTAGATTGTAAACGAAGGGGACACAGACTCTACTTAATGGCTGATGTATTTTTTGCGGCGTCTTTGAAAAATTATAGAAAAACCTGCTGAAACTTATAGCCCCGGGTCCCCCCGCATTAATTTCTGCCCCGGGAGAGTTGGATGCTTTCTTAAAATTTACTGAGTACAGATTGATTTATTGTCAAATTTTCCATGCTTCGATGATTGAAAACGGATTTCGTGGGGAATTAGATGGCGTCGCACCATTACGTAAAGCAAACAAAAAATACTTGATCATTATGATCCGAGTAAAAGGCCTAACTATCTCGTATTTATATGCAAACAATCTGTAGGATGGCAATGGGGCAATCGCTTCCATTACGCAACTTTAAAATGTACACTGGTGGTATTAAAAACATTCAAGAATTTGTAGAACATCTGCATACTCTTACAGCTGATCGTAAAGAGGTCTTATTCTAGAAGTTGATTTAGAATATCCTCATGAACTCCATGACCTACATAATGACTATCCATTAAGCAGCAGAAAGCCTAAAGAGAATCCAAGAGAGCGCCTAAACTTGTGCCTAATCTTCGAGGCAAAAAAAAATATGTCTGTCATTACAGACTTCTACAATTTTTTTTAAAGACACGGTTTAAAGTTGACAGCTGTTCATCGTATAATTGCTTTTGTTTAAAGAACATTTCATGAAACCATACATCATAAAGAACACTGATCTCAGAACTAAATCCACAGATGCTTCAGAAAAAGACTTTTTCAAGCTGATGAAAAACCCGCTGTTTTGGAAAGACTATGGGAACCCGCACAAGCGCAAAGATGTCAGATTAGTCACTAAAGAAAAACGAAGCAATTAAGCTGACTTCAAAACCTATTATCAGGACTTTAGAAGATTTCATGATCAGCTTTTTGGCATAATGATGAAAAAAAGAAAGTCAAATTAGACAAGCCTGTATTTATCGGGTTTACTGTTTTAGAATTATCAAGCTTTTAATGTTAGAATTTCTTTATGATACTTTAAACCCCTGTATCCAGAGTCAGAGTACTTTACACAGATACAGACAGTTTGTTATAGATATCCCTACTGAAGGGCGTCTATAAAGACATGGAATTAGAAGTAGCTAAAGGAGCGAGTGGAAAGGTATGACACGTCCGATTACCCTAAAGGTCGCCTTTACATTCAATTACTAATAAAAAGGTTTTAGGAAAGATGAAGGAGAATTATCTGGAAAGGTGATCAAGGAGTATGTGGGGTTAAGGTCGAAATGTACAGTATTTCGAGCCAAGAGAAAATCATTAAGAAGCAAAGGGAATATCTCGCAGTGTTGTTGCAGTCTAAACATATCGCATGACAACTACAAAGAAGCATTGTTGACAATAAGACTTTTCTCTGACAACGTAAAACTGCGATCAATCTACATGAGATCACCACAACTGTTGTAACAAAGAAGTCATAGATAGAACAACACAAAACGTGTGTTTGTTAATCCAGAGTTTTCATATGCAATCGGGCATGGAGGACGGCATAATTGTATACATTCTTCGGTGTTTATTTTTTCATAACTTTTATTATAAGATCAATCATAGTTCATCCAATTCATTTAAATCTTTTCTCATGTTTGCTTGATGCGTTCGAATTTTTTTATTATTTCAAGATATTCTTTTTCCCAATTTGGGGGTTTGAGTGTAGGTGATCTGGATGATTTAGAATGCATTTGATTAATCTTCATAAATGTTCCCCCAATGAGCATTACACGCATCAAATGATTCCCGTATTCATTTTCAAGGTCTCTTCCTTTACCATCTTGTTTTGTTGCACTTCCTTTTGAGCTTCCATTTTAAACTCAAAATATATTTACGTAAATTAACTAAGCAACTGGAACTGTGTCTGGTGGGATTATTTGCAGTTCTTCCTTCACAAAAGATCTTGAGGAGCTGGTTGTTTTGTTGTGTCAGTTTCTCGTAAATAATACACGGGCGGATTCATTTTTACAATTCTTTTTATTTCATATGGATCGACACTCCAAACTGGATCGGTTGCCCTGATGCGAGTGTCCCCTTCCGCTTCCCCCGGTAAATAAAGGTACCTTACTTTCAAACCAAACGGCAATAGTTTGCTGGATGAAGATCTCCTTCAGCAACATTATTGTTTGTTTTTTGATTGCTTGTACTGGTTTTAGCCCTTTAAATTCTTCATTATTCATTGCGCGCAAAAACTGAGGGCAGTCTTCTAACCCATTCTGTGTTGCGAGAATTGTCAATAGCTCTCTGTGATACTGGTAGGAAAAAAGTCTTTCGGCTAAACTGTTTGTTAAGTTTTCGACTAAAGCCTGTGATCTGTGAACTCCTGGAATGCCTCTTTTTATGGTAACTCTATGTTTTAACAATAATTGATTCACTTGGCCTTTAAATTCTTTTCCATCATCGACTTGAATCATGCGAGGATAAGTTAACGGGCCTCGTTGGTATATCAGTTGTATGGCGACAGCAACAGCAGAAGCACTCTTTTGTGTTAATGGTTCAGCATCTTTGTATCTTGAAGCCATGTCAATGACTGTGAGTGCGTACTTAAATCTTTTTCGTCTAATCGTATCAGAGGGTAATATAGAAGATCCATTTGATGGGTGTCATTCGGTATTGTATTCACAAAGTGTGGTCTCTGTATTCGTCTAGGCGCAGGTAAATAAATTTGCCAAATCGCTTGTTTAGATAACATTCCTTTGCCGTTTGTTCACTGACTCCAGCTGCTTGGCTTAGCTTTTGATTGCTGTTATTCCCTTCCAATATCCTTTTGGCGAATAATAGATTTTGTTCATTTTTATTCAGCCAATATTATGTGCAATAAATACACAATGGTCATACCAAAGATAACAAACACGATTTCTTGCATCTTTGTTTTTCTGATGGCTGATTAAAAGTCGCTGAATTTTGGTGGGGGCAATGTCTGGATTGGTTTGCTGTTACAAGATAATATTCTTTTATTGCCTGATCAACATCTTTAAATGTGTAAGCTGCATGTCCCTGTTTTTCAGTGTGTCGTTAATAAAATCTAACTGCTCAATTCTCTGCTTTTCTAGGCGTCTTGTGCAGCTGCTAGTTGCTCCATAGCTTTGTTTATGCTTTTTCTCTCGCGCATCCGAGTTTACTAAACAATTCTCCTAAAAGCAAGCGCATTCACACACGCCTCTACAATTACGAGTGAAGCATTTTTTGTTTT
>CM031611.1:68389313-68434987 GCA_018398815.1 Conus ventricosus
CCAAAACATTCGAATTTGGTGTGTGAAGTTAAAAGACGTGTCTGGCCATGGCTGACCAGGGAGCAAAAGACTCCATGACCAACAGCAATCCACAGTGCTGTAGATGTCTCACTGGTTAGGTATCACTGATGTAAATGGATCATCTACAGCACTGAAGCCTGTTGGAATATACTCTTCTTTAGTCTGCAGAGAAATTCTGGTACCAATGCTGATATGTGTGAGATAGGTATGAGGCATCACAGAATAAGAACAAAAAAAGTGCTGCATATTATGGCAATCAAGGAGATCACATATGATAAAAAACAAGAATTTTTTGTGAAGCTTACTCCTCAACCACTGTGAAATGAAAAATAACAAGATAAAATACAGCATTTGCTATTTCATTTTAACATACAACAGCATAAAAAATAAAACAATTCAACACACAACACAATACAAAATAAAACAAAGTTCAAATAAAATAATGATAATAATAATTATTATTATTTATGACGCTTAATCTTACATCATAAGCCCTAAGCGCTAACAAATACAGAAAAGGTTAAAGAAAACGTAAGTGAAACCAATAAGAAGATGAAATTGCAATAAATACCATGCACTTACAAACAAGGGTGCATACTGACACCCACCCACAAGTGACAAACACACACACTTAACATGCGATCCCACACACGCTGTCTCACAACAATGGGTACAACAGCACACATGCACACACACATATGCGTGCATGCGCACATACGCGTGCACACACACACACACACACACACACACAGATTCACACACACATTAGTCGCATAATTAATTTGATAGGCAAGGGAAGGGAAAGAAAGAACTGCTATTGACAGGTACAGAGGGTTGTTTTAAGAGATGCCTTAAAGGAAGACAGAGAGTTTGAACTACTCAAAGATATTGGGAGTTTATTCCAAGAAACCAGACCCTGACAAGAAAAAGAACAATCGCCATAGGTTTTAGTTCGAAATCGAGGGATTTTGAGCAGAACGTTGTAAGTAGAAGAACGCAACTGCCTAGATAGAGGTGAAGGAGATCAGAAAGGTAGGATGGAGCTAAGCCACTGATACATCCACTGAGCAAACAAGTTGAGGAGTTCTCAGCCAAGAAAAAAGTCATGTTATCTGATTCTGGATCCCACTGATCTGGTTCACCTTTGTTTTTCTTTCACTGGTACAAACAATGGTGTTGGCTTCTACAGGTTCCTGCTGTTGATGATCACAACACAGGCTTGTGTGTGACTACTAAATCATTAATATGATGATCACAACACATGGTTGTGTGTGTGACCACTGAATCATTAATATGATGATCACAACACATGGTTGTGTGTGTGACCACTGAATCATTTTAATATGGTGATCACAACATAGGCTTGTGTACAACTACTGAATCATTGATATGATGATCACAACACAGGCTGGTGTGTGACTACTGAATCATTAATATGATGATCACAACACAGGATTGTGTGTGACTACTGAATCATTCATATGATGATCACAACACATGCTTGTGTGTGAATAGAATCATTCATATGATGATCACAACACAGGCTTGAGTATGAATACTGAATCATTGATAAGAACAGTCAATGATTTTTTTTTTTCTGCTGGAACAATCTTTAACCACAGGGCATGATGTAATGTCACACACACTATTAATGTCTATCTTCCAGCATACACGTTTGTGCACCAATCCACTGTTACTATGCTATCCAACTATGTCCATTTCCAGCACTTCTGCAGGTGATCTTCATTCAGTTGTTTGATTTTTTTTTTTTTTTTTTTTAACCATCTACCTTTCTATCTCTCTTTCTATCTCTCCTGCTTAGAATCGCTAATACAGTGCCTAATATTGTTAATACAGTGCTTAGAATCGCTAATACAGCGCATCTACAGACTGAGGAGAAATCATGCTGCACACCTGCCAACTAAAGAACAAGACACAAAATCTAGCTGATCCTCGTAACCTCTCTTCACAAACTTGATGAACTGCAGAAAAGCAAAACAAAATAATAATGTTCTGGATTTCTGTTTATTCTGGAAGACTTGCACTATAACATGTATTCTCTCCTATTTCTTATGCCACATGTATTCTCTCCCCTTCCTTCTGCCACATGTATTCTCCACCCTTTTTTCTGCCACATGTATTCTCTCCTCTTTCCTTCGTCGCACATTTTCTTACCCTTCCTCCATCACATGTCTTCTCTCCCCTTTCCTCCGTCACATGCAGTCTCTTCCGTCTCCTCTGACACATGCCTTCTCTCCCCATTCTTTCGTCATAGTTTTCTCTCCCCTTTCTTCAGTCATAGTATTGTCTTCCCTTTCCTCTGTCATAGTATTCTCTTCCCTTTCTTCTCTCGTAGTCTTCTCTCCCCTTTCTTCTATCATAATATTCTCTCCCCTTTCTTTTGTCATAGTATTCTCTCCCCTTTCTTCTGTTGGAGTATTCTCTCCCCTTTCTTCTGTCATAGTATTCTCTCCCCTTTCTTCTGTCGTAGTATCTCTCCCCTTTCTTTTGTTGAAGTCTTCTCTCCCCTTTCTTCTGTCACAGTCTTCTCTCCCCTTTCTTCTGTCGTAGTCTTCTCTCCCCTTTCTTCTGTCATAGTATTCTCTCCCCATTCGTCTGTCATAATATTCCCTCCCTTTCTTCTATCGTAGTCTTCTCTCCCCTTTCTTCTAGCATATTATTCTCTCCCCTTTCTTCGGTCATAGTATTTACTCCCCTTCCTTCTGTCGTAGTATTCTCTCCCCTTTCTTCTGTCGTAGTATTCTCTCCCCTTTCTTCTGTCATAGTATTTTCTCCCCTTCCTTCTGTCATAGTATTCTCTCACCTTTCCTCCATTCTCTACACAGGTGTGAACCTTCTTCAGGAAATCACGTTCACGGCATCGCTTGGAGTCACGAATCGTTGTGGCGTAGGTGGATTCCGTGATGAGGAGGTCAGGGCGACATTTGTCGATCCAGGCTGACCCCAAGTGTCGATCTGGGGTCATGTTATAATCCCCCTGACACAGTTCAAGAACAATTTCACACATCAAGGACACTGACACAAATAACAAATATTGAGAAAAACAGACAAAATCAAAAACACTGACACAAATCAAAGAACTCCGACTCAAGTCAAAGAATAATAGTGCTTCTTCACTAAAACAAACACACAGCAGGCAAAGGAAAAAAACCTTGAGATACATCAGGCACATTTAGTTAACCTTTCTATCCCCGTTCCGCCCTTTTCCGCCCGACCCGTCAGGCTCCTGATCCGCCCTGTACTGCCCATTCCTCAGTTGGCTGATTGTCTCGGTGTGCCTCCCTTATTTGGGTTGACCACAGTAATAAGACAAACCGGTCGTTATCCGGGTCTTTCCTACCTTTCTCAGCGCCATTTGTAAAAGCAGTTTGTGGCTTTTTTAATTTTTAATCGATTCTTTTTGGTCATCCCATCGACTTCCGACTGCGATCGAAATGTCGCACTCTGACAGTGACAGTGACATGAGCTTGACTGTGGACCAAATGCTCAATATGAATGTGTTTCCGACTGAAAATGACGACTGGAATCAATTGGACATTGATCTTGACTCTGTAGACAGCGACAGTGACTATGAAGTTGCAGAAGGAGTGAATGCGAGTAGTGACAGTGACTCGGACATAGCGACGCAGGTGACGCAGGTGCTACTGATGTCGGTGGATGTGCACAGTCATAGCAGTGGTCAAACGATGACTTTCGGACTGAAGTTCGTGTGTTTGATGCATACAGGGCCCCCCCCCCCCCCCCCCCCCCCCCCCCCCCCACCGTCCACAAGTAAATCTTTGAACATCTTTTGATTATTTTTCACATGTTTTTCCTTCGGACGCATATTGAATATTGAAAGTGCCACATACAAAAGTACTGGAGTTTGTGCATGTAAGAAAAGTGCACAACGGAAAGAAAATTTCATGTCAGTGATCTGTGTGTGACAAAAATGATCAAAAGCAAGAACATTTCTAGTGACTGTGTTGTTTGTGTGTGATCATATTTGGATTATATAATTCATTACATCTGGAACCATATGGTGAGTACAACAAAAATATTTGAGTGTTGTTTTGTGTTGTGATGTCTGCCTCTCTTCCTTCCTACTAACACCTGCATATATTATCAGTCATAGGAATTCTTTTTCTCACAAACACAAACTAACTCATGCAGATCAAAAAGCATGCACTCCAATACATTTTCAGTAAACATGGTATGATTTTGACCTGTTATTTTTTTTATTTTTATTTCTTCCATCTATGTAACTGCTATGCGACTTAAAAGCGTCACAAAAATTTCACGTATATTCCTAGATACCTGTGTAACTACTAACACCTCACAACACCCATCAGTTCTTTTCAGATGGTGAACCTGACCACTTGCCACCAAAAAGGTAGGTGTTATAAAGTTGATGGGTGTTGTATTGCCTGTCTGTCACCTATTTCACTGACGTAGGTGTGTTTTCCAGGTAAAATCAGGTGTGTGAGTGTTGAGCCATAAAAATATTTTCACATCCCCCTAAAATAACAAGTGCAAACCAAAGTTCAGCTTTCCATAGAAGTCTTTTTATCCATTAGTTTATTTTTTTACAATTTTTTAAAGTCAGTACCCCAATTCGGGCAGCAAATTTAATATAAAGTTAGTAGTCTAGGCGACTTCTGTCATACGAAATACACGACAATGAAGGTTAAACAGCAGGAAAAGATTATAAATACAGACAACAGGCCCAGGATTAAACTGAACATATGCAACCTTTCCAGGGACAAGACACTGTCAGGTGCTACACTATAAACACAATGGTCATAGGCTAAGAGCCTGGAGAAATACTGCAGCACTACACACACAATGAAAACAAGGCTTATTTCCTTCAAAGCCTACCTTGTGTGAAGATAAGTGATTGCTTGTTCATTTTCGTTGTCCTAAGTGTAGTACATCTTGCCTGATTAAGACCTTAGAAGCCGAAACGTGTCATGTTTTGCCTTGTGATTCATTTGTCTATATGTTTTTTCTGCAGACCTTTATCAATCATTTTTCAAATCCTGGTGTTTTGCCAGGAAGCTGCAGTCCAACACCACAAAGACCATCCCCTGCATGAGATGTCTTGGTGCTCTGCCAGGAGCTGCAGTCCAACATCCTAAGGACCTCCCTATGCATGAGATGTCTTGGTGCTCTGCCAGGAGCTGCAGTCCAACATCCTAAGGACCTCCCTATGCATGAGATGTCTTGATGCTCTGTCAGGGAGCTGCAGTCCAACATCCTAAGGACCTCCCTATGCATGAGATGTCTTGGTGCTCTGCCAGGAGCTGCAGTCCAACATCCTAAGGACCTCCCTATGCATGAGATGTCTTGATGCTCTGCCAGGAGCTGCAGTCCAACATCCTAAGGACCTCCCTATGCATGAGATGTCTTGGTGCTCTGCCAGGAGCTGCAGTCCAACATCCTAAGGACCTCCCTATGCATGAGATGTCTTGATGCTCTGTCAGGGAGCTGCAGTCCAACATCCTAAGGACCTCCCTATGCATGAGATGTCTTGGTGCTCTGTCAGGAGCTGCAGTCAAACATCCTAAGGACCTCCCTATGCATGAGATGTCTTGATGCTCTGTCAGGGAGCTGCAGTCCAACATCCTAAGGACCTCCCTATGCATGAGATGTCTTGGTGCTCTGTCAGGGAGCTGCAGTCCAACATCCTAAGGACCTCCCTATGCATGAGATGTCTTGATGCTCTGTCAGGGAGCTGCAGTCCAACATCCTAAGGACCTCCCTATGCATGAGATGTCTTGGTGTTCTGTCAGGGAGCTGCAGTCCAACATCCTAAGGACCTCCCTATGCATGAGATGTCTTGATGTTCTGTCAGGGAGCTGCAGTCCAACATCCTAAGGACCTCCCTATGCATGAGATGTCTTGATGCTCTGCCAGGAGCTGCAGTCCAACATCCTAAGGACCTCCCTATGCATGAGATGTCTTGGTGCTCTGTCAGGAGCTGCAGTCCAACATCCTAAGGACCTCCCTATGCATGAGATGTCTTGGTGCTCTGTCAGGGAGCTGCAGTCCAACATCCTAAGGACCTCCCTATGCATGAGATGTCTTGGTGCTCTGTCAGGGAGCTGCAGTCCAACATCCTAAGGACCTCCCTATGCATGAGATGTCTTGGTGCTCTGTCAGGGAGCTGCAGTCCAACATCCTAAGGACCTCCCTATGCATGAGATGTCTTGGTGCTCTGTCAGGGAGCTGCAGTCCAACATCCTAAGGACCTCCCTATGCATGAGATGTCTTGGTGCTCTGCCAGGAGCTGCAGTCCAACATCCTAAGGACCTCCCTATGCATGAGATGTCTTGGTGCTCTGTCAGGGAGCTGCAGTCC
The DNA here is from genome assembly GCA_018398815.1 of Conus ventricosus. NCBI lineage: Eukaryota > Metazoa > Mollusca > Gastropoda > Neogastropoda > Conidae > Conus > Conus ventricosus. Next base: position 68,395,695 of record CM031611.1, read on the forward strand.
AACATCCTAAGGACCTCCCTATGCATGAGATGTTTTGGTGCTCTGTCAGGGAGCTGCAGTCCAACATCCTAAGGACCTCCCTATGCATGAGATGTCTTGGTGCTCTGCCAGGAGCTGCAGTCCAACATCCTAAGGACCTCCCTATGCATGAGATGTCTTGGTGCTCTGTCAGGGAGCTGCAGTCCAACATCCTAAGGACCTCCCTATGCACGAGATGTCTTGGTGCTCTGCCAGGAGCTGCAGTCCAACATCCTAAGGACCTCCCTATGCATGAGATGTCTTGGTGCTCTGTCAGGGAGCTGCAGTCCAACATCCTAAGGACCTCCATATGCATGAGATGTCTTGGTGCTCTGTCAGGGAGCTGCAGTCCAACATCCTAAGGACCTCCCTATGCATGAGATGTCTTGGTGCTCTGTCAGGGAGCTGCAGTCCAACATCCTAAGGACCTCCCTATGCATGAGATGTCTTGGTGCTCTGTCAGGGAGCTGCAGTCCAACATCCAAAGGACCTCCCTATGCATGAGATGTCTTGGTGCTCTGCCAGGAGCTGCAGTCCAACATCCTAAGGACCTCCCTATGCATGAGATGTCTTGGTGCTCTGTCAGGGAGCTGCAGTCCAACATCCTAAGGACCTCCCTATGCATGAGATGTCTTGGTGCTCTGTCAGGGAGCTGCAGTCCAACATCCTAAGGACCTCCCTATGCATGAGATGTCTTGATGCTCTGCCAGGGAGCTGCAGCCCAACACCACAAGGACCATCCCCACGCATGAGCAGAGATCTCCCACAAAGGCCGACTGAAGCCATCAGTGTCAGAGGTGGTTCAGAGGTGATGGGTTGCCTCCCTGTCCCCCTCCTGTCAGAAGACCTGAGGCCACTTCTCCCGGCTCATTGCCTCCAGGCCCAACCTTCTGCAGAAAGCAGAGCACACAGCGTCTGACAGAGAGCCTGCACTCTGCAGCAGTCCATTGACCAGCAGTTTTGTCAACACTCATGGTTACACACCTATACCTGTGGGTCAGCTCCAAAGATAACATGAAAGGAGACAGAGGACTCTGACTGAAGCATAAAGATGGACATAACATCTAGTCATTCCCTCTGGATCCCTTTAGACCAGCTCTCACAGTAACACCCTGGCAGAGGACACAGGCCTTCCAGCACCAGACCAAGGTTATGACATGTTCAAGATGTCATGATGAGACGTGAACATACACACAATCACGTCAAGAGATCCCTTCTCATTACCACTAATCACTTCATATCACACACACACACACACACACACACACACATACACACACACACACACACACACGCACACACACACACACACAGAAGAAAACAGGTGGTGTACCGTATAGACAAAGGAGTGCTGGCCCACTTTGAAGTGGAACATGGCGGCTCCCAGCACATGGCCAGCATAGTATGCCTTGATCTCCAGGTCATCGTCCACCTGTAACACATGACACACTGTTGTAACATGTCATCGTCCACCTGCAGCACATGACATACTGTTGTAACATGTCATTGTCCACCTGTAACACACTGCACACTCTTGTATTGTTGTAACATGTCATCGTTCACCTGTAGCACATGACACACTGTTGTAACATGTCATCATTCATCTGTAACACACTACACACATTTATAACAGGTCACATTCCACCTGTAACACACAACACTGTTATAACATGTCATCATCCACCTGTGTAACACACTACACACTAATCTTAAATAAATGTTAGCGAACCGCCCAGAGAACGTGGACAAACGAGTCACAAGACAAAACACAACGCGTTTCGACCTCTTAGGTCTTCGTCGGGTGATAAATAAACGAATAAAACAACGAAAATTCACTTAGCTTTGATCGCTTCAGATCGCTTCATACTAAGCGATCTGAAGCGATCAAAGCTAAGTGAATTTTCGTTGTTTTATTCGTTTATTTATCACCCGACGAAGACCTAAGAGGTCGAAACGCGTTGTGTTTTGTCTTGTGACTCGTTTGTCCACGTTCTCTGGGCGGTTCGCTAACATTTATTTAAGATTTGTTTAGATTTCCGCCTGCAGTCGTCTCGCTTTGCAACTACACTACACACTGTTATAACAACAGGTCACACCATCCACCTGAAGACCTGTCATATTTTGAAAATGAAAAAGAGGAACAGGGGTCTGGGGGCCGGTGTAGGCCCCCAGTGGGGTACAGGGGCAATACCCTGTTGGGGGTCAGGGGGCACTGCCCCCTGAAACTGAAGGTTTTCTAATGATTAGTGAGGAGAGAAGTACACCAGAAAGCATAGAAATGCATGAATTTTTATCTTATTATTAATGCATTCAACAACAGATTTGCAAGTTAAATCAATCAGCCTAGCAGCTTAAGATGTTGAAAAGCTATTAAAAATTTTTTTTTAAAAACCTGTGCATTCAATTTCATGCATATGTTTTGTAAGTTTGAATGACAAATCGAATTGAACGTCAAGTCCATCGGATGGGGACTATAAGCGAGTCGGACCCGTGTGCCTTCCTGGCCCCCTGCACACGTTAAAGAACCCACGGCAGTTGAAAATCGAAAAGAGCAGGGGAGTTCCCGCTGCCCTGGCAAAATTGATGTAAAGTAAAGATAGCCGCCTGGTATTTCTTACCAAGCCACAAAAAATGTCACTTACTGTTATCGTGTGCCGTCGTGTGCCGGTGGAAGTGGAGGACACGTATAAAACATCGTATGCATCCTATGTGAGAAACTGGAGGAATAAATGAGATAAAATGAAAATGAGTGACTGATATTTGAATGGTACGGGAAACGACTGAATGAGCACCAGTAGGCTGCTCTTTGGCCGGCTCTACCTGGGTAGGCAGCCCGTTGAGTGAGTGAGTGAGGTAGTGTGTTTATTGTAAAGCGCTTAGAGCTTGGTCTGTGACCGAGGATAGGCGCTATATAAATACCCAATATAATAATAATAATAAACAAACACACATAGTGACATCACAGACAGAGAGAGAGACAGAGGCATAGGGAGAGAGATTATGTAGATTTCAAGTGATTTGAATCATTTGCAGAAATATAAATACAAGCATTTACTGGTAATCATCAGTATAAAACTTACATCAAATAACAAATGAAAAGAAGGCCTCTCAGTCCCAGGGACTGATAAATTTGCACAGTACTGACAAATATTCTAAGGGAGGCCTTCAATTAGTTCTTTTTTACTGGTTCATGTTTTCTTTTGGACTAGTTCTGACAAAAATTGTGACCAGGTCCTATATTCATACAATCACTGCAAACAGAAAAAAAACTTAAATTCATTTGTGGATTGCACGTCAGGAATGCTTAGTGGTAATACAGTACTCACCAGAATCAATCCATTCACAAGACTTGAATCTTCAGTTTCTTCTTCTTCTTCCTAAAATACTGGTTCACTCAAAATTGAGTAGATCACCAGCGCGCATGTTAAAAAAAAGAAAATGCGACTCAGCCTGTAGGCCCTTGGAGCAAAATTTGGCAACAAGGGGTCGCACATGAAATTTAAAAGGTTAAAAGCAATGGCTATGTTAAGGCCTAGGTAATCATAAAATATATGGGAAAGTTAAAACAGAGTTAAATATCTGTGGAAAGCGTTTCGTTACCACCCGTGGCATGAAGATCCACAGAACAAAGATGGGATGTGTGAAGACTCATCTGAATAAGCAGCAGCGCACTGCATCAGCAGATAAGACGTCGGAAAAACCAAGGCCAGTATTTAAATCACAGTGCCAAGGACATCCACACTGTTGGTTCGGATGAGGAATTTGCACAGGCCCTCGATGCCAGGAGCCTGAAACTCAGCCTGCCATGAGCAAACGAAACTGAAGATTGAGAGAAACTGGATGCAAAAATCATCCAAAGACGCGATACACTGATAGGGAAAAGCACCCTGGAACACAAACTAGCCACATATGGGGACATTGTGTATGCCACATGCAGAGACGCCTATGGAGCAAAACTACCCAAAGAGAAAACACCTCCAAAGAAATCCAGACGCCAAGAAGAGATGGACAAGATCAGGATCCCAAAGAAAAACCTCAAGAAGCAAATGAAGACCGCACTGCCAGCTGAAAAACAAGGCTTGGAAAAACTCTGGAAAGACCTGAAAGCAAAACACAGCTCCCTCAGCAAAGCGGAATCCGCGAGGAAGAGGAAGAGCAAAAAGAAGAAGACACAAGAGCGCTTCTTCAGAGACCCCTTCCAGTTTGCCAGAACACTGTTTGAGCAGCCAAAATCTGGGACCCTAAGTGTGGATAAAGGAGTTCTTGAGTAGCATCTGAGGAAAACATACTCTGACTCACAGAGCAAAGCACCACTCGACATTCAAGGTCTGGTGTGGCCAACCAACCCTGAGGAACAGTTCAATGACAAGCCTCCAACGTTGGCGGAAATCAAGGTGGTGGTCGACAAAGCCAGAGCCAAATCATCACCAGGGCCAAACAGAATACCTTACTAGCTGTACAAGAAATGTCCGAATGTGCTGGAGTGGCTCCACAGGCTGCTGCGATCAGCTTGGAGAAACAAGAAGATCAGCGGCCAGTGGATGACGGTAGATGGTGTGTACATCCCCAAAGAGCAAAACTCAAGTGACATCAGCCAGTTCAGGCCAATATCACTACTGAACGCTATATTTGTTGATGTGTATATGATATGTATGTTGCGTGATGCTGATGTGTGGTTTATTACTTTCAGGTCATGATTGCTAGAGACATTCCCCTCCCCACTTTTTTTTTCCGAGCCTGTTTTTCTTTTTCCTGTTTTGTACTCCCAGTTCTTACAGAACAGGGAGTACTTTAGAATGGGAACGAAGAAATGCAATCTGTGTGTCTGTCCGTCCGTCCGTCCGTGGTCAAAATGTGTTCCACTCGCTCCAGACAAAACTACTGGGCCGATCTCTCTGAAAATTTGGAGGTATGTTCATTATGGGCCACAGATGATGCAGATAGCAACAACAATGACAGCTATGTTTCCCCTATGTTACAGGAGGAAAAAATATAATATGCAGGCAAAAAGTAATGTGAAGTCAAATAAAAAAATCGAATAATCCACAAACATAATGAAATTCAAATGCAGCTAAACATTAAATCTAAATAAATGCAGATGTTTATAAGCAAACAAGTTAAAATTATACTCAAAGAAAAAGAGATGAATGAACTGACACGTAGAAAGATAGACACAGGCTATATAAACAGATAAATAAACAGATAGACAGAGAGATTGGGGGAAGAGAGAGGAAGAATGAGTGAGAGAGAGTGGGGGGAGGGGGGCAGACAGACAGACAGAAAAAAGACAGAGACAGAGAGAGCACACAAATGGTTATGGATATTCATTTTAAGCAAAATTCGAAATTAGTACTTTTCTCCAAATCCCAGTATTCAGCCATGGAACTCTAGTTCTAACTTGACAGTTCTGCCCAGAATGCTACTGTTGTCTACATTAGCCATACAGTAAAACCTTTTCACCAAACCTGTACCTATGCATTAAATGTAAAATTGTATTGTTTCTCTTACCATAATAATTATTCTTCTCCTCAGCATAACATACCTTATTAAACATGTATGTCCCGATTTAATCTAATGCATTTCAAATGTCACCCATAATATTTAATTATAATCCAATCAACTAACTACATTATTAAAACAAAATGTAAAGCATAATTTTGTACTCTGAATCTGGAACCTTCTGTTTCCCTTGTAGAACTTTGCCAGTAACTAACCTAATGCCAACTTTAATCCAGCCAGTCTACCTAAACCCACACAAACAACACACCTGCGTGTGTGTGCATGTGTGTGTGTGTGTGTGTGTGTGTGTGTGTGTGTGTGTGTGTGTGTGTGTTTATGTGTGTATGTGTGTGTGTGTATGTCAGGCACTGAATTTCGTCTGGTGTTAGCGTGTCTAGGGGGTGCCTGACTATTTATTCGAATTTTGGTCTCTCGCCGCGACTCTCTCATTCGATTCAGTCACTGAAATCAAAATGTAAATTAACCACACATTTATTTAAATACACAAGTATGCACATAGCAAAATTATTAAATCATAGCCTAAAACGAGTCCTTCACATTGACTAAAGCGAGTCCTTCCTTTTTGTGTTTATGTCTTGTGGGCTAAAAAAAACAAGAAAAACTATGCAGTTCTGGCCTGTCTAGCCAGCACACATCAGTTCCTGTCGTCGTGTGATGATCACGGAAGATTCCTGGTCAGTCGACGTTGTCGTGACCCTTGACCATCGGTCCTGTAGACGTTGTTCGTTGATGATGTGCTTTGCTTCTCCTGGTCCACGTATTTACCTTCAGGCTTGACTGGGCCCTCAGGGTTTGACCCTATTCGGGGTTCCGCAGCGACTGGGAAAATAACGTCACGGCGCTTGACGTCAAACACAGTGGCGTTCTCAGCTGGGTTAACTAGAAGGGCTTTCGTTTGCTCTCCGGAGGGGCTCTTCGGGTCTTGATCCTCTGTCAGCAGGACGGATCCTCCTGGCCGTTCCTGGCTGTGGTGAAGTCCTGGCGTGGGGAGAGGTGGTGCGTCGGTAGGGACTGGACAGATGGCCAGTCCCGCCTCGGTGTCTGTGTCCTCGAGGATGTTGCCGCACCACACTTCTGTTTGCTCCTGAATGGACTCCACCAGAGAGTACTAGCTTCCAGGAGGTCGTGTGCTGACAGGGAGACTCCGTTAGGATCTGTAGCCTTGTCACTCCGAAGAACCTAGAATTGCGCTGCTACTCCGGCCATGTAAAATCTCCTAACCGTTTTCCCGAGTGTCCTAGCAACTCCCTACACTTGTGCACACAGCGACCAATCAACTCCCTACACTTGTGCACACAGCGACCAATCAGGGTGTTGAAGAGGACTGGCTGAGCCTGGCCTCCCCAATCACAGCTCTTGGAACACTCTGATGCATATTACAGTTCTGAGGGAAGTTTTTACGCAACCTATTACGTACTTCATTCAGAACCGTGTTCCAAAACAATGCAGTACAAAATATGGGTTTGTCTCAAAGACAGAATGGGGCTTGGTGTCTGACAGTGTAAGAGAGACAGAGTGAGAGCGCGAGAAAGAGAGAGAGAGAGAGAGAGAGAGAGAGAGAGAGAGAGAGAGAAAGAGAGAGAAAGCAATTAGAGTAAATGTTACTTGATATCGTTATTGGGTGAGGAGAGTAAAACTGCTAGAAGAAAAAAATTGTCTTAATTTTACCTGCATGGTTTGACATAGACATGGGCAGGTTGTGTTCTACAATGAACTCCGTAAACAGAAGTTCGGCCTGCGTGACGGCAATTTTGTCTGATGTGGTCTTCACTGCAGCAGTTATCTTCGGGGAAGATTCCACAGCTTTGGCATGGTCCACGTGGTTTTTGGTCTTTGTGTGCTTTGCTAGTGCGTGAGCACCTTCAGAGCTTAAAGCAATAGTTGCTCTGCACAACATGCAGAAAGCATAGTTTGCTCCTTTCACTGACTTGGTAAAACCATGGATAAATACACTTGTAGTCCTCTTTCCATTTCTGATTGTGTTTTTTCTTCGCCTTTTCAGTCACAACATGATCGCTTTCATCTAGTTGTTCCGCCATCTTCAATGGAAATGACATGCTTTGGCTATTTTTGACCAATCAAACGCTTTGGCGATTTTTGACCAATCAAAATTCAGCAATAAATGTCCATCAAGACAGTGGACCGGTTTCGGTGCGCTCAGATAGTATTGTGCCTATTCGCAGTCTTCAGATGAGGAAAAAAAAATCGTAGTTTGACGGCTCTCAAAATATTGGAGTTTCGGCTATCCCGATCGGAGAGCAGGTTGAAGCCGAAAAAAAGCAGAGTTTACCCAATGAAATCGGGGTGAATGGCAGGTCTGCACTGTAAAACACTACACACTGTTATAACAACAGGTCATCATCCACCTGTAACACACTACACACTTTGGTAACAACATGTCACCATCCAACTGTGTCACACTACACACTGTTATAACATCTCACCAATCACCTGTAGAACACTACACTGTTGTAACGTGATCAATCACCTGTAACACACTTATTATTATTATCATAATGAATGTTTATGTAGCACCTATTCTCAGCTAGAGACCAAGCTCTAAGCGCTTTACAATCCACACTCGTTTACACAACGGGCTGCCTACCTGGGCAGCACCGACTGAAGAACTGCCAGCTGGCGCTTTGTTCACTCGTTTCCCATGTCATCCAGTCCATTTCATTCATAATATATCAGTCATTCAATTTCCTTACTTCCTTCATTCTTTCCATTTCTTATGCAGGGTGCATGCTATGTGTAACGTGTCATCCATACCAACGGCCAAACTGGCCTTCTCTTCCGAAAGTTGGTGATGGGATTTTACATGTGTGCAAGATGTTATGCGCGCGTTCCCACACGGAACCTCAGTTTATAGTCTCATTCAAAGGACTCTATGGGAAATGGAGTCAGAACCAATGTAACTCCGTGGGAAAAATTCCCCTGCACCAAAACGGCCCAGCAGAGATTCGAACCCCCAACCCCAGGATCACGGGTCAGGCGCTCTACCAACTGAGCTATTCCAGCCCCAGCTATTCCAGCCCACTTAACAGTTATAACAACAGGTCTTCATCCACCTGTAACACATTACACAGTTATAACATGATACACATTGCTTTAACAACAGCATATGGTAAGCACGTATGTCTTGATCTCAAGATCATCATCCACCTGATGACACAATACACACTGTTACAACAGAACATGTTTGCTGATGACACATCGTGAAAAAAAGGTCCAAGTAACAGCTAATTGCTCAATGTTATAAAGATGAGAAAAATTGTGAGGAAGGTGGCAGGTGGAACGAGGAAGGTGGGAAGGAGAGTTTGTTTCTTTGTAAACAAATTCAATCAATTTTCTACTCTCCAAAAATTCCAATGCACCACTTAGGTTTAGGTTCATTCGATCCCATTACAAAGAAACTGTCCCCAAAATGTGTCTTCAAAACTCACCTTCTTAACCCCCTGTGAAATCTTCTATCCTATCCCCTCTCATCCCATTAGCCCAATTACCTCACCCTGCCAATCTCACCTCTTCCCTCATCTTCCCCACTCAACCCTGAAGATGTCCTGGAACAAAAAAGAAAGAAAAAAATGTTGATTAATGGGCAGTGAAAGATGTGACAGGAAGATTTCCAGGGGTGACAACAGTGGGGAGTGAGAGTCAAAGTCAAAATTTTATTTTGAGATGGTACATTGATAAGCGCTATGTGCTTTTTTCCATCAAGCCATCTGCAAAACTAAACAAACTGAATTGTCTGAAAATAGAAAACAAAAATAGTCAGCAAACACATCCGAATAAAGAAAATAAGGTGCAATATTTGCACCATGAACAAACGCAAAAAATTTGTTAACGTTCACCCTTTCAGTACCGTCACTCACTCTTATGTATGTGGCAGTACACTGTATTACCAACACATTTGTAAGTGTTTTTTTACACACAAACAACACACACACACACAAATTAGTACAGCATAATTCTGCACAACATGACTGAGATAAATAAACAAATAAGGTGTGTGGTGGTGTGTGCTGACCTGTATGGTTTGGTGAAGGTTGACGGCCGTGGCTTTCTTCATGCAGGCCTTGATCATCTCCGACGTGAAGAAATTGGTCTCCCCTCGCCTCTCCACTGTTATTTTGCGGAAATCCTCCTGAGGCAGAAAGCACAGGTTTCCCCAGGGTTGCATGTGACAGCTAGAGCTTCTGCCTGGAGAGGTTTCCTTGATACGGTGTCACACCAGACACAGTCATCAACCAGAAAACATGTACTCATAATTGTACAAAGCTGTTCGAGTCCTTCTACCAGATCTTGCTCAGAATCATGACTTCATCACCACACTCTCCCTGACTTGTCCATAGCAACTGCTAACACACACACAGAAAACTTACAGAGGGGCGCAGACATGGCATCCCCTTCCATCACTTCAGAGTAAAATGTCAGCACAACTGGTTGTTTGTCAGTCCACATCTTGGCTGTTCTGTCACACACCTGAAGCAAACTATAATACAGAGATCCTGGCTCAAGCATGTTTCCATTTACAGGGTCATCCTACACCAGCCGTTGTGCTGAATGAGTGGCAAGTGAAGACAGAAAATGGCACAACTACTTTCCCCTATTCGTTACTGATCAGAGCAACACACATGACTGGCTGCTAGTCACAGACCACACTGAAGCACAGACCTTACCAGCTGAATGGGACACATGGCTTTGGTGGGGTGGGTCATTGTAACCCACATCTGTTCTTACCAGCAGAATAGGACACATGGCTTTGGTGGGGTGGGTCATTGTAACCCACATCTGTTCTTACCAGAAGAATGGGACAGATGGCTTTGGTGGGGTGGGTTACTGTAGCCCACAATCTGTACTTACCAGCAGAATGGGACAGATGGCTTTGGTGGGGTGGGTCATTGTAACCCACATCTGTTCTTACCAGCAGAATAGGACAGATGGCTTTGGTGGGGTGGGTCATTGTAACCCACATCTGTTCTTACCAGCAGAATAGGACAGATGGCTTTGGTGGGGTGGGTCATTGTAGCCCACCATCTGTACTTAACAGCAGAATAGGACAGATGGCTTTGGTGGGGTGGGTCATTGTAACCCACATCTGTTCTTACCAGCAGAACAGGACAGATGGCTTTGGTGGGGTGTGTCATTGTAGCCCACCATCTGTACTTACCAGCAGAATGGGACAGATGGCTTTGGTGGGGTGGTCATTGTAACCCACATCTGTTCTTACCAGAAGAATAGGACAGATGGCTTTGGTGGGGTGGGTCATTGTAACCCACATCTGTTCTTACCAGAAGAATGGGACAGATGGCTTTGGTGGGGTGGGTCATTGTAGCACACCATCTGTACTTACCAGCAGAATAGGACAGATGACTTTGGTGGGGTGGGTCACTATAGCCCACCATCTGTACTTACCAGCTAAATAGGACAGATGGTTTTGGCGAGGTGGGTCACTGTAACCCACATCTGTTCTTACCAGCAGAACAGGACAGATGGCTTGGTGGGGTGGGTCATTGTAACCCACATCTGTTCTTACCAGCAGAATAGGACAGATGGCTTTGGTGGGGTGGGTCATTGTAGCCCACCATCTGTACTTACCAGCAGAATGGGACAGATGGCTTTGGTGGGGTGGGTCATTGTAACCCACATCTGTTCTTACCAGAAGAATGGGACAGATGGCTTTGGTGGGGTGGGTCACTGTAGCCCACCATCTGTACTTACCAGCAGAATAGGACAGATGGCTTTGGTGGGGTGGGTCACCATAGCCCACCATCTGTACTTGCCAGCAGAATAGGACAGATGGTTTTGGCGAGGTGGGTCACTGTAACCCACATCTGTTCTTACCAGCAGAACAGGACAGATGGCTTGGGTGGGGTGGGTCATTGTAACCCACATCTGTTCTTACCAGCAGAATAGGACAGATGGCTTTGGCGGGGTGGGCCACTGTAACCCACATCTGTTCTTACCAGCAGAATAGGACAGATGGCTGTGGTGGGGTGGGTCATTGTAGCCCACCATCTGTACTTACCAGCGGAATAGGACAGATGGTTTTGGCGGGGTGGTTCATTGTAACCCACATCTGTTCTTACCAGCAGAATAGGACAGATGGCTTTGGCGGGGTGGGCCATTGTAACCCACATCTGTACTTACCAGCAGAATAGGACAGATGGCTTTGGCGGGGTGGGCCATTGTAACCCACATCTGTACTTACCAGCAGAATGGGACAGATGGCTTTGGCGGGGTGGGCCATTGTAACCCACATCTGTTCTTACCAGCAGAATAGGACAGATGGCTTTGGCGGGGTGGGCCATTGTAACCCACATCTGTACTTACCAGCAGAATGGGACAGATGGCTTTGGCAGGGTGGGCCATTGTAACCCACATCTGTACTTACCAGCAGAATAGGACAGATGGCTTTGGCGGGGTGGGTCATTGTAACCCACATCTGTTCTTACCAGCAGAATAGGACAGATGGCTTTGGCAGGGTGGGCCATTGTAACCCACATCTATTCTTACCAGCAGAATGGGACAGATGGCTTTGGCGGGGTGGGTCATTGTAACCCACATCTGTTCTTACCAGCAGAATAGGACAGATGGCTTTGGCAGGGTGGGCCATTGTAACCCACATCTATTCTTACCAGCAGAATGGGACAGATGGCTTTGGCGGGGTGGACCATTGTAACTGTTAAGATAGGCATGTGATCTTAGAATTATGTCCCTTGTTACCAAACAATAAATACCGGTGGCGCCCTCTTGCTTCTTTGCCAACGGTCCAAGAGTGAACGTGCATTTTTGTTATGCAGTGAGAAAAAGACGTTTGTTCTGTCTTTGTTCATTTTCCTCCATCATGTCACTGCCAACAGGTTATGGGCCCAGTGCGAGTATGTATTCGAGACTCGTTTTCGATGGAGACGAACGTAAATACGAACAATGGGAACTGAAATTTCTCGGTTATATGAAACTGCAAAAACTCAAAGATGACATCTTAGCAGACGACGATGACGAAATCGTTGAGAGCAAAAATGAAGAGGCCTTCGCGGAATTGATTCAATTTCTTGATGACAGAAGTTTATCTCTTGTTATGAGAGACGCTGTTGATGATGGAAGAAAAGCCTTGAAGATTTTACGTGAACACTATGCTGGAAAAGGCACACCACGTGTGATAGCCCTCTACACTGAACTTACCTCGCTCGTGAAACGGTCGGACGAAACTGTAACTGACTATATTATTCGTGCTGAAACTGCTGCTGCTGCTTTGAAAAATGTCGGTGAAACAGTGAACGATAGTCTGCTTATTGCAATGGTATTGAAAGGTTTACCTGATTCATTTCAATCTTTCATTGCTGTTGTTACACAAAGTGAACATAAACGGACTTTCACAGAGTTCAAAGTGTCTCTACGAAGCTTTGAAGACACGGAGCGGTCAAGATCTGCTGCGGATGATGATTCGCTAATGAAGTCTGCCTCCAGAGCTGGGCCGAGTTACAGGCGGGATCGAGATGGGAAAGACATGATCTGTTTCAAGTGCAAACTTCCTGGTCATTTTGCGAAAAACTGTAATGAAAAGAAAGGGAAGGGAAGGCTGTGGTGTAGTCATTGTCACATGAACAATCACACAGACAATTCATGTCGTCGTAAGGGTAAAAACCGTGATAAAGTCAATGAAGTGTCTGAACTGTCTGAAGATGATCATTCTTTTGCTTTTGCTTGCCGTAGTGATAGTTCTCAGGTGAAGAGTGACAAACTCTTAGTTGATTGTGGTGCTACTACTCACATTTTCAACGATGTGTCCAAACTTGTTCAATTTGATGACAATTTTTATCCTGAGAAACATTACATTGAACTTGCAAATGGGGAAAGGCAAAACAATATCGCATTGAAAAGGGGGAATGTGAATGTAACAATCATGAGCAAGAATGGTAAATATGTTACAGCTTCACTCAAAAATGCTTTGTATGTACCATCATACCCCCAGAACATATTTTCAGTCCAAGCAGCCACTGAGAAGGGCGTTAAGGTTTCGTTCCAACCAGACTCAGCTGAAATTATCTACAAAGATGGCACAAAATTCAACATTGAGAAGCATGGCAGGTTGTATTATCTGCAAACTTTTGATCAAAATGTTGAAACTGATCGCATGAATTATGCAAACGATTTGAAAGGTTGGCACGAAATCTTGGGTCACTGCAATGTTGATGATGTACTAAAACTTGAAAAAGTGGTTAAGGGCATGACAGTGACAGACAAGACAGACAGACCTGATGAATGTGATGTGTGCGTGCGTGGCAAGATGAAAAATGACAGAAACAAGGGGCCACGACAGACTCGTTCAACTGTACCTTTACAGTTAGTTCATACTGACCTTGCAGGGCCAATTACCCCATCTTCAAAAGATGATTTCAAATATGCCATGAGTTTCACTGACGATTATTCAGGAGCTGTTTTTGTGTACTTCTTGAAGAAAAAGAGTGATGTTGTTGTAGCAACCGAAAAGTTTCTGGCGGATTCTGCTCCTTTTGGCAAAGTAAAAGCAATGAGGTCAGATAATGGTACAGAATGTTGTTCTGAGGCATTCGTCTCGCTTTTCAGGAAGAACAAAATAAAACATGAAAAATCTGCGCCTTACTCGCCACATCAAAATGGCACAGCTGAGAGGTATTGGCGTACCCTGTTTGAAATGGACCGTTGTTTGCTCATTCAGGCTGAGCTCCCGAAGGAGCTGTGGCCGTACGCAGTTATGGCAGCTGCTTACATACGCAATAGGTGTTATTGCAAGCGCATCAATCAGACACCTTACTCTGCCCTGACTGGACACACTCCAAACTTGTCCAATATGAGGATATTTGGGTGCGAGTGTTTTGCATACACTCAAGACAAAAAGAAACTTGATGACAGATGCAAAAGGGGTATCTTTGTGGGTTATGACAGGGACAGCCCAGCATACTTGGTGTACTTTACAGAGACAAATAAGGTGGGACGGTACAGAAGGGTTGAATTTATGACAAAGAAACCCACATCAACATTTGTGACAAAGAAAAACACACTAACAAGAAACTTGACTGATCAGAAAACACAGACAGAAAGTTGTCTTGACATGGATGATTTGATGTTGAAGCGCAATGATGATGTTGAGGTTAGTAATAAACCCAGTGCACATGATGAGAAGACAGAAATTCCACCTACTCAAGGGAGGTCAGAGTGTATGTCCGATGAAAAAGAACCTTCCGCAGAACGAAGGTATCCCAACAGAGAACGAAATCCCCCAGTTCGTTTGGCTGATTATGAAACAAACCTTGGTGATGATGATGATGATCAAATCATGATGAATATTGACTACTGTTACAAATTTGCAGCTTTTCCACAATCTTACAGTGAGGCTATTAAATCCCCTGAGTCTATTCTGTGGAAAGAAGCAATGAAAGATGAAATTCAGTCTTTGGAAGAGAATGAGACATTCACACTGACCACCCTACCCAAGGGTAGAAAAGCAGTGGGGGGACGTTGGGTATACACTGTAAAAGAAAGAAGTGATAGGTCACATCTCCACAAAGCTAGATTTGTAGCAAAAGGGTACAGTCAAGTTGCAGGCATTGATTACACTGACACTTTTGCACCGACTGCAAATTTGACCTCTATTCGTACAGTGATGCAACTGCTGCACAATATGACTTGATTCTACACCAAATGGATGTGAAAAGTGCATATAAATGCACAAATTGATTGCGAAATCTACATGGAACAACCAGAGGGTTTTCAAACTCAATCCAAAAATGGAGAGAAGCTTGTTTATAAGCTGAACAAGTCTTTATATGGCCTGAAACAATCTGGTAGAAACTGGAATAACATGCTTCACAGGCATTTGGTGCAGAACAAATTTGAACAGAGTCCTACTGACCATTGTGTCTACACCAAACATGATGGAGACAAAATGGTTATCATTGTTGTGTGGGTTGATGACCTGATTGTGGGTGCAAACAGTGAAAAATTGCTATCTGAAAACAAGCAAATTTTCAAAGACCGATTCCAAATGAAAGATCTTGGAAAACTCTCTTACTTTCTGGGTATGGATTTTGAACAAGGTGTAGGGTATGTAAAGATGAACCAGAAAAGATACATAGAAAAAATGCTGGAAAAATTTGACATGATTGATTGCAAACCAAGATCCACTCCTTGTGAACAAAAAATTGGGAACAGTGAAGATGATGATCCAATTGATGGCAGAAAATACCGTGAAATTGTGGGCACTTTGATTTACATCATGATTTGTACCAGGCCTGACATAGGTTGGATTGTCACTAAATTGTCACAGCATTTATCAAAACCTCTAGCTTCTCATTGGGTTGCTGTGAAACATGTGTTGAGATATCTGAAAGGTACAATGGACTATGGATTGATTTTCTGGAAAAATAATGAAGGCTTATCATTGATAGGCTATAGTGATGCTGATTGGGCGTCGTCCTCTGAAGACAGACGCAGCACTACTTGATATTGTTTTTCACTGTCCAAGACTGGACCTCTCATTTCTTGGAAATCAAGAAAACAGCCAACCGTGGCCTTGTCCACATGTGAGGCAGAATATATTGCTCTTGCAGCCACTGTTCAGGAAAGCTTATATTTGAGCCAGTTACTAGAGGACATTGACAGAAAGAACAGTTATGGTCCTGTGTTGATTCTGGAAGACAATCAAGGCACAATCGCTTTGGCAAACAATCCTGTCAGTAGACAAAGATCTAAACACATTGACATCCGCTATCATTTCGTCAGAGATGTTTTGAACAAAAAGAAAATTGAACTGAAATATTGTCCTACTTCTGAAATGCTGGCAGATGTCATGACCAAACCTGCTACAAAACTCCAATTGCAAAAATTCAAGAATCTGATTTTTGGCTAACTTATTAATGTCAGTAAAAGGGCATAAAATAAATGTTGTCACTGCTACAACATTTCCTGTTACACAAATTGAAGCTCTTAATTTTGAGGGTTATATGTCAGTTGAGTTTGTAGAGGTTATATTGTTATATTTAGGATTCTTGTGTTTGTGTGTAAGAGATATAATTTCTTGCGATCAAGTGGGGGTGTTAAGATAGGCATGTGATCTTAGAATTATGTCCCTTGTTACCAAACAATAAATACCGGTGGCGCCCTCTTGCTTCTTTGCCAACGGTCCAAGAGTGAACGTGCATTTTGTTATGCAGTGAGAAAAAGACGTTCTGTCTTTGTTCATTTTCCTCCATCATGTCACTGCCAACAGTAACCCACATCCGTTCTTACCAGCAGAATGGGACAGATGGCTTTGGCGGGGTGAGCCATTGTAACCCACATCTGTCCTTACCAGCAGAATGGGCCAGATGGCTTTGGCGGGGTGGGTCATTGTAACCCACATCTGTTCTTACCAGCAGAATGGGACAGATGGCTTTGGCGGGGTGGGCCATTGAAACCCACATCTGTTCTTACCAGCAGAATGGGACAGATGGCTTTGGCGGGGTGGGCCATTGTAACCCACATCTGTTCTTACCAGCAGAATGGGACAGATGGCTTTGGCGGGGTGGGCCATTGTAACCCACATCTGTTCTTACCAGCAGAATAGGACAGATGGCTTTGGCGGGGTGGGCCATTGTAACCCACATCTGTTTTTACCAGCAGAATGGGACAGATGGCTTTAGCGGGGTGGGCCACTGTAACCCACATCTGTTCTTACCAGAAGAATGGGACAGATGGCTTTGGTGGTGTGGGCCATTGTAACCCACATCTGTTCTTACCAGAAGAATGGGACAGATGGCTTTGGTGGGGTGGATCACTGTAGCCCACCATCTGTACTTACCAGCAGAATGGGACAGATGGCTTTGGTGGGGTGGGTCATTGTAACCCACCATCTGTACTTACCAGCAGAATGGGACAGATGGCTTTGGTGGGGTGGGTCACTGTAGCCCACCATCTGTACTTACCAGAATGAGACAGATGGCTTTGGTGGGGTGGGTCACTGTAGCCCACCATCTGTACTTACCAGCAGAATGGGACAGATGGCTTTGGTGGGGTGGGTCACTGTAGCCCACCATCTGTACTTACCAGAATGGGACAGATGGCTTTGGTGGGGTGGGTCACTGTAGCCCACCACATGTACTTACCAGCAGAATGGGACAGATGGCTTTAGTGGGGTGGGTCATGTACAGGGGGCCGTTGTAGCCCACCATCTCCGTCATGTAGGGCAGAGCTCCGCAGTGGTCCAGGTGGAAGTGACTGTTGCACACAATTGTGACACACGTCTTTCAATTATTAACACAGCTATACATGCCACAGCAGGTATGCAAACACATAAACACATTCCAAGCCATATGAACACAGTGCAGATCATTAGTAGTGACTGACTGTCATTTTCAGATGAAACTCAAGCACAGATGTCACAGTGTGAATGCAGTAACCCATGCACTGACCCATACAGAGACCCATGCACACACAAGCACATACCGATTTGTGGACAGGTCATCCTATGCAACATAAGGTAACATCTCACTCTTGATGATCTTTCTGTATGGTCTGTTACACACGTTGCCCACCACACACCACTCTCTGAGTTCCTAAAGGAAAAGCAATGATCGCGCACCCTGTAACCCACACTGTACATATGGAATGACTGGATCCCCTCAGTCTAAGGTGACAACATTGTTGACAGGCAAATTGACAGGCCTGTGTGTGTGCATGTGTAAAAGCGAGTATCTGTGTATCTGCTGGCACTAAGGTCTGAGTTCATGGTTAATGAGGTCATGAGATGGTATATATGAAGCAAGAGACAGACAGAATGGCAGACTGGGGTTTCAGTGAGTGTCGCTTGACGAGTGCAGACATGTTTTGCCACGCTCTAAAGAGTCTGAATCTGAGCTGTGAACTCAGTCGCACACTTTTGCCTATGCGTGTTAAGAACTGCCGGAAATGCAACGTTTTTCAACCACAATTCCTATCTTTTTTTAAATTGAAAGACATACTGGGTCATGATAAGAATTGGCTGGTCATTTTAGAAGTATGCCTGGCAGCAGAAAGAGCTGCTGGTCAGGGCTCCATCATCAGAGCATAGAACATTGGCAGTCTACCCCGGCACAGAGGAGGCACTGATCAATCAAATTAACTGACATTTTCATTCCTTTGATAAATAAATATGGCTTTTAAAATGTTAGGTTAAAAAACAGGTTAAAAACAGGTTTAAAACAAAAATCTTTGCTTACTTATTTTAAAAGAAAACATTATGCTGTTATTTGCTCACAAGAATGCCACATAACAGAGAACGACGTTAAGGACTGGGAAAAACAATGGGGTGGAACATTTTTTTTTTTCAATGAAGGAACAAACAAGAGTGTGAGAGAGAGAGAGACAGAGAGAGAGACACAGAGAGAGAGAGACAGAGACAGAGATAGAGAGAGAGAGAGATCCACAGACAAAACAACAGACATAATCCTTGGAAATACACCTAGTGTATTATCCACGCATGGTGGAAATGGTGGGTCTTTTGTATGTCACCCATAAGCTCTCATCACAACTTGTTCCCGAACAAAACAAGTCAGGAGAACTCCCATACCCCTTATGGTTCCAACAATCTCAACTCTGAATACAGCCTCAGATAACTGACACCTTCAAAAAGATGACACCCTGAAAAAAAAAATGTTCTGAAAGAGTCAGTTTCCTGTGAAGATGCCAAATGTTATTCTGAGGTGGAAGATGGTGTCCTGTGCAGAGATGATACAGATACAAATGCTACACACCAGCTCCCCATTCCCCCACTCACTGAATGTGTCACATGGCACTACCTGGTAAGAACTCTGGCGTTCGCAGCACTCTTACATGAGTGCTCTCCCATGCTCACTGGCCAAATGTTCGATCAAAGTATTGTTGTTCTTGTGACATTTGTCAAGGGACACTTCCAAAGTGTGGATTGCTCGTGCCCCTGCAGAAAATGTCTGTGAGCAGCAAATCTTTTGATAGAGCTATCACTGACATTGTTAGTCCCATTGTCCCCCCTTTGTTTCCTTATCATACATAATTATTATGTGGATTCATGCTCTTCAAGCGAAAATGTAAGCGTAAACAAAAACACACACCATGCTGGCAAGCAGACCAAAGGCAGAGTTTTGTCCCTGGTTAGAAAGTGGTGCTGTTCTCTTTATGGATTTGTTGTTGGTGTTGTTTTTTTTTTGTTTTGTTTTGTTTTTTGTTTTTTCATGTTTCAACTAATGTGCCAACTTTTGTGAGAGTTGCTGCCCCTCTCAGAGACTGTAGTCTTACTAGGGGAGGGAACCCTGTTGCCTGGACCGCTAAGGGTAAGCCCAATGTCCAGCAGAAGCAGCAGACCCCTACATTGTCGCCCTGTCCCCCTGTCACCTGTCAGCCAAACTTAGTCACTAGCTCTACTGTCCCCGTCACCTGTCTGTCAGCCAGACTTAGCTGCTAGCTCTACTGTCCCCGTCACCTGTCAGCCAGACTTAGTTGTTAGCTCTACTGTCCCTGTCACCTGTCAGCCAGACTTAATTGTTAGCTCTACTGTCCCCGTCACCTGTCAGCCAGACTTACTCACTAGCTCTACTGTCCCCGTCACCTGTCAGCCAGACTTAGTTGTTAGCTCTACTGTCCCCGTCACCTGTCAGCCAGACTTACTCACTAGCTCTACTGTCCCCGTCACCTGTCAGCCAGACTTACTCACTAGCTCTACTGTCCCCGTCACCTGTCAGCCAGACTTAGTCACTAGCTCTACTGTCCCCGTCACCTGTCAGCCAAACTTAGTCACTAGCTCTACTGTCCCCGTCACCTGTCAGCCAGACTTAGTTGCTAGCTCTACTGTCCCTGTCACCTGTCAGCCAGACTTAGTCACTAGCTCTACTGTCCCCTGTCACCTGACTGTCAGCCAGACTTAGTTGCTAGCTCTACTGTCCCCATCACCTGTCAGCCAGACTTAGTTTCTAGCTCTACTGTCCCCGTCACCTGTCTGCCAGACTTAGTCACTAGCTCTACTGTCCCCGTCACCTGTCAGCCAGACTTAGTTGCCAGCTCTACTGTCCCCGTCACCTGTCTGCCAGACTTAGTTGCTAGCTCTACTGTCCCTGTCACCTATCAGCCAGACTTAGTTGCTAGCTCTACTGTCCCTGTCACCTATCAGCCAGACTTAGTCACTAGCTCTACAGTCCCCCTGTCACCTGACTGTCAGCCAGACTTAGTCACTAGCTCTACTGTCCCCGTCACCTGTCAGCCAGACTTAGTTGCTAGCTCTACTGTCCCCCTGTCACCTGACTGTCAGCCAGACTTAGTTGCTAGCTCTACTGGACTCTGAGCAATTCTCCTGCAGGAGGAGGAGGACTTTTTGCACCCTGTGATGTTCCCAACTGCAAAACTTTTGTTCACCCAACCTTGCGACTCTACCACTGAATGTAAATGCCTTACCATTGTTTGAGGACTTTACAGCCAATTATCACCCACTCATCTATATTTTTCAAAATTTTCTACAAAGATTCTGAAATAAACAAGATATTCAAAACAACTTTGAATACTTTTTTCTAAAAAAGTGTTTGGTAAAGTAGATAAACACCCATCAACATTTCCAAACTGTCCCACATTTTCGATTGTAAAAGTCTTTGTGACAATTTTCAAACTTTAAGGATGCCTGTGATTTATTTACTACCTTTCTAAACTTTTAATACTACTGCAGGCAAGACAAATGAAACTGTATTGATTGAGTGAACTGAATTAAGCTTTTCTTCTTTTTCTTATTTACATGTTTACATATATCTACATGATGTTGTTGTTGTTATTGTTGTCCGTCGAGACGACGAAGACCCTCTAGTCATCCTGGGGTCAGAGGTGAGTGCATAGATGGCTGGTCAGGCCAATCTGCGCCCGGAAAGATGTATCACAGTACAGACAGGGGATGGTGGCAGCAGTTTAAGATCTGTTGACAATTGCCTTCCTGACCATCCTGCGCTGCTCAGCTGCAGCAATTCTGTTGCTTTCACAGGTCTCTGCACCTTTGCGGACAACTGATCGCCACCGGTCTCTGTCCTGGGCAGTCTGCTCCCATGTAGGCTGTTTTTGAAGCACTTCTTCTGGCCTCCATGACAGCATTTGCCTTGTTGTAGTTAGCAGAACAGTAGTTTCTTTGGCAGCCAATGTTCTGGCATGCGAACTACGTGACCTGCCCAGCAAAGCTGTGACTGCATCAGGATGGTGAAGATACTAGGCAGGCCAGCACAAGTGAGTACTTCAGTGTCGGGAATCCTGTCTTGCCACTTAACCCATTCCCTGCCTGGAACGAGTAACGCTCGTTCAGAAAACCGAAAATCGCTATGCCCCAGACAGAAGCGGCCGGGGGCGTCCCAGCCTTGGTGGTGTTTTCACTGGGAATCCTGGTGTGGAAGTCAGCTGTGCCCATTTTAGGCTGCATAGAGCTCCAGTCTTCAGTTCCTTCATGACCAGAAACCGGATTCAGGCAAGTACCTCTATTTTTCTTTTCTTTTTTGTTTGTTACTACTTGATTCTTCATTCCTGCACTATTTATTTTCTGTATTTCTCTTCTTTGCCATATTTCCTACTGAAATCACATAATTATGGCAAATATTGACTGTATGGATAGGTGGGACTCTGTGTGTGTGTGTGTGTGTGTGTGTGTGTGTGTGTGTGTGTGTGTGTGTGTGTGTGTGTGTATGTGTGTGTGTGTGTGTGTGTGTGTGTGTGTGTGTGTGTGTGTCTGTGTGCATCTGTGTGCACACACGTGTGCCTAAGCATTGTTTATTTCTGTATGCAAGTTTTCCAGGTAAGTTTGTTCATTTTGTAAAGCACAGAAGCACTCATCCACAACAGCTTTTTTTTTTTTTCGTGCCATTGTGGTGTTTTTACATTCATGTGTCTGTGATACTGTTGGTGTGTGTTTGTGCATATGTGTACATGTGTGTGTGTGTGTGTGTGTGTGTGTGTGTGTGTGTGTGTGTGTGTGTGTGTGTGTGTGTGTGTGTCTGTGTGTGTGTCTGTGTGTGTAGGCTGTTTGTGTGTATGTGATGTGTGTGTGTGTGTGTGGGGGGGGGGGGGGGGGGGGGGGGGGGGGGGGGGGGGGGGGGGGGGGGAGGGGTGGGGGGGGGTGGTGGGTAAATTGTGTGGGGTGTGTGTGTGTGTGTGTGTGTGTGTGTGCCACTGTGGGTCTGTTTACTGTGTGTGGTGTGTGTGTGTGTGTGTGTGTGTGTGTGTGTGTGTGTGTGTGTGTGTGTGTGTGTGTGGTGTAAACTGTGTGTGTGTGCGTTGTGGTGTGTGTGTGTGTGTGTGTGTGTGTGTGTGTGTGTGTGTGTGTGTGTGTGTGTGTCCAATTGTGGGTCTGCTTACTCTGTGTGTGTGTTGTGTGTGTGTGTGTGTGTGTGTGTGTGTTGTGTGTGTGTGTGTGTGTGTGCCCAATTGTGGGTCTGCTTACTTATCTTGAAACTTTTATCTTTATTTCAGATTCTTCTTCAGTTTCTGCATTTCAACACCAATGCAGCCTTGCCAGTCGAAGGTGATCCAGGGTATGACTGGCTCTACAAGATCCAACCCACTCTGGATCATCTGCATGAAAAGTTGCAGACAACCTGAGGATTATGTCCAAGACTTCGTACAGCAAGTGATGGATTCCTACAAAGAACAGCCTGGCAGTAATGTAAGTACTTCTTTACAAACACTAACACAGTTCCTGCAGTATTTTGTGTAATAACGAATGCATGCAATATGTGTGTGTTTTTCTTTTTCTTTTCAACAGACAATTGTTTACTTTTTTTCTTCAGACATTTTTTTCCCCATGGTTGTCATTTTGAACATTTACCAACAAGTATTATACTATAACAATTACGACCACACTGTATACTTACAGTGATGCTGAGTAAACACTAGAAGTTTTTGTCACTGTTTTACAGGTTTTATGTAATGTAAGATGTGTATGTGTGCAGAAACTGTTCTTTTTTGTAAAACCACCATTGATACATCCCTGTCCATCCCCTAATGGCCAACAAAACTGGATTATATTATATAGCATCATAGCTGGGGATAAAAGGAAAGAGAACCGTAAAATGTAAGTCATATGTCAACAAATAGATACACAGTGACTAAGGTATTGAACTTACCCCAAATAGTAAAGTTATGCATTGGGGTACCCCAAGTAGCATACAGATTGTTACACAGGGCCGGGGACATTTACTGACAACAATATGAATCCCAGGTGTTTGTAATGTTGTTGAGCAAACACCGAAAGGTATTTTTGCTGTGTTTAGTGTGCTTTTATGAGCTGAATTCTTCTGAAACTCTCAAATTGAAAACAAAACAAAAACCGTTTTATCATATGTTACTGGTGTGACCCAGTATCATCACCAAAAAATTAAATTAGAATGATGTGAAATTGTAACAACTAACCCTAACCCTAACCCATGAGTCCTCTGAGGCAGGTGGTGTGGAAATGGTTCAGTTTCTTGGCGTGATGTAATCATCAAGGGACACACACACACACACACATATTCATACACAGTGGATAAAACCAGTCTTTCATTTTCTCTCTGTCAGTTTATGTGAGGGTGGTTTTGTGTGCATGTTTAAGGGTTTGTTTCATTTGTTTACTGTACTCCAGCAGTGAAGACCCTAGAACCTGCCTGATAATTACACAGTCCAGATGTTCTGTCAACGTCCCTTCCTTTGTGATGTAAGAGAAGTCCGGAAATCGTCGCTGGAACATAGGAACATGGCATTCATTATGTTATTGACAATGTTATTAAGCCAAATAAGAAGAAGAAAAAAAGGAGAAAGCAAATATCAATGATCAGCAGTAAACAAATATGTAAAAGTCATATTAATAACTGCAAGTATTGGAAACATGATTATCCACATAATATTCATGGAGACAGCCCAACACTATCTCTCTGTTTCTGTGTCACTGGCCAGTATTTTGACAACTTTTCTTCTTTTTGAGGGGCTCAATCCATTCTCCTGTGACACAACATACTGAATAAAAGCTGCCTCTCCACACAAAACTTGGGATTTCAAAATTGATTTGATCTTGATGCACATTTTATGTTTCTTGAAAATTAATGTCTATGTATGTTTTTACATTCTGGCACCACCTCTCTTTCATTCAGCTGCCGATCTCAGCAAAATAAACCAGTCCCTGGGACCATCAGCACAAACCACTTCTGCAGACAGTGTTTCACCAGCAATTACCAACATATTCACTGTCCACATCACACTCAGGCAGCATGCTCATGAACTACATGCATGTGAAGAAGCTGATGGGTTTATTTTCTTTCTTTCGCTGATTTTTTTTTTCAACAAAATATATCAAATCAGTCTGATCAGCTTCAAAAGTGGTGAAAGGAAAAGTGTGTTTACAAACAGTACTGGCTTAAGACACTCACACTGTACTACTGTTAGAATTCTATCTGAAACCTTTAACGTTTTCTGTCATGTCACTGACCTAGGTCACACTCACCCTTTGATGCTGTCAGATCACTGACCTAGGTCACACTCACCCTTTAATGCTCTCTGCCATGTCATTGACTTAGGTCACACTCACCCTTCACAGAAACACACACACACACACACACACACACACACACACACACACACACACACACACACACACACACACATCACTGTTAGGATAGATCTGTATTCTATCTACTGATCTACAATGGATTTGGTGTCAACAAAAAACACCACCCAAAAAAAAGCCTATATTTTTGTTTGGCTGTGGCTCGGTGCCAGCTGTGAAAAGACCTATCTGAATGCCTTACAAATAATCTTATGCTAGTGGTCAGTGTCAGTGGAGCACATCATCTATACAAAATGAATGCTGACTTACAGAATGAACGCTGACTCTGATAGAGCTTTGTTAGTCTTCACATCATCTGTACAGAATGAACGCTGACTCTGACAGAGCTTTGTTAGTCTTCACATCATCTGTACAGAATGGACGCTGACTGACTGATAGAGTTTTGTTAGTCTTCACATCATCTGTACAGAATGGACGCTGACTGACTGATAGAGTTTTGTTAGTCTTCACATCATCTGTACAGAATGGACGCTGACTGACTGATAGAGTTTTGTTAGTCTTCACATCATCTGTACAGAATGGACGCTGACTGACTGATAGAGTTTTGTTAGTCTTCACATCATCTGTACAGAATGGACGCTGACTGACTGATAGAGTTTTGTTAGTCTTCACATCATCTGTACAGAATGAACGCTGACTCTGATAGAGCTTTGTTAGTCTAAACATCATCTGTACAGAATGAATGCTGACTGACTGATAGAGCTTTGTTAGTCTTCACATCATCTATATAGAATGAATGCTGACTCTGACTCACATCATCTATACAGAATGAACGCTGACTACACCCATGTACATATCATTTATCAGTGCAGCAGGGTGTAAGGTCAATGTTGGTCAATGTTGTCAACCTACCTCGTCATTAAATCCCATGTGCATCCCACAATCCAGCATGATGTTGCGACCGCCGATGCTGACCAAAATACAGCTACGGCCCACATCTGATGTGAAGAAAGCATGACAAAGCCACATTTTAACACATCACATGACACATTTACCATATAAGTATGATGGTCTCAGTTTTCTCCTGGCTCTCTGATCACTAACTAAACCTGTTTTAAAACAAACAAATGTGCATAATGTCTAACTAAACTCCAATTCATCTGTTACATTGTATGCTTATAGTTATACTATGTATCTGAGAGTTGTATGTTCATCATTTTCTGACTCAAAATCATTCTTAATAATTATCTCACATCATTTTCTGTTCATGTAATGATAAAGCAATAATTTTGTTTATCGAAGAATCATAACCCCAAAAGCTCATCATATTACATAAAACTACCTACTATACAATCACTTGGCAGTAACCATGTAACTTTCTTGCCTCTTGACACATTAGTTTTTCAGATAACACTAACAGAGTGAAATATCCCCTCTGAATGATATATCCCTGAACGGTAAAATATCCCTTCCAACTGAAATACCCGTAAACTGTGAACTATCCCTTCCATGCCAGCAGACAGCCCAGAGTCCCAGAGTGGCCTGGCAGGATAGGCTGCCCTGGCTGTCAGGTCAAAGGGAGGAGAGTTGTGATCACAGCCAATGCCCCTTACAAAGTTCTGCAAGACAGTGTTGTGCAGAATGGCAACAGAGTACAGTTAGAGGCACATAAGAGGACAACTTGTCCATGAAGCAAGACACATTATCTTGCACACATGGCGTATACCTTTCAACCAATTTAGCTATTCTTGATTTGTTTCATTGTGGGTAGTTGCTGTAAAACAAGTGTTGCAACATGCTGTAAACAAGAATGATTTTGGGAATGTGCTTTGTATACCTGTAATTTTGCGATTTCCCAATGTTTCTTAGATTCCTTTGTTTCTGACCTGCCAGTCTCCATGTCACAGAAATAGCACAGGTTTCTGAGAACAACCCAGTACATGCTGAACATTTCAGGATCACTCTATCATGACCTGGCACATGTAAATTATAAATGCTAAGATTATAGTGAAATAATCTAGAGAACAGAAAATGCCAATCCTAACTCACATCCGCCCTCAAACAAGTTTTCGGGCGGATGCGACCTAGGATTGGCATTTTCCTGTTCTCTGACAAGTAAGACTTCAATAACCAAAAAAATAACGATTATCTACAAACAAACATACTGTGTAGGGTTTTCCGTTTTCAATACTAATTTACAAAACTTTTCAGATTGTAGTTTTGCTTCAATCCTTTGTTTTTCTTGATATTCCCGCGGGAGTTTTCCAAAATCTAAATTTAGGCATATTCTTAGAGGGCTAAATTTAGATTTTTGGAAAACTCCCGCAGGAGTAAACTAAACTAAATTTAGCTGGGGCTTGCAAATCTATGTCAAACGGTTTACATGCATGTTTGGCATAGTTAGAGGGCTTGCAAATTATGTCAAACGTGCATGCAAACACGTTTGACATAGTTACGTGGGCCACTACATCCTCCAGCCCTCTTGCTGCTAAAAAGTACACGACTCATTCACATTATCAGTTGTAGCAACAGTATATATAAACCCAATACATTGAAAGCTTTCACAATTCTATGGTGACCAGTGTAAATGTTGATAAAGTTGTTTTTTATTTAAGTAGAATACTTTTAAAGACCAAACAACAACTGTATCTTACATTACTCTTAGTCACTAGTTTGTTCAATATTTATATTAAATACTTTAGCATATTAAATATAAAAATATAGATTTTAACAATTAATTCTCTCTCAGAGAACTACGAATAAAAAACTATTAAAGGGAGACAATTACGGGCCCGCCTGAGAGCATTAACAGCCGTCGTGTGCCAGCAAAGCCACTAATTGCCGCTCTGAGGATCGCCTTACCTGTCCGACGTTGCCGCGTGTTTGTTAATTTATGGTTAGACTGGTTATAGAATGTTTTGAGGGAACGCAGACACTATTTATTATAGATGACTGTTCGGCAGAAAGAGACATAGTAAAAAAAGAAACACTTTGGCAAAACTAGCCTTCAGCAGAGGCATGCTGGAATAAGTGTGTGGATTTTATGTCAAAAATAACTCAGTTTTAAAAGACTTTAGAGAATATATATTCACTGGCACGCGGCGCCGCCCGGCTATGCAATTTTGTGTAATTTGATGCGGGCTGATTTGCGTTGGCTGGGCGCCTACTAGTAAAGTGACAAATGCGGCGCCCCAGCTCTGCAATTTTGTGATAAGCTGATAATGAAGGGCTCACACAAAGGAAAGCATGTAAGGAAAAAGAATGTAACAATGGTTTGTGTTTTTTTTTTAACGTTTTATCAAGTCGCCATAGGTTCTTATTCAAGTCGCTATCAAGTTGTTCTAAGTTCTTAATCAAGTAACCTCTAAGTTCTTAATCAAGTTACCCCAAGTTCTTAATCAAGTTCTTACTTAAGTCACCTCAAGTTCTTAATAAGTTCTTGATTAAGTCACCTCAAGTTCTTAACTCAAGTTGCCTCAAGATTGTAATTAAGTCATCCTCTAAGTACAACCAAGTTCTTATTCAAGTTATCTTATAATTGTCAAAAAACAATACAATCTATGTTTTTGTCTTAAATAGTAGATGTCTAATATAGTACACACACGCCTCAAAAAACGCGTCATCACTGAGGATGTTTTGCTCAGCGTCCTCTGCGCAAGCATAGATCTTAATGAAGTTCTTACATCCTAAGCAACCGCATTGATTACAATTCTGGTCTATAGAAATGTCTTTTATAGACTCCATGTCTTTATTTATTGACTCCATCATTTTAAACAAATAATAATCCGTCATGATCTATTTTTATCAAAAAAATTTAAATTTAAGTTCTTAAAATATTATTGCATTTGAATGGATCAAAATGATCTTTTGTTGTTGGCGGTTCTGGCATGCTTTTGTCTTCTGTATTTAGTAGTTCAGGTTGTTTTGACTGCTTTTGTTTTTGTTGCCATTGTTTATATATTTTATAACCGTAATAACCGCCCCCAGCAGCAGCAAGGGCGCCAAAAATGACAACAGTTTTAAGTTCAATATTCCATGAAGACTTTGGTGCTGTAGGCCTTGAATCACATGGAGTTTTTATAGCTGGCATTGAATTAACTTGTTCTGGCGTTGGCGGTGTTATGTTTTCATGATGAGTTATATTCTGTGATTGTAACATTAATTTTCTTTGTCTGTTCCACTCCGCTAATTTTTTTTCCTGCTTCAACACGTCCAGGATGAGGTGCTTCTCACTGGTCACTTTCTCACTGGATTCAATGTTTTCTGATTCTGCTGATTTTCTTGGCTCGGTCATTTTGAAGGGAAACAAAATCTATATGATTAAAAGTAATTAATCCTGCGATCACTGGCGACAATAATGTTCCAAATCTGTAATACAGATCACACCCTAGAGACTCTAATGTCTTAGTTAAAACTGGATCCTGCGTTAAATCATACATAAAGTCTTGTTCAGAATCAATGGGGGCAAATCTACTGACTAGTTTAGTGTACAAACTAAGAACCGTTTGTCCTACACTTTTTACCATTCTTGATCCTAGTTGCGCTTCATACCTGTTATGATACTTTTCAATGTCTTGTGGCGACATCTGTTGAATCTGTTCTATGCTGAATTCATTTCCGAGGAACTGTTTTGTTTTCCCACATGCTGCCAAAGAATACAGCCTTTCCTTTTTAGGCATAATAGCTTGGTCATCAACTTCTTCATTTGTAAGTCCAAGACGGTTTAGACTGCTCTGTAGCTCTAGCAGATCATCGCTGTTCATGTTTTTTTATTAATTATAATTATTTTATTTTTTAAAATGAGCACCGAAAAAACTGTCGCCAACCTAGTAATACCATTCTGCTGTTATTGGAGGTCTAAGTGTAGGATACACGATGCTTGGTAAAAGCTTGTTAAAAATAAAACCGGCAGATCTTGGCAAACTAGACTTTGAGGATTCAGCAAAGCTAATTGCTGTTATAACAGCTTCGTTCGCTACGAAAGATTTTCTAGTTAAGCAAGGAATAATTCCAGAGAATATAAATATGTAAAATTGAAAAAATACATTTATAAAAAATGATTCGCTCGTAAGTTTTAGGCGGTGCGGGGTAAATGCGTTTGCTTTTAGCGGAAGTAAAAGCTTTTTATAAACTAGGATGAGGGCAAGAAAAAGACATAACAAAGCTGTGGAGCAACTAGCCGCAGCAAAAGATCCTATAAAAGCAAAATTTGACATAGATTTTATTCGATCCCCTGAAAAACGGGGAATGCCTTCACTTTTTAAAGTGTTGTCAAGCAATAAAAGAATTTACCTTGTAACGGCAACCCAATGAGCATTGCCCCCGCCAAAATTTAGCGATTTTTAACACCCTCAAAAAACAAAAGTGCAAGAAATCGCTTTTTATTGTCTTTGCATGCCCCGGATTTTGTTGCGCTAATTTGGCTGAATAAAAAAGAACAAAACTTTTTTCGCCAAAGGATTGGAAGGGATAACGGAAATTTAAAAAAGCAACCCAAGCAGCCAAAAGTCAGTGAAAAAACGGAAAAGGAAATGGTTATCTAAAACAAGCGTTTTGGGCAATTTTTTCCCGCACCTAGACGAATACGGCCCACACTTTGTCAACAAAACGCCAACGACACCCATCAAATGGCCCTTCTATATTTCCCCCATGAACATTAGACGAAAAAGTTTTAAGTACGCACTCACATCATTGACGGGGCTTCAAGATACAAAGATGGGGAACCATTAACACAAAAGAGTGTTTCTGCTTTGCTGTCGCTATAAAATGATATCCAACGAGGCCTTTAACTTACCCCGTGATTCAAGTTGATGTGGAAAAAATTTAAAGGCCGAAGAATCAATTTTGTTAAAACAAGAGTTTCCATTAAAAGGGGAAATTCCGGGAGTTCACAGAAAAAAGGCTTTTTTTTGAAAATTTTAACAAACATTAGCCAAAGCTTTTCCCCTACCGTATCACAGGAGTGTTGAATTCTCGAAAACACAAAAGGGGTTAGACGACTCCCTCAGTTCTACGTGCAATAAAATAATGAAAAATTTAAAAGGGGAAAAAACCAGTCAAGAAACAAAAAACAACAATAATTTCTGAAGACTCCAGACAACCAGCAAAATTCCCTTTTGGTTTAAAAGAAAGGTACCTTTTTTTTTCCCGGGGAACAAAAGGGGACACTGCATAGGGCAACCGACCAGTTTGGAGTGCGACCCCATATGAAATAAAAAGAATTGAAAAAAAATTTCCCGCCCGTGTATTATCTACGAGAAACTGACACAACAAAAAAACCCGGGCCCCTCAAAGATCTTTTGTGAAGGGGGAACGCAGAAAATTTCCCCCCAGACACATTTCCCTTTTTAAATTTAAATTTTACGCAAAATTTTGAGTTTAAAATGGAAGCTCAGAAGAAGCGCAAATGAAACAAGAATGATAAGGAAAAAAAAACCTGGGAAATTAATGAAGAATTATTTGTTTATTCTGCTATTATCAACTTTGCGGGGTTTTCATCAGCCAGGCAAAGCATCAAGTCCCCTAAACCCAAAATCCCAAATTTTGATTATCAACAGGGGGGAAAGAATATCTTGAAAAATAAAAAAAGCCCGGGGGCCAAAAGCAAAGTGAAAAAAATTTTTGTCTGTTTGGAGGATGATTGATTGTCTATAGATAAAGTTAAAAAAAAAAAATGAACCCGAAAAAAGATATAAAATTTTCTGTTCTCCAATCCCCATTGCAAATGAAAACTCGATTAAAAAACACACGTTTTGTGTTTGTTCTATCTAAGACTTTTTGTTACAACGTTTTGTTGATTTTTAGATTTGATCGCATTTTTTCGTTGTTATGTGAAAAGTCTTATTATAAACAATGCTTCTTTGTAGTTGTCTGGATAGTTTACTGCACAACACGGAGATATTTCCCTTTTTCTTTCTTTTGGTTTTCTCCCGGGTCGAAAAACGTACATTTTCGCTTAAACCAAACCCTTAAACACCTTTCCAGATAACATCCTTTTAAACTTTCCTAAAACCTTCTTTTTAGTAATTTAATCAAAGGGAATCTTTGGGTAACAGATGTGTCAACCTCCCGCAGCCTTTAGCTACTTTTTATTTCCCCCGTCTTATAGATGTCTTTAGAGGGTATCTATAACAAAACTATCTGACTGTTAAAGTCTCTGGACTTGGATAAAAGGGGTTTAAAATAGTCATAAAGAAATTCTAAAATCAAAAGCTTTTTATAATTCAAAACAGTAAACCCCAAAAAAATACAGGCTTTCCAATTTGACTTTCTTTTTTTTTATATTATGCCAAAAAACTGATCATGAAATCTTCCCAAGTCCTGATATTTGGTTTTGAAGTCGCTTAATTGCTTCGTTCTCTCTGGGGACCAATCTGACCTTTTCGCTTGTGTGGATTTTTTATATCCCGAAACACGGTTCATCAACTTTAAAAGTCTTTTTCTAAACATCGTGGATTTAGTTTTGGTCATGTTCTTCATAGTATGGTTTCATAAGTTTTGATCAAAGCAATTTTTACATGAACAGTTCAAATTTAAACCATCCCTTTAAAAAAAAATTGTAGAAGTCGTAATGACAGACTAAATTTTTTTTTCCCGAAAAAGGTACAAGTTTTGGTGGCTCTTTTTTTTGCCCTCTTTAGGGTTTTTGCGCCAAAGGTAGTCTTAGTAGTTGGGGTTTTCCCGAGGAATTCTAAGTCAACTTTAGAATGAAAACCCCACCCTTGACCCGGGGTCAAACTTCAAACACTTTTTTGCTTTTTGAATATTATTTGTACTGCCACCTGTGTACATTTTAAAGTTGCGTAATGGAAGCGATTGCGCCATTGCCCATCCATACAGATTGTTTGCGTCTAAATACATGAGATAGTTAGACCTTTTACTTGGATCATAGTTGTCTAAGTATTTGTTGTTTGCTTTACAGTAATGATGCGACGCCATACTAATTCCTCCACGCAATCCGTTTTCAATCATCTGAATCATTGGCAGGTCAGACAATAAATCAATCTGTACTCCAGTAAACTTTAAGAAAGCGTCCCAGCTCATCCCGGGCGCAGAAATATAATGCGCAGGATCCAGGCTGTAATGTTTCATGCAGGTCTTTCTGTAATTTTCAAAGACGTCCGCCAACAAACATGTATCGGCCATCAAGTATGCATCATGATAGTCTCCCATCGTTTTACACTCTAACTTCTGCCACGCATCTTGAGCATGCTGGTAATCAGAATCACTGATGCCCTTTCCTCTAAGACGAGAAAAGAACGCCTCTTTAGGCGGAAGCGTATCTTCGTCAAACCTTTCCCAACTGTCCATGTACTCATAAGGGTAAACGCCCTTTCTAACAAGTGTTGGGTCAAAATATTCTTCCGTTATTGGACAGGACTTTAAGGACATAGCCAGCGACTCTAACGAACCCATCATGTGTTGCATAGAGTCATAAAAAGACATGTTATTTAAAGTGAAACACATGTACTTTTCTGATGACTGTGCAATGCATGTTACCTTGAAGGCGTCGGTTACTGCTTTCATTATAAGATGAGAGTCGTAACCTCGCAAGTTATGAAAGAAGATGGGAAGCTTCCATGTCTTTGGTTTAAACTTTAGTTGAAGATTGCATTTACTGTGTGCTGCTCCTCTGAACTTTCCACTAATGTGATCATGGTCTCTTACTGTTGGATTCGCTGCGTCTGATGAGAGGCCTAAACCGCAAATCCAACAGTGAGTGGCTGAGTCATACTGTTGTTGATCTTCAGGCGTCATCATGATTTCAGATAAATTCAGATTATTAGAACAATCATTACGCACTTGCTGCATGCGCTGTAAAAATCTTCTAGCCGCATTTGGTCCTCTGTATAATTCTGGCGTTGAATGAGCGCCATCTGACCTGACAACAATGAAAGCAAATGAACAAATCTGATGATTACTCACACTGGTACACCCATGGGGGATGCTATTTTAAGGCTGTTATGAGTTGCATCCTGCAGTCTGATTTACCTCTGTTCAGGAGCAGTTATGTCCCTTGATATCTTAATGGAGTGTCCTGCGCGTGCCTGTACCCATCGTCAACACAGCGCAGGCCTCCAAGGGTGGTACAGGGCTGCTCTAAAGGCAGGTGAAGACAGTGCTTCTCTGGGTCCTCCCCAGCACCTTCGGGTGTTTCTTTTTCTTCTGATGATTACTCACAAAGGCTGTTTTTGGAAGTTTCTGTGGGGTTGGCCCCTCATAAGGAACAATGAGTGATTCGAAGTCTGCGTAAACAACATATGGGGAATTTTGCATCCGTTTCCAGTTCTTAAAACTAACTTTACTGCCTTCTGGGGGCGTAATTAGTTCTGTATTACAGTCAACTGGGCCGATACAATGTTTCTTATGTTCGCTTGCGGCTTGAACAGATGGAATTCTTGTAAAACATTTTCTACAGAATTCTTGCTTATGCCCATTCTTTGAAGCATGCTGCATTAGTTTACTCATTGTGCGTATTAATGTGTAATGTGGTAGCCCCTCTGGTGAAAGCATCAGTAGTAAGTCAACATGATTTTTGTCTGGTTCGCCTATTGTTGGACTGTTCTTGGACACTTTAATGGGCTGTAGATTTGTTTCCTCATCCCATGTGTAGATATTAACAGTTATTGGTTTGTTTTGTTCTTCAAACTGATCAATTTTGTCCACGCTAACGGGAAAGGATATTCCACTAAAGTTAAGATCATTAGTGTAAGGACGATAGACACTCTCTCTGCGTTTTTGCCGACGTGATGCAGCCTTGCGAGACCACACCACATAAAACATTTATTGTCCGAATTCTTTATGTTTAGAACTGCTCTTTTTGCAACTAATGCTGGAGGTAGTGGAATGTAAGCCTTACCAACAATCGGCGCATACTTAGCCTGTTTTAATCTAATCTCTAAGACTTCGCCCTCTGACCAACCAGAGCCCTTCATTTTGGCTTCTTCTGCGGCCACATCAAACTGTGTAAGCAGTTCGTCTGCCCAACCGGGTGTTAAGTCATTATGAGAAAGAATAGTCTGTTGTTTAGTTGAGACCCAGACTTCTAGATTTTCTTCATTTATTGTTACATAGTCGATTAAAACAGCTAACATTACTTTAACTGGCGGGTCTATTGTCAGTTTACTAGGAACTTGAGAAATAGCATGAGCAACACTTGCCCGTACGCTTGCTGGATCAATGACTTCTAAATCAATATCATTCAGTGCTCTTGATAAATCTTCTTCCTTACGCATTGCTTCAAACAATTCAGTCTGGACCTTCAATATATCTTATCCATGTTGAGTTTCTTTTCTAACTCAAAATATTTATTTAAATTAAAAAAAATACAACAACTCTAAGGTCGTCTAAATCAATATCAACGGTCTTTTTGTGCTTGGACTCATAAACTAAAGTATAAACGCCCTTTGGCGTTGTTAATGTGAGCTGTTTGAACAGAGTTTAATGTTTCGTTTACTTTTTTAAGCATTCCTTTTTTATCTGCTCGGTGTTAGGCTGTTGAGAAAAAGTTGTCCTTGCCTTTCTTTGCAGATCAAACTTTTGTCTTTTGTAGTCATCAAAATCAGCCTGTAAACGACTAAATTCTTCATCCGTGATGTTTGAGTCAGCTAGTGCTTTATTTATTGTCAGCTTGAAGGAACTAAGTTTAGCTGTTTATCAGTTGAACCATAGCTGTGTGCTTTTGGAGTTTAGTTTTAATTTTTTGCTAGCAGCACTTACCGCTAATGAGCACAGGCCGAGAGTTAAAGACAAACCGCCTATAGGTAAAGCTACCGGTGCACCAACACCAGTTGCTAAGAGACCAACACTTGTCCCTGCGATACAGCACTAATAGTCGATGCTCCAGTATTAACATAGGTAACAGCATTAAAGGCAGCAGAATACCTTCGTTTGGCTTTGCTGTATTTTGAAAGGTCTTGCTCTAGTTTTTGTTGCATTTGTGTAATGTTTGTTAATCTAAAGGTTTTTACTTGGGTTTTTTTTACGCAGCAAGCGCCTTGGAGTCGGGGGTTGCCTTCTATAACGCGGGTTGCCTGCATTCTTTTTTAGGATTTTTGGAAAATGCTGAACGCATGCTTTTTTAAAAATGAAAAATAATTTAGATACTTATTTTCTAATCTTTTTTCTTAATGTTCAGCTGAAATCTTAAAAAAAAACAAATACCAAATTAAGGGGTTTTCGCCCTTTTTTTTCAATTTAAATTTTTTTTATGTCTCTAACCTTTCTCCCGCTTCCATGTAACCCATTATCCCGTTGCCCTTAGGTCAACCAAAAAAACCGTATTTCTTTGTTAAAAAATGATCAAGTCTAACGCTGTAAGATGTAGATCTTTAGAGAAAGGGTCAACTTTTGGGTTTTCTACACCCCCCCCTCAAACATTTTTTTTTTTCATCAAAATGTGATAAGGTTTAAGCCCGTAGCGTAGTTTTGGTTAGGCTCCCTAAATTGTACTTTTGCATTTCGTTATTTTGGGATTAAAAAATTTTCATTTGTCTTTTGAATGGTTTTCATCTTCGACAGCAAAAAAATCCCTTTAAGGATCTTGCTGGGGCACAAAAAACAAAAATTCCATATAGTGTTCCCGTTTTTTGGATAGTTAAATGTGAACTCTTTATTTTTAATTGGTATTCTACCTCATATTGTTCCCCAATCACCCCTGCTATTAGGGGTGCTAACAAAAACAAACTCTAACGATGTCGAATGCTGTACTTTGTTTGGTGTCTGTGATAGAATAAATGTCTGTAGTCATTAAAAGTTATTCTTGACAATCTGTCTTTAACGCTCTTGAAAGTTGGGGCATGCACTTTTAACAACCAAAAAACTAAGGGGAAAGAAAAGCGATTACCCTACGCATAATTACGTAAAGCCTTTTTGCTGCTTTTAGCTTGGGGCAAATTTGGGTTTATTTTTAAGTTTAGTCTTTTTCATTTTCAATTCCCTTTAAACGCAAGATCGGCCCTTTTTTCCCGGTTAGCATGATCAGATAGGTTTAAAAAAATGTCTGCATTGTGTAAAGAAAATATTCTTGCCCCTCAAGTTTTTTTAGAAATTTTCTTAACGATTGCCCGCCCAATTTTTGGACCCCAACCGTCCTGTTGGGGGTTTTTTGTTGAAGCGATTCATTTTGAAAGTAAGTCGCCAGAGCCGGCACAATCACTTTCCCCTCCTGGTTGGAAATTTAACGTAAGAATTTGATCGCATCAATAGTAGATGGATTATTTGGAACAGTAAAATTTCCCTTTATTTCCCTTCACCCAAAGGGCTCTTTCAGGCTTTTTGCGGGGCAAGAAACGAGCCATAGTGGGGACTTTTTTTTTTTAAAAAAAAATAAAAAGTTAATTTTTTTAAAAATTGGCAGGCATGTTTTTTGGAGATTTAGTGTTTGGGTGTGGAGACGAATAGTGAAACGGTCCTTGATACAGCACCTCAGCGCTCTCAATACGGCTTTAATTAAAAAGAAAGGGTTTGGGGCATTTTACAAAAGTTTAGGGGATAAACCTCCCCCAAATTTTAGACCCTGTTTTGAAGTAAACGATCGTGGCAAATTTTTATGTGAAAAATCGGGCCCGACCGGAAAAATTGTTTAGCTTACGAAAACGAGACCCCTCAAAGTTTGAGGCATCTACAATTAAACAAAGACTTAGGGCGGAAAATAAATCGCCTTGGGATTGTTAAACCCAAAAACAGATGGGAAGCATTGCTAAACTTCAAAAAACAACAAGAACTCCCACAGATAACCAAATGCAAAAATAGAACTTCAAGATTTAATTCCCAAAAGCAGGGAAAAAACAAAAGTAAAAAAAACCGTCTTTCAGAGAACGCTTAAAAAAAATTTTGTTCCCCCAACCCCGCAAGAAATTTGAGGATTAATCTGCGTAAAAAACATTAGGAGATTAACAGCAAATTTTCAAGAGGTGAAATAGATAAAGGGATAAAAAGAAAAAAAAAAAACTCGTTAGTTTTGACGCCAAATTGGGGGTGGAGTTAAAAAAAGAATAACCCCAAGACTAAAAGCTCTTGAAAAAGAAAGACAGCAAGACTAAAGCGGCGTATACTAACCAAGAACAATTACGAACTCAAGTGATCAGAATAAGAGAAACTATCCAAAAATTTTATATGAAGACACAACACTAGCAGAAAGAATAAAACCTGTTTAGAGGCAGGGAGTCACATTAGCGAGCGTTATAAGGGCCCTTGGATTTGCAATAAGTACACTGGTGGATGGCTATTACAGGCGGTGGTGGAGGTCAAGCCCAGCGCCTCCATCGCCATCCCTCCACCCGATAAATCATGGGTTAAAAAAAACAGCTTGATCATCTTGCGAGTTTATTAAAAAAATTAGCTGGTAAAGCTATAGACTCTTTACCCGGTTATTAGGGAGTATCGTTAGCTGGCTTTTGTCTCTGCAAGCAAGTAGTTGGCTTTATG
The DNA here is from genome assembly GCA_018398815.1 of Conus ventricosus. Classification (NCBI taxonomy): domain Eukaryota; kingdom Metazoa; phylum Mollusca; class Gastropoda; order Neogastropoda; family Conidae; genus Conus; species Conus ventricosus. Next base: position 68,434,192 of record CM031611.1, read on the forward strand.
GCCGAGCCTTATGGGCATTAGTTCTCTTAATAGTTGGGTTACTATTTAGTAAGATAAAGACCAAGTAATCCTAGGCCAGTTAATCCAACAACAAGTGCTGTCTTTTCATATTCAGGTCATTATTTTTAACTTCACGGTCTTCAACGTCTTTGGGCTTTGGGCCAGGGGATTGGATGACTTAATCTTGGGGGGTCATAGTGTTTTTTATTGTTTGTAATTTTTATGGCTCGAATTTATGCCCTTTTTTCCCACTTTCTGTTTATTGCCTGCCACAAGGATTTTTATTGTTGTAGTTTATTATTGTGCCTATCTGGAGTCTGAGGTCAGAAGGCAGGCAGTATAAACCAGTGCCAACAGCAAAGTTACTTTCGATCTTGGTATTGTAAAACATTTGGTACCTTTTATACTTGAAGGTTAAAAAAACTATAGAATTAATGGCGTCCTCTAAATTTGCTAAGTATTGTTTTTTTCGCGTAAAGCCAGTAGAAGGATCAGTTATGCTCGATCTCGTTTGTGCTTGCGAGCCTAGCAAACACCAAACGTAGTACGAATAGAGTCGTTTTTTCGTTCTATTCCTGCTCTAGTTAGGCCCTTTGAAGTGTCCAAGATAAATGTTGTCCATGCTGTTTATGTTTTTGCTTATGGAGCTAGGTGAACAGTTGTGCCCGAAGAAAAGATGTGTAAGGAGGATCCCCGTCATAGTTATACTTTCTGTGCACGCCCAAAATAAGGTGCTAAGCCATGCTTAAGATAACTTTGTCTAAAGTTGTTTAACATAAATGAATGGTAAGATCCT
>CM031611.1:68435087-68475087 GCA_018398815.1 Conus ventricosus
GCGACCAGTACCCAGAAGCGTTGCTGAAGGAATACCAACAGGTCGCTGAGGGCTGGTAACACTTTCCTCGCGTGGGTGTGGCCAGCACAAATTCTCAGTGACAGGGGTCACAGTTCACCTCAGCGTGATGAGGAGGTCAACAGGCTGCTAGGGATCACACAGCTTCTCACTACCCCATACCACCCACAATGCAATGGCTTGGTGGAGAGATTCAATGGTGTGCTGAAGGCATCTTAAAGAAGCTCTGTGAGGAAAGGCCACAGATTGGGACCGCTACATTCCAGCGGCACTGTTCGCCTACAGGGAAGCCCCTCAGGAAAGCACAGGCTTTTCGCCATTTGAGCTGCTGTATGGGCGACAGTTCGGGGACCAGTGTGCATTCTCAAAGAGCTGTGGTCCGGAGAACAGGAGTCAGAAAAAGTCAAAACCACTTATCAGTATGTGGTGGACCTACGCAATAGGCTAGAGGAGACATGTAAGGTCGCAAGGGAGAGTTTGCAGGAGGCTAGGGTCGTTCAGAAGAAGCAATATGACAGGAAGGTGAGGAAGCAATTCCTCAAGGTGGGAGATCAAGTCCTGTTACTGCTTCCCACGGATCACAACAAGCAGCTGATGCATTGGAAGGGACCATTCACCATCATTGAAAAGGTAGATCAGACTACCGAATCGATGTGAATGGGAAATCAAAACTTTTCCATGCAAATTTGCTCCGCAAATATATTCAGCGTGAGACTCAGCACATAGGCGCAGCAGCAATCATTGATGGAGGTGAAGGAGACCCAGCAAAGAAGGGGAGATTTTGTTGCCTGAGTTTCCAGGAGAAGAGTCATACAGGGATGTGTCACTGTATGAAGGGCTAGACAGTAGGAGACAGGAGGAAGTTAGGGGCTCCTAGAACAGTATAGGGCGTCCCTGACTGATAAACCAGGCAGGACAACTCTAGAGACATGTACGGTGGAGTTAACATCGCAAAACCCGTACATGTGAAAGCCTACCCGATCCCATATGCCACCAAGCAAGTGATCGAGGAGAGGTAGAAAGATGTTGGACCTTGGGTGATTGAACCGTCCAAATCATCGTATAGTGCACCCGTCGTCTTATGAGGAAAAAGTCAGGTGAGCATCGATTCTGTGTTGACTATAGACGTCTGAACAGTGTCACCAAGGTCGATGCAGAGGTCATACCGAACATGGAAGACCTGTTCGCTCGATCGCCACAAGCAAGAGCCAGTATTTCACCAGGATAGATCTGAGCAAGGTTACTGGCAAATAGCCTTGAGTGAGGACTCAAAGGAAGTCACAGCATTTCTCCACTCCCTATGGGCCTATACCAGTGGCGAGTATTTCCCTTTTTGGGGATGGTCAACGCACCGCAGTCTTCTCTCGGATGATGGGGAAGTTATTGACGGTTTGGAAAGGGCGTTGTGAATTTCATGGATGACATTCTGATAGCATCCGAGACATGGGAGGAGCATATGAGGCGCTGGGAGCAGTTTTAGAGAGGTTGAGACAAGCCAATCTCACAGCCAGACCAACAAAGTGCCAGGTTGGTTTTCCAACCGGGAGTTCCTGGGTTTTTGTTGTGGGAGGGACACAAAGCAGCCAAAAAAGGGAAAGGGGGAGAAGATGATGAATTCGAGAGACCAAAGACCAAAACAGAATCAGGAGTCTGCTAGGTTTTATTGGTTTCTAAGGGAGTTTGTTCCAAATTTCGCAGCAATCACGAGTCCTCTCAGTGATTTGGTCAAGGCGGGGGAAAACCGCCCTGGTCGAGTGGGCAAACGCTGCCGAGCAAGCACTGCAGACAGTGTTGGAAAGACTAGGTTCCCGTCCCATCTTGAAGCTACCAGATATGTCCAAACCATTTTTTGTTGCGGACAGATGCATCAGGGGGTGGGGTAGGTGCAGTATTGTTGCAGGACATAAGGGGCGATTCCTGTGAGGTATGCTACAGGAAGTTGACAAGTGTGAAGAAGGGTACGCAACTGGAAGAAGGAGTTTTAGGGTGTCGTGTGGGCCGTGCAGAATTCCACAAATACTTGTATGGGAAAGAGTTCGTGATAGAGACTGATCATCAACCCTCAAAATCCTGCAGGAGGCCAGTTGAAAACAGCAGGGGTTGCGCGTTGGGCAATGGCATGCAGCGCCCACAGGTAACAGTGCAGTACATCCCAGGTCGACAGAATGTCGAGCTGACTATTAAGCCGTGTAGTCAGCAAGCTGCAACTCAGAGGAAGTCAGTCATATCCGGGTGCTTTGTTGATAATATGTGTTTATTACAGTTATGTTGATTGGGATATGGTCATTCCCAGTTTGGCTATGGTTCATATTTTTTGTGTGAGACTTGTTTTTCATATATTCTTTGTGAGACTGTTCATGTGAATGTAGTTATGCTTGGAGCAACAGTCGCTTGGGAAGTGAATGCATTAATTTGCAATAAGTGAGGATGAGATTCCTCAGTGAAGTCATGGATCTGATCATACAAAATGTGCTTTTCATAGGATTTGTGAAGATAAGATGGTGCAAATCCCGCAAGTAGGGAATTGCATAAGTGCGCACAGAGGTTGAATAAATGGTTGAAATAACTGCAAGAGTGCACGTCAATGATAACTCTATGGAGTGTGAATTCACTATGATGATATTTTATAATTTATAAACGTTGTTTGTAAAGTATTTTTCAAACTTTGCACGGTAGCTTGTTGTGCAGCAAATTCGTTGTTGCCTTTTTTGTACCGTAGTTTTTGAGACAATGCGTGCATAGTCTTTGCAAGGGGAAATTGTACACGGTTCAAAACATAAAAACAACCAAAGTCGTGGTCCGATGCGCCAGCCTAGGTTGTTTGGACATAAGCGCTAACTCAAATATTCTGGGCGCCGGCAGATAGACAGCCCCATTGTCGGTCCAGCCAATTAAGCATAGCGGAGAGGCTCCACGGAGACGGTCTGACCAGCCAGATGGACTAAGTAGCTGACCGACCGCCTCGATGTCTGGGTCAAACAGTCCTCGAACGCCCTGAATCAACTCATCCTGCCAATTTGAGCACAGCGAGAGGCTAACCCTAATCTTCCACGGAGACAGCATCGTCCCCTGTAGACAGTCGGAGATGGCTGACCAACGTCTCAATATGTTGGCCCGACCTATTGCAACGTCTGGGCCAGACTGATCTAAGCAAATTTACGTCCAGGCCCACCATTAGGTCGATGTCGCCGGAAAGGTGAGAGGGAGAAAGGTATTATGTGGTGGGGTGAAATCAAGCTAATCAATTAAATGACCAATTGGACCACCCACAGAGAGTAAGGCGTGTATGCGTGACGGTCATTAATTTAATAATCCAAATGAATTAGAGTGTAGATAACTTCGGTACGAGGTGGTAAAAAAAGTGACCATGGTACTCGCCCTTGGACACGGAGTTAGGGGATAAAGTAATGCTTGAGTGAGAGAGGGGGAGAACGAACAGAGAGACATGAGAGAGAGAGAGGTTCTGAGTGAAAGCTCTGCAGAGAGAGGGGGCAGAGAGATAGATGATGAGAGAGGAGAGAACCAAGTTGTAGCATTTAGCACCAAGATAGTCTGCAGAGGAAGGACTAAAGAGAATGTTGAGAGAGAGAGTTGCTAACTAATGAAGAGAAAAAGAAAGAAAAGAAAAGGAAAAGAAAAGACAACCATGTCCATTTGATAGAGCAACTAGAAGAGAGAGAGCGAGAGTGCAATGCGTTTTAATGCATGAAGAGAGGAAAGGAGAACAGATTGATGTTGATAGTCACTGTTTCATCTGAACCGGGGGTTCGAAACCTCATACCTGGCAGCGACACTTCGTCAAGCAGAACCACAGACCAACGCCAGTGCCAGCAGTCTAACCTGCCCTGCCAGCATTTTGTTCGTGCTTGTGAAAGTAGACAGTGAAAAGAAAAAAAAAGAAAAATGACAAGACAGTGATTCTTGAATAGTTAAGATCACACTTGCCAGGTAAAGGTAGAAATCTGTTTTTACCCGGGTTAGTTAATGATGATTAGATAAATATTTTGTGAAGTTCAAGGAAAGAGAGATGTGTTTTATTTTGTTTGATTCCATAAGCATTGATGTTTCTTTCTATGATCATGTTGTAGAAAGTATAGACTTTACAGTGGTTTTGGAGTGGGGACGAATTGCAGGATAAATGAAGAGATGTAAGCAAGCAGTGATGTGTTTGGGACTGTGCGCTAGTCTTCCTCCACTGACATAACCGAGGGTGACATATACCGTTAGCTTTGGGAGTGGGAGTTTTCTGAATGTTATCAATTGATTGATTCTTGGCTGACATTAGCCAGTACGTCAAACCGATTTTGAACAGGCACATCCTTGCCATCAAAACCATGTAGAACTACCGGCACAGGCTGGGGCGCACTGTCCCTCGAAGTCACCAAAGGTCCCTCCTTTGGATTGTTGACTGCTGTACACGCTAACATCACTTCAGCATGTGAGGAATGCGGACAGGAAACTGGGCCACCACAAACGTTCGTCGTTTTGATTTTCCAATCAATAGTCCCCCTGGGTAGATTAGGCCTACTTACTGAAGACATTGACTTTTTTCTTAATTAGTCGTACTTCAGACTGAAGTTGTGCCAAGATGGGTTTTTTAAGAATTGGTTATCTTTGATCAATTTGAAACTGTGGCTTCGAGTTTGAAATAATAGTTTTTAATTCGTCAAGATTGGAGTGTAAAAGTTTCCACATTTTTGTCATGTTGGAAGTTTTAAATTCCTTCTTCAAAAGAAATTTTTGATCTTCTAGTTTAGACACCACAGTTCAGCATCACGAATCAAGTCTGATATATTTAACAGCGAATCCTAGACGTTTTTCAATGTTTCGTAAGTTTTTCAGACGACCGCCATTTTGCAAAAAGAAAAAAATTGTTAAGTAGGACATAATGTCCGTCCTACGATAACGGTTTAGTTCGGGATAACTAGGCGTTAGTAATGAATTAAACGGCCTGTGCTGTGGCGGGGTTTTTTGGCACACATGTTAGTCCCACTTGTAACACCAGGGTTTTTTTTTTTTTTATAATTTTTTTTTTCCATTTCACATACAGTTCTATGGTGAGGCGCGTCACTAGGAGTTAGTTTGCAAAGGATTGTTTTTTTTCAAAAGCCCAATGGTCATCTTCGTTGAGATTTTCATCTAAAAGGAATCTTCAGTCAGATTAGCCCAATCGCAACGTAGAGAAGGAGTGTTTTAGCTGTCGTGTGGGCCGTGCAGAAGTTCACAAATACTTGTATGGGAAAGAGTTCGTGATAGAGACAGATCATAAAACCACTAAAATTTCCCTGCAGGAGGGCAGTTGAAAAACAGCAGGGTTCTGCGTTGGGCAATGGCACTGCAGCCCTACAGGTATCGAGTGCAGTACATTCCAGGTCGACAGAATGTCAGAGCTGACTATTTAAGTCGTGTAGTCTAGCAAGCTGCAACTCAGAGGAAGTCAGTCATATCCGGGGTGCTTTGTTGATAATATGTGTTGATTACAGTTATGTTGATTGGGTATGGTTCATTCCAGTTGGCTATGGTTCATATTTTTTGTGTGAGACTTGTTCTTTTTTTCTTTGTGAGACTTGTTCATGTGAATGTAGTTATGCTTGGAGCATACAGCGCTTGGGTAGTGATGCATTATTTTGCAAAAATGAGGATGGAGATTCCTCGTGAAGTGTCATGGATCGTGATCAAAATATATTGTGCTTTTCATAGGAATTTGTGAAGAGAAGATGTGGCAAATCCGCAGGTAGGGAATTGCATAATGCGCACAGAGGTTGTTAAAAAAATGAGTTGAAATAACGCAAGAGTGCACGTCAATGATAACTCATTGGAGTGGTATTCACTAATGATATATTTTATAATTTTTTAAACCGTTGGTTGTAAAGTTTTTTTCAAACTTTGCACGTGTAGCTGTGTGTCAGCAAATTCGGTTGTTGTCCTTTTTTACCGTTTTTGAGACAATGCGGTGCATAGTCTTTTGAAAAGGGGAAATTGTAAACGGTCAAAAAAAAAAAACAACCAAAGTCGTGGTCCGTCGCCAGCTAGGTTTTTTGGATAAGCTCAAAACTAAAATTTTTCTGGGCGCCGGCAGACAGCCCCATGTGTCGGGTCCAGAATTAAGCATAGCGGAGAGGCCCACGGAGACGGTCTGTCCACCCAGATGGACTAAGTAGCTGCCCGGGACGCCTCGATGTTGGTCAAACGAGTCTCGACGCCCGGATCAGACTCACGGCCAATTTGAGCACAGCGAGAGGCTAATCCTAATCTTCCACGGAGACAGCATCGGCCCTTTTAGACAGTCGGGTGGCTGACCAACGTCTCAATAGGTTTGGCCCGACCCTATTGCAACGTCTGGGCCAGATGATCTAGCCAATTTACGACCAGTGCCCACCTTAGGTCGATGTCCCCGGGAAAGGGAGAGGGGAAGGTAGTATTGTGGTGGGGGTGAAAATCAAGCTAATCAATTAAATGACCAATTGACCACCACGAGAGTAAGGCGTGTAGGCGTGACTGTCATGATTTGAATATCCAATGGAATTAGAGGGAGATAACTTCGGGTACGAGGTGGTAAAAATAGTGCCCAAATTTGGTACTCGCCCTTGGACACGGAGTTAGGGGATAAAGTAATGCGTGAGTGAGAGGGGGGGAAAGGGGAAGGGAAAAACAGAGAGACAGAGAGAGAGAGAGGTTCTGAGTGTAAGCTCTGCAGGAGAGAGGGCAGAGAGAGAGATGAGGAGAGAGGAGAGAACAAGTTGTAGCATTTAGCACCCGAGATAGTCTGCGAGGAAGGACTAAAGAGAGATGTGGAGAGAGAGAGGGTTTCTAACTAATGAAGAGAAAAAGAAAGAAAAGAAAAGGAAAAGAAAGCAACCATGTCCATTTGATAGAGCAAAACTAGAAGAGAGAGAGGAGAGAGAGTGCAAAGCGTTAATGCAGGAAGAGAGAAAGGAGAACAGATTGATGTTGATAGTCACTGTTTCATCTGAACCGGGGGTTCGACCTCATACCTGGCAGCGTCACTTCGTCAAGCAGAACCACAGACCAACGCCAGTGCCAGCAGTCTAACCTGACCAGTGCCAGCAGTTGTGTCGTGCTTGTGAAAGTGACAGTGAAAAGAAAAAAAAAGAAAGAAAAGACAGTGATTCGTGAAAAGTTAAGATCACCTGGCCAGGTAAAGTAGAAATCTGTTTATACCCCGGGTTTTTGTTAATGATGATTTAGATAAATGATTTTTTGAATTCAAGGAAAGAGAGAATGTTTTATTTTGTTTGATTCCATATGCATTGATGTTTCTTTCTATGATCATGTGTAGTAAAGTTATTTGACTTTACCAGTGGTTTGATGTGACGAATGCATGATATATGAATGAGTTGTAAGCAAGCTGTGAGTGTGTTTGGGCTTTTGCGTAGTCCTTCCTCCACTGACATAACCCGAGGTTGACATATACCCTTAGCTTTGGGGGAGTGGGGGGTTTTTTTGAATGTTATCATTTGATTGTCTTGGCTGACATTAGCCAGTACGTCAAACCGATTTTGAACAGGCACATCCTTGCCATCAAAACCATGTAGAAAATACCGGGACAGGCTGGGGCGTACTGTCCCGACGAAGTTCACCAAAGGTCTCCTTTGGAGTTGTTGGAATGCTGGACACGCTACCATTCACTTCAGCATGTGAGGAAGGCGGACAGGAAACTGGGCCACCACAAAGTTCGTCGTTTTGATTTCATCAATAGTCTGGGTAGATGTAGGCCTACTTACTGAAGACATTGACTTGTTTCTTAATTAGTCGTACTTCTGACTGAAGTGTGCCAAGATGGGTTTTTAAGGAATGGTTTTTTTTGATCAAATTTGAAACTGTGGCTTCGAGTTTGGAAATAATAGTTTTTAATTCGTCAAGATTGGAGTGTAAAGATTCCACATTTTTGTCAATGTGGAGTTTTAAATCCTTCTTCAAAGAAATTTTTGAGTCTTCTAGTTTAGACACCAAGTCAGCATCACGATCAGTCTGATTATTTAACACGAAATCTAGAGCGTTTTCAATGTTTGTAAGTTTTTCAGACGACGCATTTTGCAAGTGTTTAGTAGGACATAATGTCCGTCTACGATAACGTTTAGTTCGGGATAACTTGGGTGTTGATTTAACGCCTGTCTGTGGCGGGGTTTTTGCACACATTGTCCTCGGAAACAGGGTTTTCATTTTCACTCACTAGAGTTTGTTTTGCAAAGGTTTGTTTTTCAAAGCCATGGTCATCTCGTTGAGTTTCAAAGGAATCTTCAGTCAGATTAGCCAACGGAGATGTTTCAGAGACGCCGCCAACAAGATCTTGCACAACACTGTCGTCGATCACATCATCCTCTAGACTTGGGTTGGGAATAAGTAGGACAGGATGAAGAAATTTCGCTCTGGTCACACACGGGGGTGGTAAAAAGAATATTGTCATTCTCTGTCAGAAAAGTTAAAGGAAGAGAGGTCAATGCTGTTTTTAGTACATGTATGTCATCACTTTTACAGTAATTGGGAATTGTCTCTTTCAGGATTTCACATTCATCGTTGTCCCATTTTTCACAGTCTGCACCCTGGCACAGTAAAGTTCCTGTTTCTTGCCGAGTGAAATAAAAAGTCAGTGTAATACGTTTCGATGTGCCACTATACACACGAATGACCGACTTAGCCAGACAGGAGGGTATGGGTTCACTGATCCACAGGGTAAGAGAAAGCGGATTTTCCTGACAGTCATAATCGTTCTTTTCGATAACAATTGATTCGTTAGTGATACATGAGTAACGGTAGATCAATGAATTTCTCCATGCAAGAAGTTCATTTTCAGGACAGGAAAACCTCTTTTGTAGAATGTCCAAGGTGGGTTTTAATTTGTTGTCGTGTACCACAGAGTCGGTATCCATTAAAATGTAATCAAGAAAACACGTTTATACAGCACATGATCGATAAACGACTGTTCACGGTTTCAGCAACTCGGACACGTGACAGCACAGAGAACAATCAGTGTAGCATGACACACTTGACACAATTTTGCAGTATAGCTGACCGTGTCGGATCACACAACTCTCCGAAACGACAAGGCCTCACGTGCAAAATTAAAGTTCACTTCATGCCTCGCTGCGGTCACGGTGAACAGTGTTGAAGAGAGATTTCTTCATTATTCAATTTAAACAAAATAATGTTAATTGAGGACCATACCTTGTCTTTGGAAGCATAACAATTACACCACAGTAATCACAACACAGAAGCAAAAATCACTGCAGAAAATGAAAGACAAGAACGTCCTATGACATATCAAACTTTGCAAAAAACAAGGAGAGGAATCACAACACGTCTTGCTGATTCAGGAATCACAACATGAGAGGAGAGAGAGAGATGTTTGTCAGAGTTGGTTTGGTTTTAAAAGTGATTCAGTTTTTTTTTTTTTCTCTCTTTAAAAGTTGGACAGAAAGTTGTTTCCATGTAGGTCCTCCTTTTTCTAGAAACAGAATTCCCCAGGGTTTATATTCCTGGAAGGTTTTTAATATTTCTACGAAAATATACACTCCTTCATCAACAGACTTGCCCCTGGAAAAACAAAATTTCCCTGTCTTTCAATGCTAATAGGGTTACCTTTTCTCTTTTTTGGGGCCCTCAAACAAATGATCTGGAGGGTCAATATTTGACTCGAAGCGCACGCCAGTATAAAGATCGGAATTTCGACTGCGTGCCAATAGGCGCCCCTTTTGGAACGTATTTTTTGTAATTTTTTCTCTTATGAGTTAAAATCTGACTGATGGGGCAAAATTGCTTTAAGTGTTTTCCAACAGTGACATCTGCCCAATGAAAACGGCGGGATATTCACGCTGAACATTAACTCTAACACACGAGCTCTAAAAATTGATTATTCCCTTGCGGTTTCTGAAGATCAAAATTCATTCCAGTGACTTCTAAGTTTTCATTTTCCCGTTTAAAATCGTGCTAAATGAACGTGGATTCACCGTTCACGCAGAACAGCATCACGGATCCATACCAAGAATTGGCATACTTTCAAGTTTGCACCTCCCTTTAAAATCGGTTTGTTTAGTTTTTGCGTTAACCCCTGTGATAGACAAAACTTCTCTAACGACGTAAGTTGAAGAAAAGAAAAATGAAAGAAAAGAAAAGAAAGAAATATGTGATTTCCGGGGTGGAAGGATTAAAAGGGAAAGCAGTAATTCATTAATGAGATGATTTAGGGGAGAACAGAGGGTGGCAGGTAGAACCCTTTTGTTGCAGCTGTTCTTCGATCGTGTTTTGGAAGGAGGGGGCTTTTACAAAACAAAATCATGACACATTTTGTTTGATGTTTATTTTCCTAATGGCGTTGTTGTAATCCTGACAAAAAGAAGAAGACTGTGATGATCTGTTGTCACGGACGGGGAAAGTTGGAGGGTTAAAACCCATGCATTCCGTCTTCGGGCCATGCCTTTATGGATGGGTTGTTGTTGTGTTCTGTTTTGATGTTGTCAACGTTTGCGTGATTTCTTTTATTTGTCCTTGTCCCATGGATGCTGTTTTACGAGGGGGATGGGGAAGGGGGGATGGGAATTTAGAAAACTGCAGCCCACATTTATAGGTTTTTTTTTAAACAGAATTTTTATGCCTTACGTTCAAACAAAATGCAGACGAAGGGCCTTTACAATGTAAAAAAGTGCTTTTATCGCCTGTTGCCTTGTTTTTTTTCTTTACATTCAGTTCATTTCATGTTTTTTTATAGCCATCCCGCGGGCCCCATAAACAGCGTCCACTAAGGTGTGGCGTCAAGAGCGAAAACCGACCCGGAGGGGCGTTTAAATTGGTGTTTTAAAGACGACCCGATGGTTCCCACAGTCTCCCGTGAAGGGGTACAAAATTCACATTAAATGCCTCTTTTTCCCCCATCTCCCCTTCCCTTTTTTTTCTTTTTCCCCCTTTCCCTTGTTCCCAAATATTGTGTAATTTCCCTGGCTCCCACCACACTTGCATCCCCCAGTTACTAACTGTTAACTTTTGTTGTTAAAAACCAACTACAAGACTTTTTTTTTCGCTGCTTTTAAATCCGTTTCCTATCTTTTCAACCTGTGGTGTTTGCCTTGGTTTTGGGTTTTTTCTTTCCTTGTTTCCCCACCTGCTTTTTCCCTTTTTTTTTCGCGCGGCACCCCTTTTCAAAGTGGTCCCCCCCGCCCGCACACTTTGCGCGTGGGCAGTTGCACTTTTTCCCATATAATTTTTCTCTCTGCTGCCACATCTGGAGAAACTCTCCTTCTGGGGGGCCCTCTACCTGCTGCACTGGGGAAACATGTGCCTCATTCCACTCCATCTAGCTTAAAACGTCTGTTGCGCTGTGGGGCCCTCCAGGGGCATCTTCATTCAGTTTTGGGAGATTAAGAGTTTTCCCCCCCTTTTCCCAAGTCGGCAGCGTGGTTACTGATGGGGAATGAGATTTTACTTACCTTTTTCTGTTTGTCCACTTTTCCCAAAAGTACATCCTTTCGCTGTTTCCCCTCATCTGATCAATATTGACTGCCTTTTTCGTCTTTGGACTGGTGATGAGTCTGAACATGCTGAGAATGTTGAGTTTATTTTTGGTGAAAAGTTTATTTCTGTCGACGCTTTTTTTATTCCTTGGCGTATCCAGTGTTTGGTAATTGTTTAAAATGTTCCTTGCCCCCTTTTCCGCGTGTATGGGAGGAGTGCTCGCTTTGTTGTTGGTTTTGTGTTCATCGGCTTTGAAAATAGACCACGCTGTTCGCAAGGTTTAAAACTCTTCAATCCATGTACCCCCTTTCCGGCCAATTTTCCCTGTTTTCCACTTGCCTGGAAGGTGGGGGCCGCTGAATCCTTTGTTTACACCGCGCCTTTGTTGTAACCCCTTACCAATGGTGGCACCAAAATCATTAGGGCCAGGTTTAACTGCAGTTTTTGCTCGTTTTATTCATGTCATTTGCACTCCCCCCAACCCGAAGTAGCTAACTTTTCTTCCCGCGATCACCGGAACACGGTACAGGTACGACACCCCGGAGCAAAATTCAAAATTTTTTTGTAAGACCAGTTCTAATCATACATACTTCAACGTGTAGGTAATAAATTTCATATTTATTATAACATGGGGCCCGGCCGGTAATAAGGTATTCTGTTATCCCTGCTTTTTTGCTGTTTCGGGTCTGGCTTTGGCGGGATACTTGCGCTCAGCATCCTTATAAGTCTACTTGCAGACCCTCACGTGCAGTTTGAGAGAGAGAAGGGGCGAGGGGAAAAAGAGAGAAGAGAGAGAGGAGAGAGAGAAGAAGAGAGGGGGGGGGGGAAAAAAGGGGAGAGAAAGAGAGGGGCAGAAAGACAGACAGAACAGGAGAGAGCTTTTGTTTTGGGATTATGTATGTATGTATGTGTGTGTGTGGTGAGGAGAGAGAGGGGAGAGAGAAGGGGGGGGGGGGAGTAGCCCTGGTGGTCGTCGTAATTTCTGTAAAATTCTTTGTTTTAATCCTTGCCGCATTCTGTCTGTCGAAAAAATGTGTTGACGTAACATGTTTGGAAACAAGGGTCAACAAACAAAGAAAAACCCAAAAAAAGAAAAAAAAAAAAAAGGACAGAAAAGAAAAGAAAGAAAGAAAATCGAAATGAGGATATATGCCGAAATTAAAGGGTCATGTTCCCTTCGTTTTTTGTTGATTTTATGTCATTTAACCTTTGTTGAACCAGAACACTCGGGTTTTCGATCATTTTTTGTCTTAACAGCAAGAAAACTACTTTCCCCCGTGTGTGGGTGTGGTGTGTGTGTGTGTGTTGTGTGTGTGTGTGTGTGTGTGTTGGGGGTAGTCTTGTGTTCTTTTCTTTTTTTTATCTGTGGGCACAAAACCCCACGCGCGCCTGAGAATTATTAAAATATACATTTCGACCCCCTTCAGTGAAAAAAAAAATCTTCCCTACGGGTGTGAGGGGTCGCCGTCAGTGATCGGCGGGTTCCCGCTATAGTCAAGGCCGGAAGTCATACACCAAAGGGGAAGTTCATGTTATCAAGCAGAAAGGGAACCCCTTTCTCACAGAGAACGGCCAGGCAGGAAAATCTTGCAGATTTTGGGTCTGTCGATTTAGAAGAAGACATTCGTTTGGTGTCAACAAAAGAGAAAGGGGGGGCAGAGACCGCCAAATTAACGTTGTTTTTCGGGTTCGGAAAATTTAAAGACCGACAATGAAACTGTGTGGACCCCCAAGGTCAAGCCGTTTCACAGCCAGTACGACGAAACCTTTTGGCCTAAAGAGAAGGGGGAAGCGAAGCGGACTTTGAAAAAAAAGGGCTCATTGAAAATAGGAAACCGACTCCATGGTTGCCGTGTCTCGTTCCGACCCAACAAAGGACATTTGTTGACAGTGGGCATGCGTGGGGAAAAGAGGCTTTTGGAGGGCGCCCCCATTCTACATGGACGAACCTTTACAAAGAATGTCTGAAAGCAGAGTGTTCCCTGGGCTGAAACTGGGATACCATAGATGAATACACCGATTCCCGGGGAAACACCAATTCGGCCCATTTGGTTTGTTCAGGTAAAAGCTTTGGTGAGGGGCAACGGAGCCCCGAAATTACCCGCACGGATTCAGCGGTGGGACAGGGGATTCCCGGTGTTGCCCATCTTTGGAAACCTATTTTGCATGCACCGAAGGAAGAGCAGTGAGAGGCCCACGGGGGGTTTACAACGCCTCCCGGTGCGGCCTGACGGGGACGTGAATGAAGAGAATGTCAGCTGAGGAAGACAGAGGTTTAATTCATGGGGCACATGTTGACAACCAATGGCATCAATCCAGCTGCCTCGAAGGTAGAGGCGGTGAAGAAGGCACGTGAACCTGAGACAGTTAGTGAGGTCAGGAGCTTCCTTGGACTTGTAAACTTTTGTGCACGGTTCATACCCAACTTCGCAACTTTGACAGAGCCATTGTGATGACTGACACGAAAGAACCAGCCATTTGTGTTCGGCCGGGAACAGAAAGCGGCATTCCAGTCGTTGAAAGATGCGCTGGCCAGTGCCCACACCCTGGGGTACTACGACCCAAAGGCAAAGACGCAGATCATCACTGATGCATCGCCAGTCGGAGCTGCTGGCATTCTGGTGCAGAAGCATGCAGATGGGCCCCGGGTGATCAGTTACGCCAGCCGATGTCTGACTGACGTGGAGAGACGCTACTCACAGACGGAGAAAGAGGCCCTCGTAATAGTATGGGCATGTGAGAAGTTCCATCCATACGTCTAGGGGTTGCAGTTTGATATCCACACAGACCACAAACCTCTCCAGGCCATCTACGGACCCCATTCAAAGCCCAGTGCACACAACGAGTGGTGGGTCCTCCGACTTCAGGCCTACTCCTTTGATATGGTCTACATCCCAGGGAAGGAAAACATCGCGGACTCTCTCTCCAGATTGCTGCAGACCACTGCGTCACCTGTGACCTCTGATCTTGCTGAGGAAGCGGAGGTACAAGTGCGCTTCGTCGCCGCTAGCACCACGCCTAATGCGATGACAGCTGAGGAGATTGAGCAGGCAGCGAGTGAAGATGACGAGCTGAAAGCGGTGAGACTTTGCATCGAGTCAGGGCTGTGGCAGAATTGTGACAAACTGTATGTTGCTGTAAGTCCTGAATTGTGCACCACGGGAAACCTCGTGCTGAGGGGATCCCGTGTCGTCGTCCCGAAGAAGCTGAGACCAAGAGTGCTGGCCTTGGCACATGAAGGTCATCTGGGAATCTTCGGAACAAAGCTAAACTTTGCGAACAAAGGTGTGGTGGCCCGGGATGGAGAAGGCAGCAGAAAAGTACTGCAAATCCTGCCACGGATGCCAGCTAGTCAGCCGACCCAACCCGCCAGAACCAGTGAAGAGCAGCAAACTCCCATCAGGCCCATGGGAGGACATCGCGATTGACTTTCTGGGCAAACTACCATCAGGACACTCAGGTTTGGTAGTCGGTACTGTGAACTAGCTATCATGATGTCTACAACAGCTGAGAAAATTGTGGATGCACTGAAGACGATATTTGCAAAACACGGCCTACCACTCACCATCCATTCCGACAATGGACCACAGTTCATCTCGGAGACGTTCGCAGAATACATTAAAGACATTGGCTGAACACATCAAGGTAACACCAAGACGGCCCCAAGCAAACGGAGAAGCAGAGTGACAAAACCAGTCGCTTCTGAAGAGAATGAGGATCGCCCAGGCAGAAAAGAAGAGTTGGCAAGATGAAGTTTTGAAGTACATCGCTGCCTACCGCGCAACGCCACATCCGTCAACAGGACGCAGTCTGGCAGAGTTGCTGTTCAATCGTCAGATCCGGACAAAGTTGCCGCAGCTGAAACTCGTCTGCAACCTAGTCCAAGAAGTTCGAGATCGTGATGCTGAGAAGAAAGGACTCTCTAAAATGTACGCAGATTCTAAGAGAGGAGCACAGGAGAGCGACATCCATCATGGTGACACGGTGCTGTTGCCAGGGGAGACCTCAGGAAAGTTGGACACACCATTTCATCCAGACCCAGGTGAGGTGATCGCGAGAGCAGGAAGCAAGATCACGGTGGAGACCCGAGCGGTGCAGTCTACAGCCGAAATTCATCTCACGTCAAGAATTATGAGGGAAGTAGCCCGGTAAGATTTGCCGTGTAAGATTGGTCTTCCACGATGCTGTTTTCCTCCCGAAAACAGCATCGTGGAAAACCAGTCTTACCCAGCAAATCCCCCAGGGTCATGCAGCAGGGACCAGCCTATGTCCCCTGCTCCAGCCTCTCCAGACGTGACCCTACGACGGTCGGTAAAGGCGCGCAAACCACTTGACCGTCTTCAAGAGTACGTCTGCGATGGTCGCTGAACCGTAGAAAGCCAGAAGATCCAGCTGTGGCTGATTGTGTGAAGTGTGTGTGTGTGTGTGTGTGTGTGTGTGTGTGTGTGTGTGTGTGTGTGTGTGTGTTTCTCAGAGTGTGAACTGCCCGGGCCTGGATAGCACTCTGCTTTTGTTTTTTCCTTTTCATCAGAAGATCCAGCCGTGGCTTGAGTGTGTGAAGTGTTTTTGTTGTTTCCAGAGTGTGAACTGCCCGTGTCTGGATAGCACTCTGCTTTTTTTTTCCGTTGTTCAATCTTTGTTGTCATCATTGAAATTGAGTTTAAATGATTTGATGATAATGGTACCAGGCTAGTATTATAATTCCATTGCTTTGTATTTTGTTGAAGGTCCAAAAACATGTTGACACGATAATGGTTAATGATGGTTTTATTTTGATTTAGGCTGCAAGTAGTATTTTGAAAACAGGAAGGAGGAGAGGAGAGGAGTCATACTTATAGAAAAAGAAAGAAATACTCTGTTGCTGAGGTAATAGTTTGATGAGGAACAGTGTTAACAAATGTGGTTAGTATTTATAATGTGGGATGTTGTGTGTAAATGATGATGGGAGGTGATTTAAAATTGAGAAGCAAAAATATCCACGGATTGTGTTAGTTAAATATCGGGAGCATATTTTCAGAAGGGGAGAGATGTCGTATCCATGTACCGTGTTCCGGTGGATCGCGGTAAGAAGATAGTTAGCTACTTCGGGTTGGGAGAGTGCAAATGGCGACTGAATAAAACGAGCATAGAAACTGCAGTTAAACCAGGCCTGTATATGATTGTTGGGTGCCATCCATTTGTGTATGGAGTACACAACAGCGTTTATTTCCAAACCAACATGCTTTCATTATGCCAGGCGTTAGTCTGTCAGATGGGTTACAGCTTGTTTGTCAGGAGGTTTAGCACTTCTCGTGAAAAAGAGCTCTTGAACCATGTTGAAAAAGTGAATGTGGGATTAGATAATGTTATTGTATTGAAACTGTCTAAGAACTTGTTGGGAAGAGAATCACCTCTTGGTGTGTACTTGGCTCTATGCTCTTCTGCATATTATCAGAAAACGGATGTATCAAATGGTATTATTATTTTAGATCAATCTAGTATGGATTTAATAGAATCTCTTGGAAATTTGCCGTTGTTGTTATTGGAGAATTTCAATGCACGCAATGGGGACAGGAATGCAAAAAAGTATGATGATAAGCTGAACATGGAACGTTTCAGGACAGGGTTTGTGAACATGACATACATTGTAAATCAAAAGATACGTTTCAGAATGACTTTAGTACGTGACGTATATTGTAAATCAAAAGATACGTTTCAGAATGACTTTGGCACGTGCCTAGAAGATCTTTGAAATTCTTTTCATCTTGAACGGTGCAATTTCAGATTTAGATTATGATTACTATACTTATATTTCACTTTGCCATAGTATCAAGATGTTTGTTGAAATATTGTGTTTCTTTGCATGTTACACCAAGAACAGAATCAAAACATATGCTTGTTGAAATTGTGCTTGACTGTCAATTAGAAAGAGTTGATCAACATAACATGACTCACAATGTTTACAAAATTGACAAAATAGTTTGGGATCAAGAAAAATTTAATGAGTTTAAGGATAATACATCAGCTGATTAGTTCCAAAGTCATATGAGACGAGCTCCCAGTCTGGTTAATGTAGATGTAAATGAAGCCATTCAAGTGTTTAGTGACACATTGCTCACAGCTAGTTCATGTTTGAGAAAAAAACAAAACATTACAGTCGGAAAAAGAAGGGTCAGATCCATGGTTTGATAAAAAATGTAGCCAACATAAAAAGAGCTCAGTCACCATTTGAGGCAGTGTTATAGATACAGAGAGGACAATGAAACAATTAGAAATTGATTTTGTATAATAAAAAACGCAGAGAATATAAGGAGTTTTTGAGATTGAAAAAGAAGGGCACCGCACGAAGATAATAAAGTCTCTGTGTGAAAATATCAATAACCCCACTGGGATTTGGAGCAAAGTAAAATATTTTCCGTGCAAATGAATATACTCGCAATCAAATTACCAAAGATGAATGGTTTAAACATTTTTCCCATGTATTCAAGTCTGGCGTGAATTGTGGCCTGTCAGGGGACATTGCTGACGATGCAGAAGAACCGGTTAATGATGAAGCAAACCAGCATAACCCAGATTCTCTTGAGTGTGACATTTCTGAAAGTGAAGTTTATCTCGCGGTTCGTTCATTAACGAAGAAAAAGGCAGCTGGTCCCGGTGGAATTATCGGAGAAATCTTACTTTACAACCCAGTTACTGTGGTTGCTTAATTTTTTAGTAATATTATTCAATGCATATTTTATACTGGAACTTACCCCTTCAGTAGTCAGATTCAGTTATTCAACTTCTATTTAAAAAGGGCGACAGGAATTTACCCGGTAACAACTGTGGGACATCTATGCAGTAAATTATTCTGAAAGAACGACTTAACAAATGGATTGAAGAGAACCTTGTTATTGCTGATTGTCAGGCGGTTTTAGGAAAACATATAGCACTATTGATCATGTCTTTACATTGTATGCCATGGTTCCGAAACAATTGTTACTTCGCAAGAAACTGTATGTTGCATTTATCGATTTCAGAGAAGCTTTCGATTCTGTTCAACGCGCAAATGTATGGTGCATTTTGAAAAAAACCGATTAATGGGACAATGTATTGGGCAGTAAATAGTATGCTCAACATTGTTAAAGCAAGAGTTATAGCTGGAGGGGATTTAATTGATGCATTTATGTGTTTATCAGGTCTAACACAACGGGATGTGTGAAGTCCAGTTCTTTTCTCCCTTTTCACAAATGAACTGACTGTAGATATTTTTCAGAAAGGGAAACACGGAATTCAGTTAATACCTGATTTTGTAGAAATTCTAAAGCTTATGTTTCCTGATAACATTACGTTGTTATCTGATTCAGTTGCAGGTCTTCAAAATCAGTTAAATGTTTTGCATCACATGTCCAAGAGACTTGGTCTTATAGTGAATTCAGGTGCATCAACTATAGTCATATTTGGAAATTGTGGATATATCTCTGACCAAGAAAAATGGTTTTATGGGCAGGCCAAGATGACAGTTGTTAACATGTATAAGTATTTGGGAGTTGTTATAACTACCAGACTTTCCTTCACGCACAGTTTGAATGATATGGCAAACCGAGCAAAATCCCCTGCTATATTTTTCAAACTCTTTGATGCTCAAATTCAGCCAGCACTTAGTTATGGAGCAGAGGTATGGGGCATCATTGGAAATCTTGGGGTGGTAGGAAAAGTGCATCTTTTTACTTTCAAAAGATTTTTTTGTAAGTAAGAAAAACTCCTAATGTAAAGGTGTATGGAGAGTTAGGTACATTTCCATTGTATGTAAATTTATACCTGAAGACTATTAAGTTCTGGTTAAGTATCTTGAAGATGCCGTCTACTCGTTTACCAAAGAGCGCTTATAATCTTTTGTTATATTTTCATGAGAAAAACAGAAATACTTGGGCGTCTTCCGTCTGCTTCTTTCTTTACCAACAGGGATTTGAAGAAGTTTGTGAAAATCAAGGAGTCGATAAAGAAATCGAGTTTTTCAAAGCCTTAAGAAATAAACTGGTTAACGGCTACTGAGCACATTGACTCTCTGATATTGAACACAATGAACGTTTTCAGTTATACAGAATATTTAAACGTGACCTGATTTTATCCCCATATTTACAAAATGGTGAATCATCTACAAACTAAAATTAGCTTAATCAGAATTCGATTAGGTGGGTCTCTGTTAAATGTGCACAAAATGCATTTTAAGAGAAATGTGTCTGAAAATGATTTGTTATGCCCGTTCTGTGAGTTTTAAATTGAAACAGAAAAGCACTGTCCAAAATACGAAGGATTCAGGGAACAGTATATTCCAGATCAGTATTACAACTGTCAACCACAGCACATATTAACAATGCTGTTTGCTTCAGAGAGTAAAACATTGATCGTTTGGCTTGTTCTGTTTCTTGAAAAAGTTTTTAAATTATAACATTTGCGCCTCGACGTATGAAGAAAACGCTACCAGAACTTGTCTAATTCAATGTATTATGTAGTTGTTCATTATCCAAACAAAAACTGAAATAATACTTGTTGTCAAATACCCTGTGTCATGTCGCTATAATGGATGTTTTGTTTTGTAACACCCACCATGACTACGGCCTATTCATTAAACCATCTCAGAGTTCAGAGTTAAGAGCTCTCTCTTTCTCTCTCTCTCTCTCTCTCTCTCTCTCTCTCTCTCTCTCTTTCTCTCTTAAGCTTGCACGCTTGTACTCCCCACCTCATACACATACAGAGGCGTGCGCATGTGCGCGCAAAAACACACACACACAAACACGTACGCACGCGGACGCTGCAGTCACGCACGCACGCGCGCGCGCACACACACACACACACACACACACACACACACACACACACACACACACACACACACACACACACACACGCACACACACACATACACTCACACACTCACACACACACTCACACACACGCGCGCGCGCGCCTGCGCGCGCGCGGTTTCCTTTTTTATCATAGATATTTTGTCTACTAGTAAACATGCATAAAATGTCTCTGTGTAGTACAATGTGCACTTTGCGCAACAGTTAAGTGAAATCCATCACATAGGCTCAAGAATAACATTGATTAATACACTGCTGTTCGGATGTATCATGCAATGATGATTATGAAAATTACAACCCCACAAATAACAATAATATCAATCATTCCATAAGTGCAATATTTCTGTTCGAAAATTGCAAAGAGTAGAGGAGGGCGTCGAGGAGTAGGAAGGAAATGCACTGAAAATATTTTCATGTCGCACTGGAAGTACAAAATACGATAACAATGTTTCAATCAAGAACAGTTAAATAACACAAAATTTAGTATATAATGTATAGATAGAAATACAATAAGTAAATAGATTATAAATTAAGTAGTAGATAAATAATAAATAAACAAATGAACAACTAACTGAATATATAATAAGCCAGTCAATAAATAAATAAATAAATAGATACATAAGTAATAAAGGAATAAATAAATAAATGAATAAATGAGCTAACGCAAAAAAACAAAGTAAAACAATTTAACACTCTAGAAACAAGCCCCAACTTGTCCACCTACTCATCCCATCTTTCGAATTCTAGACAACAGAGTTTCCATGACATTTGTATTGACTCATACACTTAACACCAGACCGAACAACTGATCGGTCAGATTCTTAATCCATATCTGCCTTTATTTCCTCTTCTTGCGTCTGGACATATCCAGAAATCTTTCCGTCCCTATCCTCTTTCTCCCCTGTCGTGTTGGACGTGACATCAACCTCTATGACTTCATCTGGCGGTGTAGCCCAACTTTGCACCTCCCCGTCGGCCAGGGTGACAAAAATCAGAGCACCCAGAAGACACACCCCGGCACAGACGAAGAACACTTTCTGCCATTCCTCTGCGGTCCTCTATGCACACAAATGGATGAGACAGAAAGAAAAGGTTGAATTATGAAGAGATGGTGTTGCGAAGGTTCATGCTGGTGTGATATTGGCGGTTTTCAACAACGATGAGGAAAAGCACTTGTATGTTTGTTTCCCCCGTTGATATAGTAAGAAATGATGACCGAATAAACGCTGATACATAAAAGGCAGAATTCAGCAACAGGAATAAAAGAACGTAGTAAGAAACAGTAAAAGAATGTAGGGGAAATAAGGATAGAAAGAAGAAAGAAGGAAAGAAAGAGCTAAAAAGAAAACGAACAAAATCCAAAAACACTCTCATTCTATTTCATGTGTCTGTGTATTTATACATGTATGCCTTTTTATGTATGTATGCATGCTTGTATGTATGTATGTATGTATGTATGTATGTATGTATGTATGTATGTATGTATGTATGTATGTATGTATGTATGTATGTATGTGTGTATGTATGAATGCCTGTATGCATACGTGTATGTATGTATGTACGTATGTAGGTACGTAGGTACGTAGGAAGGGAGGTCTTTGTATGCATGTATATAATTATGTACGTATGTAGGCCTATGTGTGTATGTATACGGCTGTGCATACAGGCCTATGTGTGTATGTATAAGGATGTACACAGGCCTATGTGTATGTATACAGATGTGCACACATGCCTATGTGTGTATGTATTTAGATGTGCACACAGGCCTATGCATGCATGTATATGGATGTGCATACAGGCCTATGTGTGTATGTATATGGATGTCCATACATGCTTATGTGTGTATGTATATAGATGTGCATACAGGCCTATGCATGTATGTATAATTTTTTTTTATGGATGTGCATACAGGCCTATGTGTGTGTATATATATATGGATGTCCATACATGCCTATGTGTGTATGTATGTATGTATATATATATCTATATCTATATATATCTATGTCTATATATATCTATATATCTATCTATCTATCTATCTAATATATATAATATATATATATATATATATATATATATATATATAATATATATATATATATATATATATACTGTGTGTGTGTGTGTGTGTGTGTGTGTGTGTGTGTGTGTGTGTGTGTGTGTGTGTGTGTGTGTGTGTGCATACAGGCCTATGCATGTATGTATATGGATGTGCATACAGGCCTATGTGTGTACGTATATGGGTGTGCATACATGCCTATGCGTGTATACATATGGATGCGCATACAGGCCTATGTGTGTATGTATTGGGATGTGCATACAGGCCTATGTGTGTATGTATATGGATGTGCATACATGCCTATGTGTGTATGTATATGGATGTGCATACTGGCCTATGTGTGTATGTATATGGATGTGCATACAGGCCTGTGTGTGTATGTATATGGATGTGCATACTGGCCTATGTGTGTATGTATATGGATGTGCATACAAGCCTATGTGTGTATGTATATGGATGTACATACAGGCCTATGCATGTATGTATATGGATATGCACACAGGCCTATGTGTGTATGTATATGGATGTGCATACATGCCTATGCATGTATATATATGGATGTGCATACAGGCCTATGTGTGTATGTATATGGATGTGCATACAAGCCTATGTGTGTATGTATATGGATGTACATACAGGCCTATGCATGTATATATATATATATATGGATGTGCATACAGGCCTATGTGTGTATGTATATGGATGTGCATACATGCCTATGCATGTATATATATGGATGTGCATACAGGCCTATGTGTGTATGTATATGGGTGTGTATACAGGCCTATGTGTGTATGTATATGGGTGTGCATACATGCCTATGCATGTATATATATGGACGTGCATACAGGCCTGTGTGTGTATGTATATGGATGTGCGTGCAGGCCTATGCGTGTATGTATATGGATGTGCATACAGGCCTATGTGTGTACGTATATGGATGTGCATACATGCCTATGCATGTATATATATATATATATAATATATATAATATATATATATATATATATATATATATATATATATATATATATATATATATGGACGTGCATACAGGCCTATGTGTGTATGTATATGGATGTGCATACAGGCCTATGCGTGTATGTATATGGGTGTGGCAAGATATCCAATAATGTGTGAATGTGTGCTCCCATCTGTCTGTCTATCATTTGATCTCCAGTTTGCGCCTTTCGATTCTACTTTCTTTTCTCAAGCAGACCACAGAGTTTTCACTCACGTTTGGAGTTAGGGCCCCTGCGATAATGGGAGCAATCATGCCGGGAATTGTGCTGGCAGTATTTGTGATCCCAAACAAAACTCCAGCATGTCTGAAACGAGAAAATGGCTTCTACCAAGAAACTCTCTCTCTCTCTCTGTGTCTGTCTCTCTCTGTCTCTGTCTCTCTCTCTCATCCCCTCCCCCTCTCTCTCTCTGTTCCAAATTTTAAGTGTCCTTTGTCATATTTATTTCATCGTCTGTTATCTATATGCTAATTGTTATCCATTATAGTACCTTTTTATATGCCCCTCACCGCACTCCTCTTCCTTTCCCTCATTATTTTTCTTTTCTCTTCTCTTTCCATTTTATATTTCATTATGATTGTATGACCGTTTTATTTTGTTCATACATTATTTCATTTCGTTACATATTGTAGTCCTAACTAAGGGCGAGCACTGGATGTAAAAAAAAGCGCATTAGTGCTTATCTATTATCCTTGTAAATAAATCATTTTATGCTATCTCTCGTTCTCTTCCTCCCTCCCTCCCTCCCTCCCGCTCTCTTGTACATGCACAACGGCATTGCATTTTCTTTATTGAATCTACTAAAAATGCAAGTTTTAAACAGAAAAATTATTAGTTCCGTTAGACAATCCAGACAAACAGATTACCGGACAAAACACGATGCATATCGACCTGTAAACAAACACCAATCTTGCGCTGAATATGAGAAGATGAGTGGTTGCTCGTTCTTTGTTTTCATTGTCCAGCATGTTCTTTGTTTTACTTAAAGAAGACCTAACCGATCGAAAGGCATGATGTTTTTTCCTGTAATCTGTTTGTCCAGATCGTCTTGTAGAACTAATAACTTTTCTTGTTAAAATTTGCTTTAATTTCCGCCCTCAGTCACCTCGCTTTGAAATATATTAAAATGCATTTAACTAGCATATGCATCAGTGTGTATTCATTTATCCGTAAAAGAGCCGGTTTGATGTAACATATCAAAATTACCATTTTTTCTATTTTCTGGTCTATCGCGAAATAATTAAATAAATACGAATAATTATGAAGAAAAAAAGAGGGGGGTGTTAGATAAAAAAAGAGAAGGAAACAGTCATTATCATTACCATCGTCATCATCATCGTCATATATCATCAACAACTATATAATAACAGTAACATCAATTACACAATGACGGGATATCGAAAGAAAGGAACACCAAACGAAAAAAAAAAAAGCAAAAAAAAAAAGGTTTGGAATACACAAGTTATCCGTTATATATATCTTCGGCCTGTTCAAAATCATTTTAACGAATGTAAAAGAAAATAATGGCAGGTTCTGTCAGCAACTGTGTTCAAGTTCCTGGTGGTGGTTTGTTTGAGTGTGTGTGTGTGTGTGTGTGTGTGTGGTGTGTGTGTGTGTGTGTGTGTGTGTGTGTGTGTGTGTGTTGCTAGGGAAGTGTGTCGACGGAAAACATGCACTGCTTATGCAGGTTATCAAAAAGGAAGGATTTTAGTCCTGTGCCTGCGCTCGCCTGTTCAAGGAAACCGTACAGCATGCATGCTGAGCGGTGAACAGACATTCAGGAAGATGTGTTTCCTGTAAGGTGCGTAGTTGTAGTGAAGCAGAAAGAGGAAGACCGTTGATGTGTTTCCTGTAAGGTGCGTAGTTGTAGTGAAGCAGAAAGAGGAAGACCGGTTGATGTGTTTCCTGTAAGGTGCGTAGTTGTAGTGAAGCAGAAAGAGGAAGACCGGTTGATGTGTTTCCTGTAAGGTGCGTAGTTGTAGTGAAGCAGAAAGAGGAAGACCGGTTGATGTGTTTCCTGTAAGGTGCGTAGTTGTAGTGAAGCAGAAAGAGGAAGACCGGTTGATGTGTTTCCTGTAAGGTGCGTAGTTGTAGTGAAGCAGAAAGAGGAAGACCGGTTGATGTGTTTCCTGTAAGGTGCGTAGTTGTAGTGAAGCAGAAAGAGGAAGACCGGTTGGCGGCACCACGAGGACAGGATCGGCATAAACACATGCCTCGTGGTTTTTGTAAAACAAGAGGTGTCCTGTTTGGTTGTAAGTTGAGGGCCACGACTGGCCAATAGGAAACACAGAAGACCACCAGGTAAGCATGACGAAGATAATGAAAGGTGAGAAAAAAAAGGAAGACAAACATTTGCCAGATACAGAATAATATGATGACTAACATATTTTTCTACTTCTTCGGGGAACTTTACTCGAAATGTTATACTACTCTTTTGTTGAGAGGGGCACAAGCACAGTCTGTTTTGTGTTCTATACGTCGACGAGAGATCGCAAAGATTGGAGATTGTTGAAGAGTTGTTATAGGTCTGAGCGGACCAGAGGACTTTGTTTATGCAAAAGATTGTTGTATGTGGCACTGTGGGTGCGAACTGAAGAGAAAAGGTGTACTTTTGTCCATGAGGACCTGATGATTCAATTTTGAAAATATGCATGACTGAATGTGTGTGTGTGTGTGTGTGTGTGTGTGTGTGTGTGTGTGTGTGTGTGTGTGTGTGTGTGTGTGTGTGTGTGTTCGCGGGCGCGCGCGTGCGTTCGTGTGTGTGTGTGTGTGTGTGTGTGTGTGTGTGTGTGTGTGTGTGTGTGTGTGTGTGTGTGTGCGTGAAAGGAATGTGTATGTAACTAGTATAAAAAGTTTAGTTGTAATTAAAAGGCGGAACTCTGGTTGTTTTGTCGACGACGTAGCGTGAGTGAGAGTCTGACACTGGCAGCCCCAACTACAACTAGACACCGACAAACGAATTATGACATCAGATTTACATTAGGGTTTGTCCCCGGTGAGAAAAAGAGAAAATAAACGGAAACATGATAAGATTGTGATTTTCGCCGTCCCATTGCCATACCTATAATAATTTGTATTCTTTTATTTCATTTTGACGGGTTATAATTTATTTACATGTACTACATTAACCTGACCGATTGTGTGTGTGTGTGGAAGTTGTCCTGTTTAAAGTTTATTGTTCAACCACGTCTCCAATTACGAGAGGAAGCTGTCATGAGGATTTCCTTTCGCTTCTCTCCGTTTCGTCTCGTCCGTCATGGTTCTTCCAGTCTTAGTTCTCGTTACCTTCTTTTAAAAGCTCCCTACGCTCAGCAATAGTCGACGATCTATTGTATACATTTTAAGCCGTTTTACATAGGATTTCTTGCTAGGTTTCTGTGTTGACTTCCCTCTCCTAAAGGTATTTCGTCTTTTTGATATTCTTTTCTTGTTTCCAGTTCAGTAAGATTTCGAAATACACAAGAAGCTCTAAATAGCGGTTTCAAGTATTTGTTCAATTTTCAGTAACGTAGATGAACGCGAGTCCAGATTTTGCCCCCCCCCTCCTCCCCCCCCCCCCCCCCCACACACACACCACACACACACCCTTTTTAGATGTAAATGTTTGTGGCAGTCTTCAAAATTTTCAAAATTTAAAACAAAAAGTTTTTGTTTCTGGTCCTTCTGAACTATATATCATGGGAGAGAGAAAGTACATTAATTGTTGGGTGAGGGAATTAATATCTTGTTTTTCTTTTACATGATATGATATTGACATATCTACATGAAAAATTCAATTTGCGCCCCCACATTACATGATTATGTTCATCTGATGTATTCCTTTTTTCGCCCTACCCCTTTGTTTCACATGTTTACAATATTTACATGAATGATTCCATCTGCACCCCCCTCTCCACCACCTTTTCATGATTATTGAACTTGTTCTTGCTACAGTTTAATTTCGTGGAATTTGTATTATTTTTTACGTTCTGGTATACTTTTCTTCCCGTAACTCAACATATGAATCGCTGTTTATGAACTTTTACATTATTTTCCCTTTCTTGTTTCTAAGATCTGTCATTATGGAAGATTCTGAGCGTTATCTTGCGCAGGGCCAGAAGTTAGGCTACACAGGAGATGAATTAAATTAATACATTACCCAGTAGGACGGAAGAAAAACAGAAAACGAGAGAGAGAGAGAGAAAGAGAGAGAGAGAGAGAGAGAGAGAGAGAGAGGAGAGAGAGAGAGAGAGAGAGAGAGAGAGAGAGAGAGAGAAAACTACAGTTTGAAAAAGATGGGAGAAAACTACAATTTAAGTTACAGTTCGAAGAGAAGGAGAGCGAATAAAAGCTACAAGTAGAATTAGAGGAGAAAAAGAGACAAAGGCAACATGAACTTGTCTTAGACAAAATCACCTAAACTTGAAAAAAGTAAAAACAAACAACTGATGTTGATGGTTGTGATGATAAGCAGCAAGGTATTTCCTCCACTCCTTAAGCCCTATATATTCCCAAACGTCCTTCATTTGATGTGTACTGTGAGGAGATTGGCTCCTTTCTGAACAGGTTTGAAACGCATGCTACTTACTGTGTCTGTTTTAAGGAAAAATGGCCTCCGTATGTCCTCTTTTTTGGCAGTGCATTATCCTTTTGCATACCCTCTCTTCCAAACAATCGATCACTTGGGACGATTTGAAAAGAGGATAATTGAAAAAAAAATCAATGTACTGAGGAAAGTTTCCGTAAAAATGTTCGTGCTGTTCGGCATGAGGCGAGCGAATCATTGCTGCGTTTTTTGATTCGTTCCGATCACACCCTTGACCGCGGAATTGATCTTTCGTGGATCACTCATTATTTTGAAAGCTTACGTGATTTTCTTTTTCACGAGCAGTTTTTGCAAAGATGTAGAAGTTTCTTTTCTCCTTGATTGAAAACTTCAGACGGCGGAAGATGTGTGTAAATTCGCGGATTAATGCAAGAGTGTACATCCTGGGAAAAGTTTTGCGCGAAAGCCAAATTTTAAACCCGTGTCGGGGTTACATTTCCAGTTG
The DNA here is from genome assembly GCA_018398815.1 of Conus ventricosus. Taxonomy (NCBI): domain Eukaryota; kingdom Metazoa; phylum Mollusca; class Gastropoda; order Neogastropoda; family Conidae; genus Conus; species Conus ventricosus. Next base: position 68,463,508 of record CM031611.1, read on the forward strand.
TCCCCGGGATCAGCCTCAAAGTGCTTTCCCATCAAGAGAAAAGCTGAAAAAAACCCGGCATACAACTGCAGTCCCGTGGAATGCATGGTTGTGGTGGGAATGTGAACGCAAGAGATGAGAATGTACCCCTGTGATGGCCCTACGGTTCATGGAAAGAAAAACGAGCAGATTAGCTCCATGCACAAACTACTCAAGCCAATGGTTTGAAAGAGAACAGGAACATATCCTTGTAGTCGAAAGCAAAGTTTAGAAGTGCACCCTCGATGGCTTCAACGGAATATTGTCAAGAGATACATGCTGTATTACATTTGGTGTAAGACGTTCTCTTATTAGGATGATCAGAACACCGGCACCACACAACAATGCGTATGTTTGATACACACGTACAGTCACTTCTTGTGACCCTACTTTTGCGGTGAAATATGCGCATGTGTCTCGGACTCCCCAGTGGTAGGCCTATCCCCAGGTAGTATGCCTGGTGTATTGTCCACACCTGCTGGAAATGGGGATTTCCGGAACAAACCAAAGAGTAAACATATCAAACCCCTTGTTGTCCCCACTATTCCCACCCTGAATGTGACCCCACCTGAACTTACAGATCTTCAAAAAGAGGATGATGAGTTGTAAGAAGGTATTAAAGATAAAAATGTTGTGTCGCATCATTCCATTGTCCTATCTTTGTGCCCCGGTCAAACATATGTGTATTCATGTTCTTCAAATGTGAAACAGGTGGAAGTGTCTAAGAACGAACGAAAACTTTATGATAAGAAACTTAATGACAGTTTTGTACTTTAGTCAAGGACTGTTGATGTTGTCCTAATTTTTGATATGTTGCTCTTTTTCTCGACAAAATTAATGGTGCCCGCTTTTGTTAGTTTTGCTGCCTCTCTCGGTATTAATAATACTATTGTTAGTTCTCCGACGCCTGGGCCGACGCCTGGTCAGCAAGATTCCCAGTGGGAATAGCGCTTCATCGCGTCCCCACCCGTGCTGACTGGCATCAGGTTTCCTCGTCCGTTCTGAAGCCAATTGTACGGGACTCGGAGCACTTCGTGTTCCGGGAAGGATGTCTTTCGCCACCCTTGAAGTTCCGTGAAAGACTTTTGTGAAATCAGCGACGGAACTCTGCCGTTCAGTGTGTGCGTGTCGCCAGTGTTTGTGAACTTCAGAATTCTTTGGGGCGCCTGGCTAGACTGTTACTGTGGGTTCTCGCCGTCGTTCTTGAACTCCGGAAGGTCGCTGGATTCTTTATTGGACACACCCACACCCACACCCATTTCTACGTTCATTACAGACGGACAAGAGCCAGCCTGTTTTTGCATGCACTATTTTCCCCATGGGCAAGTCAGAGATATCTGCAATTCTTATTGACAGAAAGAGACTTTTCTGCGCTATCGCACCATGGACTTTACACTACGAAATCAGTGGTATATGTTTGACACTAAGCGCGTGATTGGCTATTATCTATATGACGTAAGAGAGAAGAAAACTACGCTGAACACGAGCCGAACAAGAGCAGATAGGCAAAGGCGCAGGAAGAGCACACAGCAGCGAACAGAGAAGTAAAGAGTAGCATCAAGTAGGACGAGAGGGACTACTTTGATGAGCTGGCCAGTCAAGCAGAGGCAGCAGCCGGACGGGGGAACCTGAAGGACCTGTACCTGGTGACCAAGAAACTGACCGGCAAGTTCCAGCTGACAGACAAGCCAGTGAAGGACAAGAACGGAAACCCACTGACAACAACCGAGGAACAGCTGAAACGATGGGCAGAACACTTCGGGAGCTGCTGAACCGCCCCGCCCCTGATGCACCACCAGACATCCCACCCGCAGAGACAGAACTGCCCATCAGCTGTTACAAACCCTCAAAGGCAGAGATCAAGAAGGCCATCATGACTCTGAAAAATGGGGAAAGGCTGCGCGGTTGGACGAGATTCCAGCAGTAGCCATCAAAGCAGACAGAGAGACAGCTGTCAACATACTGTACAGCCTCTTCAGCAAGATCTGGGAGAAGGAGGAGGTACCGGCCTAGTGGAAAGAAGGAATCATCATCAAGCTGCCGAAGAAAGGAGACCTCAGGGACTGCAGCAACTACCGAGGGATCATGCTCCTGTTGATGCCAGGCAAGGTTCTGAACAGGGTTCTACTGGAGAGAATGAACGAGGCTGTCGACCCCAAGCTCCGAGACCAGCAGGCAGGCTTCCGGCGGAATAAATCATGTGCTGACCAGACCGCCAGCCTGCGCATCATCGTGGAGCAGTCGCTGGAGCGGAACTCCCCCTCTACATCAACTTCATAGATTATGAGAAGGCCCTCGACAGTGTAGACAGAGAGACGCTGTGGAAGCTGCTGAGGCATTACGGAGTCCCCGAAAAGATCATCTCCCTCATACGGTGCACCTACCAGGACATCAACTGCAGGATTGCCCACGCCGGCCAGCTGTCCGAAAGTTTCGAGGTGAAGACTGGAGTTCGGCAGGGTGCCTGCTGTCGCCGTTCCTTTTCCTCCTGGTCATTGACTGGATCATGAAGACCACTACAACAGGCAGGAACAACGGTATACAGTGGACACTCTGGACACAGCTCGACGACTTCGACTTCGCTGACGACCTGGCGCTCCTGTCACACAGCCACAGCCAGATGCAGGACAAGACCACTTGCTTGGAAACCACATCTGCCGGGACAGGGCTCAAGATTAACAGGAAGAAGACCGAGCTGATGAAAATCAACACCATTGCCAGCACATCAGTCACAGTCGGTGGAGAGCCCATCAGGGAGGTGGAGTCTTTCGTCTACCTGGGAAGCGTGGTGGACCAACAGGGAGGCACGGGCCGAGACAAGGCAAGAGCAGCTTTCGTCATGCTCAAGAACATCTGGGCATCTGGAGGAATCAGCATAAGAACCAAGCTCCGCATCTTCAACTCCAGTGTGAAATCAATTCTGCTCTACGGATGCGAGACATGGCGGACAACACAGACGATGCAACAAAAGATTCAGACATTCTTCAACACCTGTCTGAGGCGCATCTACAAAATCCGATGGCAGGACAAGATCCGAAACGAAGATCTGTGGGAGCGTGCGGGACAGGAACCAGTGGCCAAACAGATACTACGAAGGAAGTGGGGATGGATCGGACACACCCTCAGGAAGCCAGCATCCAGCACCACCCGCCAAGCCCTGACCTGGAACCCGCAGGGAAAAAGGGAAGAGAGGCCGGCCTCACAACAGCTGGAGGCGAGACACTGAGGCTGAGTTGAAACAACAAGGACCAACTTGACTGGAATGACTAGAACAGCCCAGAACAGAGTGTGATGGCGAAGGATTGTCGATGGCCTATGCTCCACCAGGAGCGATGGGCATAATGAATGAATGAATATATCAAATGAACACACGCACGCACAAGCATGCGTGCGCACGGGCGCATGTGTACATTCACACTTACACACACACGCGCGCGCGCGCGCGCACACGCACGCACGCACGCACGCACGCACGCACGCACGCACGCACGCACGCACGCACGCACGCACGCACACACACACACACACACACACACACACACAGAGGCGCGTGCGCGCGCACGGACGCACTCACGCAAGCACGCACTCACGAAGCACGCACACACACACACACACACACACACACACACACACACACTATCGAGTTTTGTCATCACGCTGTGAATTCGGCTGGAATCAAATTTCTGATAAACTAGCGAAACCAGGTGTATTGCAGCCCAACAATTATATTTTTGTAGGAAAAAGGGTCATTCGACCGCCAGACGAACAAAAACAGAAAACAAAACAACAACAACAACAACAACAACAACGAAATCAATACGAAATTCACGCGTTTTAACCCTTGATCTTCCAAAGTTAAGGTTAAAAAATGTTGTAGACAAACACACGCACGCACGCACAGATCGAAAGAAATTATTAAGCGGGCAGCGAAACGTCTTGCCCAGCTGGTAAGAAGGTGAAATGATGAGAATTGTTTTCCGGAGTGACGAGAAAAGTGGGAGAGTTACTGACAGGGAGTGTTTAGAAATAAATCTGTAATGGCAAACAGACAAGAATTCATTAGAATATAGAAATAAAGAAACAGATGAAATTAATTTTGAAAAAAAAAGCAAATGAATATTAAACATAAAACAGCTATCAATAGAATGAATGCTTGTTTGTTTATTTGTTTCAACGAAAGAAAGCTGACAGATTTGTTTGTCTGCCCAGACACAGCACACGGGTCAAAATGCAATGATTTTACTTTGTCATATGCACGTTCTATTCAGTCGATGATGTCATGACACAACTCTCATTTACTTGCTTAAACTATCACTCTACTTTCAAAATAGCTTTGATAAAACGATTACCAAACTCTGTGTCTCAAACCTATTATCGTAAAATGCTGTCTTGTAGTACACAATTGGCATGTTTGGTATGTAAATGACGCTTTGAATAGGGGAGTTGCCGATTAAACGACATCACCGATATCGCCGAGTTGTTGAGTAGCTCCTTTTGCACAAGATCTTCCAGACACGATGGACAGTTTTCTTGGCCTGTGCCGGCCAGAAGTAGGCGGCCTAGCAGTGTGAAGCGTCATCTCCGGTTCAAACTAGCGGCCAGCGATTTTGAGTGTACACTGTGAAGCGGTGGAATGCTAAAATGATTCAAGGAAAAATCTGTAGCGGTTCGGTTCAGCACCTATATTTCCAGCGTTCGTATCACACCACATTTTTTCCTGTGACAAGCATGACAAAATTGCATGTAACAATGTCCACACTCTTGACTCCCGCGTGAATGTGTTCGCGCTGCAGCAGAACTGGCGATTGTTTTATTCACGAAAACCAGTATTAGAGAATGTGTGCGTATGTTTACGTGTGATCTCTTCTTCTCACCCGAATTTGTTTTCTCAGTGCCCGCTACTACATTCTGAACAGAATGGACATTTTTCAAATGACACACACGCACACACACGCGCGCTCACGCATACATACACACATCCTGCCTGCCATATATATATGACATCTTTAAAATGCGAAATGCTCTTTATTCTTCTTCTTCTTCTTCTTTGTTGTTGTTATTGTTGTTGTTGTTGTTGTTGTTGTTGTTGTTGTTGTTGTCAAAAGCTGTTATAATTATCAAGTGCTGATTTTGAAATTAATCATCTTTGGAGTCAGTTGTTCATTTCTCCATTGTCTTGTGTGAGCAGATTCCAATGCAGGCGAGATGTTTGCTTGTTTGTTGTTAAATGTCTTTCTAGCATGTGAATTGATTATTGAAAGACTTAAATTTCAAATCAACAACCGTGTAATCCTGATGACAAATCCATGTATTTGTGCCAGTTGCTTATTGTTTCTTAATTATGCTGATAACGTTTGAACCGAGAACATGTACACAGATTCACGTGCGTGCGCTTGCGCGCTCACGCGCGCGCGCACACACACACGCACGCGCGCACACACACACACATGCTCAAGCGCACTTGCACATGCATGGAGATACATAAGCACACACGCACGCTGACGAACATACACCCACACGCTTTTTACATCTCCCGCTTGCTCATTCACACTTGCATATGTACACGTACACAATGACAAACACACAAACACAGGTGACCTAGATGTACGTGCAGGCAGTAACTTGCATGAACACATGATCTTTTTGCCTGCGCTCTCTGACATGAGATGTGCTCGGTAGTTGGAGATGTTTGGGGAATGAGTGAGAGGTTTCTTTTCTTCTCTCCCTTTGTTTAATTTTTTTTTTGGTTGTAATCAATGCGCATGCGCACATGCATTTTCCCCCCCTCTTCATTCCTCTATGCTTCCTCCTCCCGCCCTCCCTTCCCATCTCCTCTTCCGCCTCCTTGCTCCAGTCTGGTCTACTTGATATAGATTCCCCCTCCCCCACCGCCACAGATGTATCCACATATTGTCCCCACCCCCCTCCCTTTTTTTTTTCCCCTCCTCCTCCTCGGTGTAGCATAGACTTTTCTTTGTCAGTGACGACATGTCATGTTGTTTAATGACTTTAAAATATTTTTTACATATTTTTTGTTGAGCCTCCTCCCCCCCCCCCCCCCCACACACACCCTTAGATTTTTTGCACCCAATGCTCGCTTGCGGTGGTCAAGGAATACATAAGGGAATTTAGTCTTTTTTCCTGTTTCTTTTTGATTGTTATTGTAAAACTTTTGTTTATCTTTTTGCCTTTCTTCTGTATGAGAGTGAGTTTACGGATGTATAAAGGATCGTTACGTGTTTGGATATTGTACGTTATGTCAAAAGTGCATTGTTACGAGGCAATCTTGAATTATTTTATGTTGTTTTCTACATTAATTCATGCAATGCTTATGACCTGGTTTCACAGATATAGATGCATTTTTTACTGTTATGCACATATTACAAACAAGGAATATGAAGACTAAACAATGGAGACTTTAACAATTGCGCTCTAAACTGTCAGGGATTGGGGATATGAAAAAAGAAGGATGCCTTCCATTATCTGAAACAGAAAAACTTTTCAATATATTGTCTGCAAGATACTCATTTTAGTGACAAACTAGAAAAATATGTAAACTCTGAATGGGGCTATAGATGTGTGTTTGCGTCTTATAAATCAAACTCTAGAGGAGTGGCTGTTCTCTTTTCAAACAACTGTGAATTTAAGATAACTAAAGTTCATCGTGATATAAACGGAAATTTTATACTGGTATCATTTACTGCTTTTGAGAAGGATTTCCTTTTGGTAAATGTCTATGGCCCAAACAAGGATAACCCGACATTTTATAATTCTCTTAGGGAAACCATAAAAGGTTGTAAAAATAACAATGTAATTGCAGTTGGTGACTGGAATATTGTATTAAACCCAACCATTGATAGTTGCAATTACATACATGATAATAACCCAAGAGCCAAAAGAGCACTTGAAAATATGATAGAAGAACTTGGATGGACAGATATCTGGAGAGAGAGCAACCCAGAATGCAGGCGCTACACTTGGAGAAAGCTTTTTCTTGGTATCTGATTATTTGTACTGGTATTTTGAAGATGCTGACATCGTCCCGGATACCGTTCTGATCACTCTATAATTACACTGCAACTGAAATTTGGTAAAAATGAAAAGAAACATACTTTTTGGAAATTTAATTGTTCCTTGCTTAAGGATAAGCAATATGTGGATGAAATTAATCAGGAAATCATAAATGTGACAAAAGAATACGCCGCAGATAATTGCAACAATGAAACAATCGATGAAATAGATAAAGGTAAAATTGAACTTAAAATCTCAGACAAACTATTTTTAGATTTTCTACTGATGAAAATAAGAGGAAAAACTATCGCATATGCCACAATGAAAAAAAAGAAAACTACAGAAACTGAAAAGGAACTCATGAAAGATATTCAAACTCTTGAAAAGATGGACCATAAAACAGAAGACGTAATGAAAAAACTATACGAGAAAAATCAAGAGTGAGAACAATTAGAGATACCAGAATGGAAGGTGTACTCTTACGATCAAAAGCCAGATGGATTGCTGATGGTGAAAAAAACTCTAAGTATTTCTGTAGTCTTGAGAAAAGAAACTACATTAGCAAACAAATGACAAAACTTATAACTAAGGATAATGAGATAATAGATGACCATAAAGAAATCCTAAATGAAGTGAAAATATTCTATGAGAATTTGTATCGGGGAAGAGAAGTAGAAAATTGTGAATTAGAAAGCTTAGTTAATGAAATCCCCAAATTATCAGAAGAACAAGGAACGATGTTAGATGGTCTAATAACTATAGAGGAAGCTAGCCAAGTTCTGAAAAATATGAAAAATGGTAAAAGCCCTGGCACAGATGGATTTACGGTAGAATTCTTCAAATTCTTTTGGAAACAACTGGGACCGTTTGTAGTGAGGTCACTAAATGAGGCATTTAAACACGGAGAACTTTCATCAACACAAAAAGAAGGTCTAATTATCTGTATACCTAAAGGCGATAAACCTAAGGAATTTATCAAAAATTGGCGACCTGTATCTCTTCTTAATGTAATATACAAAATAGGATCTTCGTGTATTTCCAATAGAATTAAGAACGTCCTACCAACACTTATAAATGAGGATCAGACGGGATTCATAACTAATAGATATATAGGAGATAATATTAGATTAATATACGATTTGATTAACTATCTACAAATGAAAAATCTTCCTGACTTGCTACTTAGTATTGATTTTGAAAAAGCCTTTGCCTCATTGGATTGGAGTTTTATGTTTAAAGTTTTAAAAGCATATAGTTTTGGAGATGGTGTTTGCCGTTGGATTGAAACTTTTTACAAAGACATCAGATCAACGGTTAGTATAAATGGCAACACTGCACAATGGTTTAAAGTTGAAAGAGGCTGTAGGCAGGGAGACCCTATTTCTCCATATTTGTTTGTCCTGTGCGTGGAAATTTTAGCTATCATGATCAGGAAGACAAATCTATAAAAGGGATAAAGATAAATAATACTGAGCATAAAATTGCGCAGTTTGCAGATGATACACAGTTATTGAATGAGGGTGACGAAGAATCATTTAACCGATCCATATTTATCTTAGACAGATTCAGCAAGATTTCTGGCCTAAGTATGAACTGTGATAAAACACAAACAATTTGGCTAGGAAATGAAAAAGATTAAAAAAAAAGTATATTGCCCCCATCTGAAAATGATATGGAATCCCCATAAATTCAAAATACTGGGAATCTGGTTTACTCAAGATTTAAATAATTGTGAAACCATAAACTACAATGAAAAATTCGCAGAGGTTAAAATGTTATTTAAAATTTGGTCACAAAGAACCATCACTCCACTTGGGAGAGTAGCTGTGTTAAAATACTAATTCTGTCTAAACTAATACACTTTGGATTTTGTTACCTGATCCACCTGCCCATTTTGTACAAACACTCCAAAAGTTATGCTTTCAATTTGTTTGGAATGGAAAAGGGACAGGATTAGTAGAAAAATGGCAGTAAAAAGTGTACAACAAGGTGGTTTGAACATACCAGATATTCGAAGGTATATATACGCTCTGAAACTTTCATGGCTGAGAAAATAGAAAACAACGAATCATAAATGGATAAATATTGCAGTTGAAATGTACCCTTTTCTTCAAAACTTTGAATGTTACGGACCAATGTACGGTTTAAATTATTCAAACATTAACCCTTTTTGGACCCACTCTTTCAAAGCATATAGAAACTTTTGCCTCAATATTACGCCAAAAATGTTTGTGAGGTGCTAGATGAACCTGTTTTCTACAACGAAAAAATCAAAATAGTTAATGCTGTCATCAAACAAAACAATATAATTAAGAAAGGAATATACTCCATCAAGCACTTCTGAAAGAAAATGGGGAATTCTTCAAACATAGAGAATTCATATCAAGTACACATTTGTCTGTTGACTTTATTACGTACTATGGTTGGATTTCGTCAATAAAACAATACCTAAGAAAAAACGGAATACAAGTTAATAACAATACTAATTACATTCATGATGTGCCTAATGCATTGAAAATTATAACAAACACCAATAAAGGGGCAAAACGATATTATGAGTACTTTACATCAGACAATAATAAACCTAACTATTGCTCAAAGTGGTCAGCAAAAATGAATCCAATCATTTCCTGGAAGAATGTGTTTTATAAAATCAGTACAATCAAGGATGTAAAACTGAAATGGTTGCAAATGAGAATCATACACCGAATTATTGCGACTAATATCGTTTTGAATGCAATGGGGTTAACCGATACGTTACAGTGTTCATTTTGTAATGAGAAAGAGATTCCATTGAACATTTTTTATGGAATTGCAGATATGTACAAGTATTTTGGAAATCTCTCAAAAAACTATTGAATGAAAAATGTGAACACACGTATAATGTTGGAATTTCATGTGAACTAGTAATTTTCGGAGTGGATGAATATCTAAAAGTGGATTCTGTCTTAGAGTTTATTGTAATGTTTGCCAAGATGTACATTTATAGATGCAAAATGGAAAAGAATCTTCCAGATATATTTGTTTCCAAAGACAATTAAATGCCAGATATAAGATTGAAGAATATAACGCTAAAATTAACTATAATCTAACATATTTCAATAGTACCTGGAACGCATGTAAACCAATTCTCTTTCTATAAACAGCAGTTTACTAAACGAGAAAGGGAGAAAAGAAAGGGGAATAAAAGGGAAAAAAAATTCTACTCTCAAACACAAACAATGATTGTTGTGATCTTAAAATTAATTCAAATGTGCCTCTGTAGAATTTTCTATTGAATGGACGATTGCCTCGATCTAAAAAATATTTAAGGACTAGGGAAGGATAAAGAAGAAAAGAAAAATGTATTGTTCTTTCCACCCTTCCCAAGTTAATATTATGCACAAGTTATTTTAGCTCTTCTTCTTTTCAAAACCTATGGTGATAATTATTGATACACGGCTATGTTATATGTATACCTATCTATGTACGTATGATGTATGTATGCATAGACGTATATATGCATATATGTTTGCATCTCTCTCTCTCTCTCTCTCTCTCTCTCTCTCTCCTCTCTCTCTCTCTCTCTCTCTCTCTCTCTCTCTCTTTATGTGTGTATGTGTGTGTGGTGTGTGTGTGTGTGTGTGTGTGTGTGTGTGTGTGGTGTGTGTGTGTGTGTGTGTGTGTGTGTGTGTGTGTGAGTGCGCGCGAATGTGTTTATGTTTATGTGTATATAAGTGAAAGTATGTATACGTGGATATATATTGACTTGTTTTTTGTTATCGTTTAGTTGACTTTTTCTGCAGCAACTGGAACGGAAATAGTTGTGATTTGTCTCTGCGCACTGTCCTCATTTTGCGCGCCTGTCAACTCTTGTAATTTTGCATTAAAAAAAAAAAGAAAAAAAGAATGGACATTTTTCAAATGACTAAACAAACATATTTTGTGTAAATCGGGCGTTGACTATGGTTGACATGTACAAGTCAGTATTAATTGTTCTATGGGAAACAGACACCACAAACAGATTTCATCCTAATTACTCTTTTCTGAACACATGAAAGTACAGACAAACCAGTCAAAACAGCAAACCAACCGCCAGCCGAGCAACATCCAACCAACCGGTCAACCAGCAAGCCTTACGAATCCATAAACAGCAAACTGTCTAGCCAAATACCTTGGAGCCAGATCAATGTGGTTAACTGCATAGCCAGCGCGGTTGAATCCCGCGAAACACAGAACCAGAGAGAGGAGGAAGACGGCCAGAGAGCGCTGACCACAGGTCATGTAGCCCACACCACACAGACACGCTGCCTGCCCCAGAAAAGCTGTCAGCAAACAAGAGAAGCATCGTCAGCGTCCTCATTTTTTCCAGTTCATTTTCCGTGGGCACATAATTTAAGACCGTGTTCTAAAACAGTGGAGGAGCTAGAAGAGAGCATGTAGAAGAGTTCTAGTGTTGTTAGAGTTGATATGACAGGGTTGTCTCTACGCATTACTATATGCCGGCGTCTGCTAGACCTAAGGGATACAGACACATGCAGTGTCGGTCTGAAAAATAACGAACATGGTCAG
>CM031611.1:68480087-68507587 GCA_018398815.1 Conus ventricosus
TATGCACCTGTGTAGCAAGTTTGGAATATATAGCTTGAAAGATGTGGAAAATATTGCAGGAAAAAGGACATGGGTGTTCAATGATCAGCGTGACCTTGACCTTTGACCTTGACTTTTTGCGAGCAGTATCAGCGTACCTTACCTAATCAACAAACAAAATTGAGAAGGCTGTCTTAAACGGTTGAAGAGACACTGCCAAATATGTCCGTATTGGTCGATTTGAGACAGACAGACAGACAGACACACACACACACACACACACACACACACACACACACACACACACACACACACACACACACACACACAGAAACCAAAAAAAACCCAGACACGAACGAACTTAATAGTCTGCTTGCTTTCTTGAAAGCAACGGACTAACAAGACTGACAGAGGTTGTGACATTTTGTGCAAGAGTGAATTCGAAAAGGGGGCATAGGTGCACACATTGTCACAGCTGCGAGTTGTGACATTTTGTGCAGTCCTTCACTGCGCAAAATGTCATAGTTGCGACATTTTGTGCAGTGGTGACATTTTGTGCAGTGACAGCAGTCCTTTGTCAACTGGCATGTGCTGATATAGGCGTTTTAAATTCAACCCCCAATAGCTAAATAAGCGCATTTTCAAATGTTCCTTACTCTTTCTCCCCTGTAAGTGGTGGGGGATGCCAACCCACCCCTCCCCTTTTCTTTGTCTTTAGTGACACAAAGCAAACTGGAACAGGAAACGGAAGAATTGGTGTGGCCTATAGAGGGTGTTCCCGCGTACGAGGTGGAAACTGTTAAGTTGATTTAAGAATACTGTTGAACGTTGGAATGCTTTGTAGCGTGTGACTCTAAGTCTACACCACATGTGTACTTGGACAGGTGTATTCCAAGTTCATGCAATTTAATTCATAAGGACAATTGAAGAATTATTTGACTGAAATTGTTTAGTATTGTATTACGGTCTCCTACCCCTTGTTTCATTCAAATTCTGAGGGAAACTGGAGACCGATGATTATGAAAGATATATGTATGCCAGTCTAATCCTTTGTTGGCTGAGATCTCACACGTTTACTGAAAGCCAGAGGGCAAGTGTGAGAACTCGACAAGCCAGACTCTCAGCTACTTAACCACAGACCAGGTTCTGCTTGTTTTAGAACCTGCCTTCATACCTACCCTGGGCATGCCTGGTGGTGAACAAACTCTGCAGCCCAGCAATTGATCAGCAGGTCTACAAAGAAGTGGAACGGTCACCAGCAACTAGAGAGAGATCAACTGTTCTCTCAGACATCAGATAAGTTCTGGTATTCCAAGTGGACTCCAGCTCAACTCCTAGCTCAACGTTCCCTCTCTTAATGATGAAACAGTAAGAACCAAAACTCAGCCTGAACTGACTTTGTGAAATTGATTTGAATATTTCACCCTTGTTGATGTGTGAAAGTGCACTTAACTTGTGTCAGTTTATTGTTGTTTATTCCGTATTGAACGTTTGAATTTATCTCTGATTCCGTCTCTAGGAGCTACAAGTTCTGTTAAGAGTACCTACCTAATTAGAATTAACCCTGAGCTACTCTTAAGTAGTTTTAACAGTCCCGAGAAAAAAAAATTCTTTCGATGTCTAGCACCGGAAAGTTTCTCCTTCCATAATTAGAAAGAGAGAGGGTAAAGGTGAAAATTTAACACAACTGTAATAGAGAAAACATTCCAACTCTTGTCACAGTGTGTGTGTGGTGTGTGTGTGTGTGTGTGTGTGTGTGTGTGTGTGTGTGTGTGTGTGTGTGTGTGTGTGTGTGTGACAGTGTCTGGTGCTTGTATGCATAGATCTATACGTGTGTGCGTACCAGTAAATGTGCGAGTAAGCGCTCACGTTCATATGTACGCGCATATCATACTCACTTGTATACATGTGCCGACGAAAACATCTGCACATGCAAATGTGAAGGCAATGTGGGCATGGAGATACATGTGGAATGCATATTCAGAATATGATGATATATTTCAAATCATAAATTGTTTTTAAAGGGGGGGGGGGGGGGGGGGGGGGGGGGGGGGGGGTTGACGTTTGTGATAAAATACGGAAGACGAGTAAGTCCATGGCATTTTGTGTTAGCGTCTTATTTATACTAAGCATTCTTTACTCCTACGTTCTACATAAACACGGCTCACTCACACGTGCACTGGAAGATTTTCCTGGTGTTCTTGGTGCTGAACATTTCCCGTGCTCTGAGGAAGTCAGCCAGCTGGCCCACAAGAACAGCAGACACGGCCATGCAGAGGTACGGCACTGCTGAGAGAGCTCCATTCTGGCACGGGATAAAGAAGGAAAATCACAGGATGTACACATGGTTACTATTATAATTATTATTATTATTATCATCATTATTATCATTATTGTTGTCATTGTTATTGTTATTATTATTATTATTATTATTATTATTATTATCATTATTATTACCATTATCAATATTATAATGTTATTGTTATGATGATGATGATGATGATGATGAATATCATCATCATCATCATCATCATCATCATCATCATCAACATCATCATCATCATCATCGTTGTCATCATCATCATCATCATCATCATCTCATTGTTCTTTCCGTTCCTGTTTTTGGACAGAATTGTCTTTAACATCTCGTCACACAAATACGTGATTATAGACATCCGATTAAGATCATTTTCACAATGTTTGAATATTATCATTAAAAAAGGAAATGTGAAGGGGAGGGAGGATGGGGAGGTGGAAGAGGACGGGGACAGTTGGGTCGTGTGTAGCAGGAAAAAGGATTGATGGAGGGAAGAATCACAAATGAACATATGAAAGGATTAAAAATACATTTAAGATATTAGCTGATGGGTCTTGTAAAATGTTCTGAACTTAACATGCAAAGAAATGTGTAGTTTGTTAATAGATATGTGCTTATTTGTTATTATTTTCTTCATGTGAAAGTTTTTTTAACATTTATTTTCTTTTTCCAGTGTGATCACAATCCTCAGTAGATTATAATCGTGCGATTGTGCTTCAGCAAATGAAAAGCACCATCTTTGAAGCGGCTTAGTGTTGACCATTGATACCGAGCCAGACTGAGAGTCCTCTCTGAAGTTACTCCCCCCTCCCCCCCCCCTCTCCCCCCGCTCACATTAGTCCACCCTGTATATCCCTTCGTCCCCCAGCGTCCTTGGAAATCATAACAGGCAATTGTCTAGAGAAAAAAGCCTGCACACATGGTTTATTTCACTTCGTCTCTTTCATTGTGAGCTAAAATGCAATTCAACACACGAACACGAGGTCCAAACACAAAACAAAAGACTTGTTAATTTTTGACAAATTTCTGTCTTGGTCAGACATTACAAACAACAGGCATAAAAATACACGAAACAATACTTTCCAGGTATCAGTCAATATGAAAATGTTTGTTTTGCATAGTGTATTAATTAACAGACTTTGCACCTTGTATTTGTATGTTAATGTGTGTTTTGGCTTGTTTTCAGGCATGCTGCAGTCTGTTTCAGTCTTCTATAGTATTTCTTTAACTTTAACCGAACTTACTCTGTTTTTGCTTTACTTCATTTTTACATCTAACAGATTGTTTGATTATGTTTCCTTGCTGTATAATGAAAAAACTCATACCCACCTGCTTGATGTCAAAGTGCAAAACCTCTTTCATGAAGGTGGGAAGGGAGGTAAGCAGGGTGTAGTTGGTGAAGTTGTTACACAGGTGAGCCATGATGATTGCCCATAGAGGCCCAGAGGTAAGTATCGCCCGCCAGGGTGTTGCAATTTTCTCCTGTATAAAGTGCACATCAAACAAGAGACAAGTTTATGTTCGTCTAGCGTCACATTCAGTGTAGAGCTGCGTTCTGTCACCACACAATGCACATAGAACACATAGCAACTGTCCGATGCCTTCGGCTTAATGCATTTTCATGGCATAAAGCATAAACAGATGAGAGACCAGTCCTCTGTTCTTCGCGCGTCACTCTCGTTACAACTGCAGCGTTTGACAACGAACAGCACAGAACGATTGTAAAAGAGAGTTAGTTTAACTCGTTCTCTCTAGCGTAAATTACATATCAAAGAGACACATCCTCGTCCTCGTGCGTCACACTTTTTGATGAAATTGGTGCGCGTGCGCCACACACACACACACACACACACACACACACACACACACACACACACACACACACACACACACACACACGTATGCGCGCGCGCGCGCGCACAGAGTGACAAAGATACCTACACGCACACATATATGTGTGTAACTTTATCACTGTGTGTGTGTGTGTGTGTGTGTGTGTGTGTGTGTGTGTGTGTGTGTGTGTGCGTGCGTGCGTGCGTGAGTGCGTGCGTGCGTGCGTGCGTGCGTGTGTGTGTGTGTGTGTGTGTGTGTGTGTGTGTGTGTGTGTGTGTGTGTGTGTGTGTGTGAAATCAAGGCAAAATTATCTTTATTGAGGGTTAAAGAATAAGCTTTCCAGCTTTTTTACATCCTGCCCTCATAAACAAGAAAGAAACTAACACAACATATAACTACAAGCTCAAAGAAACAATTTTTAAAAGCACACAATTTCTATCACGCAAATACATAACTCTCATATGAAATATGAAACAAGAATGAAACTATTGTTGGAACTTCAAGTTCAAGCACACACACACACACACACACACACACACACACACACACACACACACACACACACACACACACGCACGCACGCACGCACGCACGCACGCACGCACGCACGCACGCAC
Source organism: Conus ventricosus (assembly GCA_018398815.1). NCBI lineage: Eukaryota > Metazoa > Mollusca > Gastropoda > Neogastropoda > Conidae > Conus > Conus ventricosus. The sequence continues at coordinate 68,484,834 of CM031611.1, forward strand.
GCACGCACGCACGCACGCACGCACGCACAGAGAGAGAGAGAAGAGAGAGAGAGAGAGAGAGAGAGAAGAGAGAGAGAGAGAGAGAGAGAGAGAGAGAGAGAGAAAGAGAGGAGAGAGAGAGAGAGAGATGGGGATAAGGGGATCGTACGGATGGAAATGACTTTAATTGATGCGCAGAGTTTCTATCAGATGCATTTTTAGCGCTTTTTCTAAATGTTTAGAGGGACATGAAGGCAAATCATTCCATGCAGTCCCTCCAGAATTGAGAAAACTTGATTTATAAAGATTACTTAGAGGTCGGGGAAGAGACAGTTTATGTGTATGTCTGTAACTATTGAAGACAAAGCTTTCAAAGATTATCTTCGGGGCTGATCCATTCATTGCATTGTACACGCACAAGCATTTCTTGAAGTAGAGTCTGTCTTTAAATGGAAGAATATTTAAAGTTTTGTAATCACTCTTTGTCAAGGTATTGGATTTCAGCTGAATTGATTTAATGGCCCTTTTATGCAGACGACTAACTAGTTTCAGATAGTTTCACTGGCATTATCCCATAACGTGGATGCATAATTGATAAAAGAAAGGATGTGCGCATAAAAATATCTTTCTGGAATGAAGATTTAGAATTGTTTTTATCTTTGAAAGTTGATACATTCTCTTAGAAGTACGTTTTCCAAGATCCGCAATGTGGTAAGACCAAGATAAATCAATGCCGATGATAACACCTAAAACTTTTTTTTTGTCCTCATGTAATGGCGCGAATGAGGATTTCATTTTCTGTCGTTGTGACGTGTTGTAACATACATGCATTTGTTTTTACTAGCATCGAGGGACATATGATTCAGTTCTGTCGATGTAATTAACTTGTTGATATTTTTCTGCAGGTTATATGCCAGTTCAGTAGGGTTACTACGATGAGATTGTAATAAGGTATCACCAGCAAACATTTCACAACATTCTATAAACAACGATAAGTCATTTATATAAACAGAAAAGAGTAGGGGCCCCAATGCTGACCCCTGAGGAACACCAAATTTTAAAGGGAGTAACTTTGACCTTTTGGAGTTGATTTCAACAAGCTGTTGACGATCAGTGAGAAATTAGGTAAAGAATTTTAAGACTGTATTCGATACTTTGTAACACATGAGCTTTGCTTGTATTAGAAGGAAGTGGTTTATATGGTCAAACGCTTTGCAAAATCTACGAAAAGAATTCCAGTAAGGTCTTTATTGTTATTATTCGTTAGCCATCTATCAATAATTTTTACAAGAGCAGTGTGACAAGAGTGATTTTGTCGAAAACTTGATTGATTTTTATGAATCGGATCGTAATATTTAAGATGAGAATATAGGTGTGTTTGAACATGTTTTTCGAGTGGTTTAGACAAAAGGGATAATATTGAGATAGGTCTACAGTTTGAGAGATTGGTGGGATCACCTTTTATATAAAGGTATAACTTCCGCTTGTTTCAATTTTAAGGGAAAGTGGCTTTTATCAATACACAATTTATAAACGTAAGTAAGTGCATCAGCAATAGTCAATGAAGCGATTTTCAGTATCTTACCATCAATTCCATCTACGTCACTTGCCCCCGACTGCTTTAAGTGTATTCAATAGTCAAATACTTCATTTAATGACAATGGTGGGATGTGAAAACATGAAGAAATGTTTTTACAACGACAGTATTTTTCTAACATACGTAGATCATTGCACTTTGTTTCATCATTTACAATTACATCCTTGGTGAAAGTTAAAGTCATCTGGTTTCTTTTATTGGATTCTGTATTCTTGAGTTATTGTTAGTCAAGAGATTGGTAGCTTTCCAAATTACGTTTTAATTTTGAGAAGATGAAATTAAATTTTGAAAATATTGTTTCTCTGCTTTTCTCTTCTTAGAATTTACTCTATTCCTTTGTTTTCTGAACGACTCTACGTCCTTTGACTTGCGTATATGATCTCTTTTGTATCTCTCATTGTCTATCTCCTTTGTTAACCATGGGGGTTAATGACATGTTTCACTCTTTTTCTTACAAAGGGTGCATGTTTATCATATATTGAATTGAATGTACTTATCCAAAAGTTTACAGCATCGCCAGGGTTCCTAATCTGATAAATGTAATCTAATTCAAAGCGAAGCAAATCATTAAGGCATTTTTATCAAAATGTGTGAAGAGTCTATAAAAAATTCCTTAAGTCCAGACTTAGGAATTTTGACACCTTCCTTCATCCATGTTAGACAAACTGAAGAATGGTCACTACAGCCTGTTTGTACAGAACACATCTCCACTGTTATCTTTTGTGCTGACGTAAATGTGATCAATGAGAGTTTCCGTTTGTGCAGTGATTCGAGTAGGACGATCGATTATTTGTTTCAACCCACACATTGCATATGTATGATTCCATTTAGTCCCAGGCACAGTTGAGTCTATGTTAAAGTCGCCCCAAAGAATAATATCCTTTGATTCCAGTACTGCGGCATCCATCATCCAGTTATACCTATCGTACCAATCAGTGGTTTCTGCTGGGTTTCTACTGGCTGACAATGTTTAATATTTAATTCTATCCAGACGGATTCTACGTTGTATTTTTCAAGATACGCTTTTCTTTTGAAAGTTAATGATTTATCAAGGTAAAGAAGTAAACCTGTTGTTCTAGGTGCTTTGTCTAATCGGATTGTATCATAATTTGGCATGCGCATATCAGAATCTGGAATCATATTGGTTAACCAAGACTCTGCTATACAAAACACATGAAAGCTATTATCATTGTTGTGAAGAATTGCAGCGATTTCATCTGTCTTATTTCTGGCACTGTTTATATTTAAATAACCGATGCGAAGACCCTCTTTTGAAGGCCATGTATCTAAAGTAGATGACATGATGACTACTTAAGTGAGCTGCGTATACTAACACAAAAGGTGCATTACCACAGTTCTTCCGGTCACAAATCGAAGGCATAACTGCCTTCGATTTGTGACCGGAAGAACTGTGTGTAATGTATTAACATACATCAGATCACATGTAGTCAGAAATTGCCGATGGAAAAGATATTCACAAAAAACTATAGCAGCAACAATATAAAAGTATGATCAAACCATAAACACCCTTTATCAGAAAAAAATCTGTCTTTTTCTGCTCTCTGAAAGAACGAGGAAAAAAAAAAATTAAAAAAAAAAAAAAAATATATATATAGTGATGAAAATAAGTAGTCAGCACCGCCCACGGAGTTCATTTTCAAGCTTTCGCCAAAAGGCTTCTTCAGGAACCGATGCAAGTACATCTCCTTAGCTGCGATGACATCAATACTATTGACGTCATAGTAGAAGAAAAAGAAACACCCGAAGGTGCTGGGGAGGACCCAGAGAAGCACTGTCTTCACCTTCCTTTAGAGCAGTCCTGTACCACCCTTGGAGGCCTGCGCTGTGTTGACGATGGGTACTATATAATACTATTGACGTCATAGTAGACTACATCAATTTAAAAACGACGTCACATTTTCTTTTTTTTTTTTTTTTTTTTTTTACTGTAGTTTCACCTTTCATCACACCTGTACCCATCCCTCACTACATCTTGCAGAGTCCACCTTCCACAGCACCCTGCAAAGTCCACCCTCCACTGTACCCTGCAGAGTCCACCATTCACGGAACCCTGCAGAGTCCACCTTCCACTGCACATTGTAGAGTCCACCCTTCACTGCATACTGCAGAGTCCACCTTTTCACTGCACCCCGAAAAGTCCACCTTCCACTGCACCCTGAATACCCCATCTTCCACTGCACTCTATAGAGTCTACCTATCACTGTACCATTCTAATACAGAATCCTGTTTCTCATTCTGTGCATGCTGTTGAGTTCTGTACGGGAGTTGAGACCCTTAAAGACAGTGCCCAAATTGGCCTGCCAGTAAGTCTCTCTGTCTAGGAGTTTGTCTTCAGATGCAACTTGTTCGATGGGATGGATGGAAAGAAAGGGCAGAGCCTTATCTTCAGGGTGCTCAGTCTGGGCGAGGTGTCTGGCAATCCCACATCGCGGGGCCATTTTCTTGTTGCAGTCTGATTTGTGATTGGCCCACCTTCTTTTGAGGTCCTTGGTGGACCCACCATACCATGAGTCTGGGTGGTTCTGACATCTGATGACGTAGATGGCATTTCTTAGTTAAAAAAAAATATATATGTTTTAAAAAAAACTAAGAAAACTGGCCTTTGTTAAACCAACGCAACAAACAATAATTTAGAATACCCCAAAATGCAAAAGAACACTTGTAATTAGAAGAAAAATGTATATGCACGCACACGTCACTTATGACACGCTAGGCAATAAACAGTGTCAGTATTAATCCAGCAACAAATCGAAAGAGGAGTCTGCAAAACATACTATGAATGATGAGCTGCATTCAAGTCCAACAACTGCAATATTCACACACACACACACACACACACACACACACACACACACACACACACACACACACACACACACACACACACACACGCGCGCGCGCGCGCACGTACGCACAAGCACATATACGCGAGCACGCACACACACACACACACACACACGAACACACACACACACACACACACACACACACACACACACACACACACACACACACACACACACACACACACACATGCGCGCGCGCGCGCGTGCGTACGCACACTCACACACATTCTGTTCTCAACACGGAAATGTGAGCTAATGAATATGGCAAGAATTCATGTAGTATGCCCTCAATTTGAAAAAAAAAAAGTCGTATGGAATAACAGGGAGTGTTTGTGTTATCTTCACGGGAATGTCGTGTCTAAAGATTGGTTCATGCGTCCTTCCACCTTGAACAGAGGGAACTGTATTTGTTTCAGTGTAGTGGGGATGATATGATGGGGATTCATTGGACTTGTTGGAACTTCGTTATGTGTGGAAGGGAAGGGTAGGGAGGTTGGGCCCTGAAAGGTTCTAGCAGAGGTACTTGACATTTGTTGTGGTAAGCGGTTTTCTCTGTGAGAAAGAGGGGGATAATGATTCATTGATTCCATAGGAGGACAGTCACCGGCTGGTATATTTGCTATGTTGTCTGTGTTCTGAGTCTGTATTTACTAGATTGTTCTGTGGATACCGGTTGCTGTTTTTAAGGTTGTTTGGGTAAGCATTTCCACGAAATGTCCGGACGACATGTTCTTTTGGTTTTGCTTTAGACTCAAAGGCTTGAGACAGGAAAAAGGTTTTCCTAAAATTCAGTGCAAGTCTGGCAGTGCCTGCTTCACTGGGATGAATAAAATTGGTGTACAGAGCCAGTTCGAGTTTACCTGTACTTGTTGTGAATGTGTGGTAGTTATTAATGCAGTCCGAGTTCAGGATTTCACAAGCCTTTTGCAAGTTAAGACTGGACGGTTCTATTATAGTATTTAAGTGGTGTTTGCCTCGTGCAGGTATTATTGAGCTGAGGATGATTCTAGCGTTGGGGAATACTTGAGAAGTTAAATGGATCAAGTCACACCATGTCTCCTTAGTGATTTCTCCTGTGGATCTAGTCATTTACCCCCGCATGTAGGGCTACTGTTCTGAGACTGGCAGAACCACATTGGTGCTGCAGTCACTATATCAAGTCAGAAACACACAAACCTGGCACGTGGATTTTGGACATAATTTCTTAACGGGGCGTTATTCTTCGGGGGTCGATCTCTCCCGTGACGGAATCTCCTATTAGGAGAACTGAAGCTGTCAGATACAGAACAAGTGGACAAAATATTGGGTGCAGTGTTCATTCGGGACACATCTTTTAGATATGCAGAAGGGCGTTCGCCCTTCCTGAATTGATTGTTGTCCAAGGTCTGATGTTGGCAGAATCGTTTAAAGCATCAGCTTGATTTGTGAGAGGGCTGAATCGATTGGAGGTCTGGACTGAGTATGCAACACTGTCTTCTTGAGGACACCGGCTGTCTTCTTGTCCGCGGGTAGACAGAGGCTTACAGTCAGGAGCTGGGGAGTTGTGCCTTGTTCCATGGTCGTTCACGGTTGGTTGCCGAGAATCACCCTGTTTATGACGATCGACTGGCTCTTTGCTGAGTACATGTACCACGTGAGGTCTTTCAGCATGTTCGTGGAGCCTCGGTGACTTGCTGTAGGGAGTGGTAGAGATCACATCAATGGAAGTATTTTCCAGATCTGTCTTGTCACCTGCACATTGTGTACTGGTAGAGATCACACTAATGGGTGAACTTTCTGAATCTGTGTTGTCACCTTCACATTGTGTACTGGCGTCGCATGACCTGGTTGGTTTAAGCTTTTTTACGTCGTTGTAGATATTACCCAGCTGAGTTTTCAACGAATGGTTCTCTCAATTGAATGTGCTGACTTGTTTGTCCTAGTCACAAATTCTTGCCTCGAGAGAATGAACAAGTGAGTGGAAGACGTCAAAGTTAGAGGCCATGTGTGTCCGTATTTCATTCTTTGCACACACCTTGACGTCCTCCATCTGTTCAGATATTGATGTCTGAAAGCCAGAAAGAAAGAGCTGGAGATCTGAAACAGCCTTGCTGGAATCTCCCAGTATAGAAGGCAGGTGATAATGTTTTGGTGGGAGTCTTTTTCTGTCAGGGGATTAAACAAAGGGTACGTTTGCGGAGTTTTTGAACTTGTGAACGGCCCATCTTCATAATCTGCACAGGGAATGAAGGGACGTGGAGTGTGGGAGGAGGAACTGACGGGACGTGGGACATGGGGCTCGTTCTTTGCGTCAGGTTGATCTGGTGAGTTGCGTTGCTCCACAAGGGCTGACTCCGTTTCAGAAGGCTTAGTTTCTGAAATGGCAGGATGCCCTATTTCTGACTCAGAGGATATGTCAGTGTGTGCAGCAGATGATTCCTTACCGCTGAATTGTGGGGTAGGAGGGAGGGGGACAAAACCCGTGGGCAAAATTGTTTCATGGGTTACGTGCAGTAGGGATACTGAGCATGCATGGATAGAAGAGTCTTTAACATACGCTGGCTTTTCCATTGCTGTAACTGGCATCGCTGGTGTTTGTAGCTGAACATCATAGGACACCGAGCCTAGAAAGGTCACTGGCGTGTTAAGCAGTGATTTTGTCAGATTAATATGGTCACCGTTTCTTTGGTAGGTTTGAATGACATATCGGATGACTTCACATTCATTTGTATCCCAATGGATACAGTCCTTTTCCTGGCACAGAAGAGTACCAGTAGCTGTGCTGGATTTGAAGTATAAGGTCAGAGTGATACGTTTAGATGCAGGATCGCCGGAACAGATACGCAAAACAGCTTTTGCCTGAAGTGGGTGGGCCTGGGATATCCATCCTGATGATGAAGAAAGAATATGTTCGTTTTCGTCATAGTCGAACGACTCCATCCTGATAGACGTGTTTGAAATAGCGGTTATAACGGCACAGCAGCGCATTACGCCAGATAAGCAGTTCTTTTTCTCCACTCCAAAAACGCTTTTGAGAACGATCAAGAGTGTGTTTAAGTGTATGTGTGTGTGTGTGTGTGTGTGTGTGTGTGTGTGTGTGTGTGTGTGTGTGTGTGTGTGTGTGTTCTGTGTGTGTGTGTGTGCGCGCGCGCGCGCGCGCGCGCGCGCGCTTGTGTGTGTGTGTATGACGGGCTTTGCTCTTTTTACTCTATTTATCTGACTTTCTTTTCTTTTCTGTTTGCTTATTTCTTATCCTCTTTCTCTCTTTCTTTCCATTTTTTGGTAACTTTTTTTCCTTTCTATCTGATTCTCTCTCATTTATACGAGTGGGTAATTGGTTGATTGATGACTTAATTGTATGAACAACTGAATATCAATAGAATGTTTCACAGGCCAGGTTGAAGGACTGACAGTGCGACAAACTGAGTGACTGATTAGCAGCTGGATTGATTGACTGACTGTCCGTCTAACTGATGGATGGTTCGATCGGCTGGTTTTTCAGACCTTAGCATCAGGCCTCTCCCCAATAGATGTGAGGATGTAGTCCCGCTCTGCTACTGTAATTCGGGCATCCTTGACCGGCGTGTCTCTCACACACCACAGCCAGATCACCACCCAAAGGAGGAGGCCTGCACCTAAATAAACCAACAAGTAAACAAAGAAATAAACGAATAAATCAATGAATAAATAAATGTATATAAATCAATAAATCTATAGTAAAACCTTCATAGCTCTCTCTCTCTCTCTCTCTCTCTCCTCTCTCTCTCTCTCTCTCTCTCTCTCTCTCTCTCTCTCTCTCTCTCTCTCTCCCTCTCTGTTTTCCGCATTTTCTTCTTTTTCATGTTTTTCATGTTAGCATCTGTAGGGAGCAAGAAACACCATAACTGATTGGAGCTTTCTTTTTCTTTTTTTAAAAGATAGAACGAGGATCTCCAGAAGACAAATGGTGACCTGTCAGAGACCTGAAAAGGAAGACGGATGATCTGGAAGGAAGGTCTAGGCGCAACAACCTGATCTTCTGCGGCATTCCCAGACAGCAGACCGAGACCAATGCGGACTGTGAGAACTCGCTGAGTTCTTCACCGACAAGTTGGATTTTCTCGTGACACGGGCTTTGATCGGATACACCGTTTGAATTCGAAACCGAACTCCCCTATTATGGCGAGGTATACGTTCTACAAACTGAAAGTGGGCGTTCTGAAAAAGAAACGAAAACTTACGGGAACGAACGTTTTTTGTCGGTGAAGACATCTCTGCAAGGGTGAGAGACAATAGAAAGAAGTTAACCCTCACATGAAGACAGCGAGAGGTAAACATGCTGCAATGGTGTATGATAATCTCCTCATTGATGGTAAACGTCTCACTGCAGATAGTGGTAACAGACTGGTAAAGATGAAACAAGGAGTCGGCCGATCCACAAATTGGCTCTGAAATCCGTCTGTGGTGGAGGAGGTAACAGTGAGGCTGCCCCGGCTGAGTTGTCTCAGAGCGGCAATACTAGAGAGAGAGAGAGAGAGAGAGAGAGAGAGAGAGAGAGAGAGAGAGAGAGAGAGAGAGAGAGAGAGAGAGACAGACAGACAGACAGACCGACCATGCAGCATGTGAATTTGTGTTGTGACCGAGGCTCTGTGCACTCTGAGGGATGAGAATGTGAGCGGTGGGCGCAGTGACATGTCGGTACAAAGTGTGTGTAGTCTGACCTCCGCTGAGGGAAATAACCGATTAAAGCCATGTTGATGTCTGTAATAAAGTGAAATATTTAATAAGATGAAATATTTTTTTTGTGTGCCCTGGAATGTGAATTTACTGCAACGTTATTTACACAAATTGATGATAATGAATGCATGTTGTTTATTCGATCCTTTGATTTTGTATGTTTAGTTGAGGACTTTTATTGAAGTTTTTCAGTCTTCAGTTTTTAACGGATATATGGTGTTCTGTGAATGCGGCGGTAAAACTGATAACTAATGGCAGGCGTTCTGGGGAGTTATCTGCCTTGAGATAATGAACTGTATTTATGTTTTGCTGATGAATGTTGAGTCTAGTTTGTTTTGCGCTTCTCTGATTGACAATCATTGTTTGGAACATAATGTATGTATGTGCTTATGTTTTGCCGGATCGTTAGCCTTATTATGTACAGTTTGATATTGGAAATGGAACTGCTTTGTTGGATTTTTTTTAAATTGGATTGTTGGTTTTCTATTCATAGTAATGATGCTTATTTGGTCCTTTGTGGTGGCTTAACCAATATTATTGTCAATGTTTTTGGAACTTAGGAGACAATATATCTGGTTTTGAAAATATTCACGCATGGAGACCGATGTAAACAGAAGGCCTGAAGATAGGACACTTAATGATTATGCTAAAATGTTATGTAGTTTGAGTACTGTTTTCGATCTGTGAAATTATGTGTAAGGGCGACCATCAACATCGCTATACGTACACTTGTGAGCAAGGGTTATTTCTTAATGTCGTACGACTCGTATGCTGGGAGCCGGAATAGCTCAGTTGGTAGAGCGCCTGACTCGTAATCTTGGTGATCCTGGGGTTGCGGGTTCGAACCTCCGCCGGGGCGTTTCGGTACAGGGGGATTTTTCCCTCGGAGTTAACATTGGTTCTGACTCCATTTCCCATACAGTCCTTCGAATGAGACTATAAACCGAGGTTCCGTGTGTGAACGCATGCATAACATCTTGCACACACGTAAAATCCCATCACCAACTTTCGAAAGAGTAGGCCAGTTTGGCCGTTGGTATGGATGACACGTTACACATAGCATGCACCCTGTGTGAGAAATGGAAAGAATGAAGGAAGTAAGGAAAATGAGTGATCGATATTGAACGATACTGACTGAATGACGCGGGAAACGACTGAATGAAGCGCCAGCTGGCAGCTCTTCAGTCGGCACTACCCAGGTAGGCAGCCCGTTGTGTAAACGAGTGTTGATTGTAAAGCGCTTAGAGCTTGGCCTCTAGCCGAGAATAGGCGCATATAAAGTATTCATTATTATTATTATTATTATTATTTCCAAGAACTGTCAATTGTCGACTCAGACAGAATCGAATCCGACCATATGCCATTACAGCCAAGTGTTACTTTCGAAATGGTAGTGAAATCTGTGTACAGGAAAAGGATCGTGTATATGTGGTTGAAAAGTTTGAATGAATGAATGAATGGGATGAAAAGCATGTTGATTTATTTATGATTCACTGTGTTCTGATGAATTACAAATTCAAATGAAACTACTAATAATGTTATAAATATTGACATTAATGGGTCTTTCAAAATTCTGTAAATATTGACGTTAATGAGTCTTTCAAAATTTTCAATAATTGTACAACAAGTGCAGTAATATGCAAAGAAAAGCAAACATGTATTAGTGACAGTGCAAAGAATGATGACTGGTACGATCATGAATGTCGCATCGGTAAAAGAAGCGCCCGAAACTTGCTAAAGAATTTTCGTCGTGCATTGTTTCTGCCTGATCGAGATACTTGTTGCATTTAGTCGCCAGTATGAACGTATGCTGAAGAGAAAAGAAAAATAGTTCAATAAGGCAATTATAATTGAATTTCTGCATGCTATTTACGATCAGAGAGAATTCTGAGAGTGCACGCGCAAATTTTCAAATAGAGGGAGCAGCCTTTGGATAACATTCATGTGAATAAATGGTTTCAATGTTTTAAAGGATTGCTTGAAAAGCAGGGACACTCTACTAATGAGCATCTGGATACCGTTGAGTGTAATCATGACGATAGCAATGATAACGATTACGAGGTTGAAGCTGTAATGATGACAATAAGAGAAGTTAAAATTGTCCAATTTCAGTTGAATACATTTTGATGGCTTTGAGAAAAATAAAGACATGGAAAGCTGCTGGTCCTGTCAGAATAACAGGGCAACTGTTAAAGTATGCCTGTAATCCAATTTCATCCTGGATTTCCTCTTACCATTTTTCAACTCCCTATCTAATCAAGGAATTTACCCGGAAAGTTGGACAGAATCAATGGTTATTCCTATCTATAAAGGGGATGGGGTGGTGGTGGTGGGGAGACGTCAACGACCCTAACAGTTACAGAGGTGTTTCACTATGCAATGTGTACAGTGAACTGTATAGTGCTGTTTTTAACAGTAGTCTTCTTCTTCTTCTTTTTCTTATTTGCGAGCGCCTTGGTCTATACGGTCAGTCCGGCCCTTTAGATGAATAGTGCCGTTTTCTCCAGCTTACAGTAGACTTCAAGAATGGGTATAGCATAAGAATACCAGCGGAGAACTCAAAGCTGGGTTCAAGCGAAATTATTCTGCTATTGATTACATGTTTACCTTGATGGCTGTCATACAAAAACAGTTGTCTTTAAATAGCAAATTGAATGTTGCTGTTATTGACTTCGAAAAGGTATTTGACACCGATAATAAAAGTATCCGTTTGCCGAGTTTGTTCAGAAATGGCGTAAGTGGTAAACTATACAAATGCATCAAAAGTATGTATAACAAGGTACAAGCAAGAGTAAGAAGTAGTGCTGCCTTAACAGAATACATCACATGTATGTCTGGTGTTAAACAGGGTGATATTTGTAGTTCCTTTCCCCATTTTTTTCTTTATTCGTAAATGAGTCTGTTGACAGTAGGTTGTGAATTCTGGAAAACATAGTGCTACATTTACAATGAGTCTGTTGACAGTAGGTTGTGAATTCTGGAAAACATAGTGCTACATTTACAATGAGTCTGTTGACAGTAGGTTGTGAATTCTGGAAAACATAGTGCTACATTTACAATGAGTCTGTTGACAGTAGGTTGTGAATTCAGGAAAACATAGTGCTACATTTACAATGAGTCTGTTGACAGTAGGTTGTGAATTCAGGAAAACATAGTGCTACATTTACAAACGAAATCTTGGAAATGTTCATTCTTCTTCTAGCCAACGACGTAGCTTTAATTGCAGAAACTGTTCTTGGTTTGCAAAATGAGTTAAATAGTTTACAAAAAGCTGCTGATTCTCTTCATATGGCTGTAAACACGAAAAAACAAACAAACGATTATAGTATTCAAAAAGAGAGGAGATCACTCTGTAAGAGAAAGGTGAACATATAACGGAGTCGTATTACCAGTAGTAAATGTTATAAATATTTAGGTATATATTTTTCCACTCCTTTAAGCTTTATTTTTGCATCTAAAAATATTGTATGCAGGGCCAAAAGTGCGTTATTAGGCATTATGAAGAGTTATTCTTGTTACAAAATGATTCTCTCAAATTGTTCTTGAAGATATTTGATGTTCAGGTCCAACCTATGTTTCAATACAGAGCTGATCTATGTGCACTAGATGCTGCTGCCACTCACCGTGACAAGCTTCATTTATATGCTTTGGGAAAAAAACTTGTCGGAGTTTTGCTACTGACACCTAATGATTTTGTCTATGATAAGACACATTGATATATTGTATATTTCCTGTCTGTGGTCAAATGTATCCAATACTGAATAAAATAACTCAGATGGGTGTTGTAAGAGTACCTTATAAGGCATACAGAACATTGTTAGAACAGAATTGTAGGAGTAAGAAAAACTGGGTGTTCGAATGTTCGAAACAAGCTGTATGAAAATGGCTTTGGTGTTGTATGTCTGAGGCAAGGTGTTGAAGATGTATGGTAAGGTAAGGTAAGATTAGGTAAGGTAAGGTAAGGTAAGGTAAGGTAAGGTAAGGTAAGGTAAGGTAAGGTAAGGTAAGGTAAGGTAAGGTAGGTAAGGTAAGGTAAGGTAAAGTAATGTTGTGTATAACCCAACCGACCGCAAAAGTCCATGAAAGTCCATATCAGGGATGTTACCACGTTGAAGTCAACTCACAAGTCATTTATTCACACAACCCTTTAAAATACAACCTTCTAAAACACACCGGAAATTTGGTTAAAAATCTTTCTACTGTAAAATCTCAGATGAAAAAAAGTTAACCTCTTTCAGAAATTCAAAGATCACATCAGACGGAACATTTCTGAACAAGAGTTTCAAGGAGTCTGCTGTAAAATGTTTAAAAATGTTTATGTCTCAAATCATAGAAGATATGAAAGCCTTTTGTACAAGTATTTCACGAAAGATTGATTGACTGTAGATGGCAAGACTGGGACTTTCACGTCAAAAATGGTCATAGATTTGAATTTTATAAAATGATGTATGATTTACAGAGCGTGCCTAGCCATATGTCAATATCTATCAATACAGGATGGAAGAGTACGGTGACAAAATTTCGTTTTGGTATTTCTGACATTTGTTCATCATTCTCGCTGTAGACAGTCCAGGAATCGTTATCTTTTATATCCATTATGTGGCACGTCAAAAGATGAATTTCATGCTTTGCTTATTTGCCCACAACTTTGTGATCTCAGAGGACAATTATTCTCCATAAATATTTTAAACAACCATACGTATTTAAATTTGTTATTTTAATGTCGTCAGGATATGAGAATATTGTTAAGCAGCACGTTTTATAGTCGAACAAAGCATTTAAATAAAGAAGTCTGTGTTTAACTCAATTACGTACTTATTCATGGGACTGTGGGACTGTATGTCTTTTCCATGTACACCCCCGCCCATCTTCTTAAGGACTATGGTCTTCATGAACCTCTCTCTCTCTCTCTCTCTCTCTCTCTCTCTCTCCTCTCTCTCTCTCTCTCTCTCTCTCTCTCTCTCTCTCTACGTCTTCATATTTTCCATGTTAGCATCTTGGGGGACAAACAGCAGTATAACTGATTTAAAGTCTTTCAGATGTACAAGATGCCTCTTTCACTGGCACATGTGAAAACAAACGCATATACCTGAGAGGTAGAAGATGGAACCCCAGCCATTGTCGAACCCATAGGAACACAACAGGGCCGATAATGAAAAGGACAAGATGGTTCCTATCGGTGGCCCTGCAAAAGAAGAGGAACGGGGAAACCTTTCACTACAGCAGCTTTCTGTCAACACAGAGAGAGAGAGAGAGAGAGAGAGAGAGAGAGAGAGAGAGAGAGAGAGAGAGAGAGAGAGAGAGAGAGAGAGAGAGACAGACAGACAGACAGACAGACAGACAGACAGACAGACATACAGACAGACAGACAGACGGACAGACAGACAGAGACAGAGAGGCAGAGAGAGAGAGAGACATACAGAGGAGAGAGAGAGAAGAGAGAGAGAGAGAGAGAGAGAGAGAGAGAGAGAGAGAGAGAGAGAGAGAGAGAGAGAGAGAGAGAGAGAGAGAGAGAGAGAGAGAGAGAGAGAGAGAGAGAGAGAGAGACTTTGACACTTTTTTGACACTTTGATATTTTATTGTCATTTCCAAAGAGGTCTTTTAACAAGGGGGGAGAGGTAACAGAACAATAACATTTCCCTCTTCCTTTCCTGCTAACAAATAGTACACATTTATTCCTAGTGTGCACCAAATCAAAGGTTAAAACCAAATAAATTCATAACATTTCCTTATGTCCTCACGCACAGGAGTAATGCAATTAGAAAAAAAAGCACCTTAAGACTGACTCGACCATCCACTCGATCAAATGATGACAATGTATCTTACTGATCTCTTTCACTTGCGATGAATTATAATATTCATTCAATGTGAAACATCCACAGAATCGAGAGAGAGAAAGAGAGAGAGAGAGAGAAGAGAGAGAGAGAGAGAGAGAGAGAGAGAGAGAGAGAGAGAGAGAGAGAGAGAGAGAGAGGGGGGAGGCAGGAGGGAGGGAATGCAATTCAGTACTAAAATAATCTTCAACGTAAATCGGCCTTTGGCCAAAATTCATTGAGGATGACTATCAGAAGGGTCGAATTGGGTGAAAGGATGGTGTGAGGGTAAGGATGCTGTTGGAGATGAATGTCGGTGGAGGGGAAGATTGCGAAGGATTGAGTGGGGGTGGAGCGAAAGGGGTCGAGGGGAATGTGTGTGTGTGTGTGTGTGTGTGTGTGTGTGTGGTGTGTGTGTGTGTGTGTGTGTGTGTGTGTGTGTGAGTGTGTGTGTGTGTGTGTGTGTGTGTGTGTGTGTGTGTGTGTGTGTGTGTGTGTGTGTGTGTGTGTGTGTGTGTACCTCAAAGAGGATGTTGACGTCAGAACAGGATATTGGTTTCAAACAAAATTAAACATTAATCATAATCGGTTCATTAACGTTAGAGTTTTGGAGAGAGAGAGAGAGAGAGAGAGAGAGAGAGAGAGAGAGAGAGAGAGAGAGGAGAGAGAGAGAGAGAGAGAGAGAGAGGATGCAGAAGATTTATGAATGCATAATAGAAATCGAGAAACCACGGTACAGACAAATAAAAGAGATAAACTTCCTTTGAATCTCGTCTCTATCTCTCTCTGTCTGTCTACCCCCCCTCTTTCTCTCCCTCCCCTCTCTCTTTTCCTTCCACCTCTCTCTCTCTCTCTCCTCTCTCTCTCTCTCTCTCTCTCCTCTCTCCTTCTCTCTCTCTCCTCTCATTAATGATTTGACGTTGGAAGTTATTAATTCAGGAAGACATGGTGTACCGTTTGTAAATGATGTCCTGGAAATATTCATTCTCCAATTAGGTGCTGGTGTGGTTTTGTTATCGGAAACTATTACTGGTCTACAAACACAGTTAAACAATTTTGCAAGGGATGCTACGTCACTTCAGTTAAAAGTAAACATGACAAAAAGCAACCTAATAGTCTTTAGAAAGGGAGATTATCTTGCTGCTTTGGAAAGACGGAGAGATCATGGAAATACTATGCCAGTAGTAAATGTTTAGAAATATTTGGGTATATTCTTTTCAGCACGCTTGAGTTTTACATTTGCTTGTAAACATCTTGTGAGCAGAGCTAAATACGCCTTATGATGTATCATGAAGAAACTGGCAATATTGAATAACAATTCTTTAACACAGTTTTTAAGATTGATTCTCAGATCCAGCCAGTTGTGCTGCTTTTGAGGTGGAGAATATTCATTTATATGCACCGAAGAAGTTTTTGTGAGTATCTATGCATACGCCTAATGATTTAGGCTATGGGGAGACGGATAGGAATCCTATATATTCAGCATCTGTAGTCAGTTCTATTCGTTACTGGTTAAGGTTAACAAGAATGCAGTCACATAGATAACCCCATAGGGTTTACAATATATCAGTTGAGTTTAATGCCAGAGGCAAGACAAATTGGGCTTTGCTGTAAGATTAAAATTGTATGAAATGGATTTTGCTTTGTATGGAAAGTCAGGTTGTTTGGGACATAGATGCTTTTATCCTTGAATTTCGTCGGAAATTAATATATTGTAGATGGCAAATCTGGCATTCTCATGTTGAGGAGAGTGACAGATAGATATCTATCGTATGTTAAACGCAGTGCATATAATGCCAGTCTATTTTTCTATGAACTTCGACAAACACTTAAAATACATCTGAAAAAAAAAAGGTTTGGTATCAAGGAATTATGTTGTCATTTTATACGTTATAGAGAACTCCGTGATGATAATCTCCCATTACGTCACGAGGCTTCTGATTATGAAGTTTATTTTGTATTCTCTTGCCAGATGTTTGTAATATTAGGCAAGAGTTTCATTACAGAGAAAATTCTATAGACAACCATGCTTGTTTAAGCTGAATAGGCTTATGACTTCAAGAAATGAAAAACTAATGGAGCAGTTTGCACTGTATTCGTGCAAAGCATTTAAGATTCGGAAGTTCATTACAGCCTAGGTTCTTTCTTCATCAGTGAATGCTTGAATTTTGTTTCTATGTACTAGTACTTGCAGTTAACAAATTACGTGTATGCAGTATAGGTATGAATGCATCACAGGTTCGAAAACTGTAACGATATGATCTTTGTGGTTTTGCTTTTGTTTTTGTCCCGTCACATTAATATCAAAATATTATACCTATTATTATACCCCCCTCCTCTTTCTGAGGGGCTATAGCCTAACAGAATAAAGATCTAAATCTGTGTCTTTCTCTCCCCTTATGATCACTTTTATCAAATAGAATCCAGCCAACTTACGAATAACTCAGATTGTGTCTCAAGTGACTGGCAACATGCTCTGTAAATTATTCGAATTTCACTCAGGAACCTTTCCTTATTAACACACAAATTGTGCGACTATTCTTTTCGTGGAAATGTCTGTCTGATTTGACAATACTGGAAATTAATAAATATACACGTTTTTAAACGGATCACGAGAAAAATATTGTTTTTCTGTTTGAAATCCTTAAGCTAAGATTAAACAGACTGCCTCTATGCCTGCCCGCTATCCTACCACTCCAGTTGTACCATACTCTCCCACCCCTCTGCTTTTCCCCCATTACGGCTGAAAATGACTATAAAATTGCTGAGAGATAACGGTTGTGAGCTAAATACAAAAAGAACAGTGTCAAGGGTATTACTTAAAGATGTTGTTTTTTGTGTGTGTCGGTCCCCGGCTCTGTGACTAACACTATCACCCTACAACGATCCCGATACAGCCATGTTGTTCTTTATTCAACACAAGAAGAGCAAGCAAAATGATTTTAACTAAGGAGACCCAACATCGATCCGTGTTGGCTATAAAAGCGACTTAAAGGATTACACTAGTAACCAAACCAGGGAATTCCGGGTCTTAAGTTCGTATTTTGCACAGGGCTGCATTTTTTCTCCGTTCCCACTAGACCTTTAGCAGTGGTTTGAATATTGCATATTTTAGATGAGACAATAGACCAATATCCCAAGTGCAATATGTACTAAGCGCATTTAAAAGAAGCGAATTCAACTTTGAAGGGTAAAAGAAAACGCAGTTCTGTGTCGACGCAGCCTCCCAGGGAGAGGAGCACCATGTTTACACAGAGAAGTCTGTTGTGGAAAGTTATACAAAACAACTCGCAGAGATCACAGCGACAGATCCTGCCCGACAAACGAAAACTGAAACCGCATAGAAATGGTAATAACATGTATAAATACATAAACAAATCAAATAATAAACAGGTAGGTAATGGAACAAGTAATGAAACAAACAAGCAAACAAATAAACAAAGAGATTAATAATATGTACGTACATGAAAGGACCCATAAATGAATAAATGAATAATAAAGAGAAATACACATAAATAAAAAAGATAAAGAATAAAAATAGATAAACAGATATGTAAACAGATAAATGCATAATGATAAAAGATATGTATGAAAGGACAGATAAATAAGTAAGTACATAAATGAATATACAAACAGATAGACAGATAGATAGATAGATAGACAGACAGGCAGACAGACAGACAGACAGATAGATAGATAGATAGACAGACAGACAGATT
Source organism: Conus ventricosus (assembly GCA_018398815.1). Taxonomy (NCBI): domain Eukaryota; kingdom Metazoa; phylum Mollusca; class Gastropoda; order Neogastropoda; family Conidae; genus Conus; species Conus ventricosus. The sequence continues at coordinate 68,503,504 of CM031611.1, forward strand.
GGCTGATAGATAGATAGATGATCAAATGGATAGATGATATTAAAAATGAACTTTTATCTACCATGGCAGAAGGATTTTCCGACGGGACCTGCCTCCCTTTCTTCCACCCCTCCACCCCTTGCCTTTCTTTCCGGTGAAAAGAATCAAAGTAAACAAATGGACAATTAAGGGGGAGAGTGTGAACAAGAATATTGATGATGTTATAATCAGGGCCAGGTCTTATTATTGTGTCACTGATCTATTACTGACAGCAGATTCCATATAGCTTACTTCTTTGTCTGAGTTTTGTAGAACTCAGATGCATGTATTGAGAGATATTAATGCGATTCATGCTTGTTTTTGTTGTGCTTATTATGGTGCCTTTATTACGTATGTCTTATGAAACACGTTTAAAAACATTTCTTGGATACAGTTTCCTCGTGATAATGCTTATAAGACGTTTCTTCGTGATAATGCTTATAAGAACCAATTCTTGTTCCTTTTCTATCGCATACTTTTGTACATCTCATCTCAAATTAAATACGAGTAAAATCCACATAGCTCCTTTTCCATTATACTCTTTTTAATAGTAGATCTGAAACACGAAACTTACAGTCTTCCTCTCCTGATCATTTATCTTTCTAATCTCATCCATACCATCCCCGTCCACCCATCCTCATCCCCCCATTCATCCATCCACATTTTATCTTCTCTCCTTCATTTGTATACTTGATTGTACAGGCCATATGAGATTTCTCTTACACATCGTAGTTTTGTTCTTTTCTTTTCCGTACACAAGATAAAGAAAATAAATCGAAGAGATATGATTTCAAAAGGCTCCCAACTCCCAACTACGTCCTTCATTGTCTTTTTTTGTATACTTACAACAACAACAGCAGCAGCAGCAGCAACACCAACAACAAAACGAATGAACAGTGAAAAACCAACCAAACAAACACCCACACTGAAAGATGTCCTCTTTTATTGCTTCTCTGACCCCCTATCCCCATTCTCTGACCCCCTATCCCCCATTCTCTGACCCCATATCCCCCATTCTCTGATCCTTTTCCTCTGTCAGTCAATTTTGTCCCCGTGAAAACCCGATCTTACGTTTTACTTAAAAATCATCCCTTCTTCTTCTAATTTCAAACAAATAAGCAAGTAAACAAACAAAACTCACCCCGTGATATTTCCCCTCGTTCCCCAGCTTCCACTTCCGATTCAATACCCGCCCCCACCATGAACAAGCAAACAAATCCAGTTTGTGCTCCAGCAACACCATCGCCTTTTACACATTACAAATTTGACATCACCACTGATCTCCAAAACAACCTTCATCTCCAAAACAACCTTCATCCCCACGCTCTCTCTCTTTTCATTGTTCCTAGTTCATTTTGTTGATTTTCCTTTTCCGGGGATGAGTTGGACTGATGGAACGGGAGTCTCTCCGGTGGAAGAACTGCTTCTTTTTCACGTATAAAACAACAACAAAAAAATAATGAGTTTCCCTCTTGCAGGCCCTTGAATTTCTGTATTCCTCGTGTGTCAATCTAGTTCTGATTTAATCTGCTTTTAGACTAAACAAGGCCTTCACGGTCAGCCAAACGGTAAACAACACGATTTCCCCTGTCATTGATCATTGCTATAGTAAGTACGAACTAATTCTTGTTGGCAAGTTTGTTTGTCGTGTGTGGGAGGGGTTGAGTTGGGTGACGCGGAGGACATCTTCACTGGTAGTAAAGATTCTGTTTTTTGTATCGATGATTTACAGAACCGTATTTGTACACGTATGTACCCCACAAACCCAGGGATAGGAAACTCATTGCTGAAATATAAATAAATTAGCTGTGGACCTTGATTTTTGTTCTTAACAAAAAATGTGTAGAGTACAGAGTCCTATGGTATTATAGTGTAGGTCTTGCTCCAGTTTTTTTTTATAATATGAACATACGCCTTTGTTGAAAGAATATTAACTGCTTGTGTTGTTGAACTATCGCTGACACCGTTGTGGCATTTCAGGTAGAATTTAAAATCTTTTGTTTAAATTGCTTATTAAACTGTTGTAAATGAAGTCATAGTAAATATTCTGATGGTGGTGGGGGTGGAGGCGTATTTCCACGTCTCCAGCTCACTTTCCTATTCTCCCATCTGTTATCATGCTCAGTCCAATACGGATAGGAACAAGTTTCTAACATGAAAATGGAAACACCAGAATTTGATAGATTCTTCGGCTACAAATGTTTTCCTCTCATAAAGATGTAGATTTCTTGTTGTTATCCTTGATTTACAAATAAAATCCCAACAATTACAGACGACGGGAACAAAAATAACTGTGACATTATTGTCTGGTGTTCGAAAGCTGTAACATTTCTATTGGTTTGAATACGTGAATACGCTTACCGAATGGAATTCAATACATAGAAAAAATGCAGAAAAGAAAAGGAGAATTGACGACATAGCTTGGTCTTCATTTTTGTTGTATGCTGTTAGTTGGTAACAGTATTTCAAGAAACGTGATGAAGTTTACAGTATATGTATAACGTTTTCCCAAAGGCCAAGAATTGTACAAGGCACTTTTCATATAGTTTCCAATACTTTCATTCGTTCTGGTTTGAACTGGAAGCTTTTTTTATAACAGGAAAATGTGATAACTACCACAGTTGTTCAATATTGAACTTATTGCAACAGACAGAATAGGACTTGACGATGACAAACAAGCAGACGATATAATCTTATCGGTTGCGTTGTATCTTCACGATTTAAATGTAAAATGAATATGGCTTTCTTACAAGCATGTGTACAATTTCAAAATTTGAGATATGATACTGAAAGACTAACATATTTAAAGGTGTTCAGAAGCGTTATCTTTACTACGCGACACTTGATGAGAAGGATACTGTCAATGGTGGTTTAATGAGATTGGTGGTTTTTGATGATAGCAATCGGATGTAATCTCCGGTGATAGGTTAAATATATCTATTAGGAGCAGTTTTGTTGACAACACGGACAATAGACTTGAATACGTTCGTTCGGGGGCCTTTCACTATAAAATTGTCCAATGCCAAATTCATGGACTGGACTGTTCTGGAAACACTTAAGTTTTAAATTATTAGAGTATTAGACACGCAGTCACTCTGCTTCCATGAATGCAATACAAGTTGTGAATATGGGCTGACAATTGTACGAATAACGTAACAGTCTTGCTTCCTCGCAACAACAAAAAAAATTTAATGAAGATGATCATATCACATTTTGTTTCCATATCTAAGAAAGATCATTTTGCATTATAAATACCTCACGTGTTATCTGATTTTTGTGCGAGATGTTCATGTAAATAAAAAAACCATTGACTGTAGGATCTCTTGTTTCCCCATGGTCTGTTCCTTTCTCTTGTCCTCATTCTGTTCTACCACACACCCATTCCCCGTCTTTCTCCATCCATGCCCATTCTCCATTCAAACCCTCTGTCTATTTCTAATTTTCTGTTCATCAGCCTCCCTTCTCATCCTTATAAATGTGTGTGTGTGTGTGTGTGTGTGTGTGTGTGTGTGTGTGTGTGTGTGTGTGTGTGTGTGTGTGTGTGTGCGCGCGTGCGTGTGTGTGTGCGTGCGTGTGTGCGTGCGTGCGTGCGTGCGTGCGTGTGTGTGTGTGTGCGTGCATGCGTGCGTTCGTGTGTGTGTGTGTGTGTGTGTGTGTGTGTGTGTGTGTGTGTGTGTGTGTGTGTGTGTGTGTGTGTGTGTGTGTGTGTGTGTGTGAGGTTCACAAGACATGAACATACTTTCGGATTGTTGTAAAATACCTTGGTATCATTTCCTAAGCAACAGACTGAAGAAATACCGATGGGACGAAACATGTCGCTTTTTCTGTGAGGGATGAGTATTAAAATTAAGCAAGACTGTCTTTACTCCTGAGATGATGATTGGTTTGTGATAACAAAAAGCAACATTAACAACAGTTAAAACTGGTCGGGCAAGGTATTGCCCCATATGATGACCTGTTCACAATTCTCGAGAGGAAAGTAACAGAAGATGGATGATGCAGTTTCCTTCCAAGAACAGCTGATCTGCAGATCAGAATCTGCAGGACACAGCGCAGTGCTAGCAGA
>CM031611.1:68510087-68520087 GCA_018398815.1 Conus ventricosus
GCCGATCTTTCTGAAAATTTGTACTAACGGCTATAACGGCCCATAACGCTAATAGCTAACGGCTATAACGGCCTATAACGGTTTTTCTTTTTTTTATGGAATATCTTAGAATGTACGTGGCCGATATTTCTGAAAATTTGTAGGTATGTTCATTATCGGTCACGGATGATGCCCGATGTTTAAGTTTACCCATAAATGGTTTTCTTTTTTTATGGAAAATCTCATAAAGTACTTGGCCGATCTTTCTGAAAATTTGTAAGTATGTTCATTATAGGTCACAGATGATGGCCAATGTTTACCAGAATAGCCATTACTAACGGTTTACACCAGCCCAAGACGTTTTTTTCGTCTTTATGGAATATCTTACGCGTATTCAGGATACACTGGGAGTACGTTTATATGCTTTACATCTTGTTTTCGTTACCACGATCACCGTTTCTTTCCCCCTCGGTAATACTCGTAACAGTTATCAAAATGATATTGTTATTGTTAATGCTGATGTCGTGTTACATACAGAGAGAGAGAGAGAGAGAGAGAGAGAGAGAGAGAGAGAGAGAGAGAGAGAGAAGAGAGAGAGAGAGAGTTTTGATGTAACTTTATTTCAGTTGTGGTGAGTGGGTAGTTTACATTGAATAGTTTTAAACTCTGTTGTTGTTGTTGTGTTGTTGTTACTGTCCTCCTCCTTCTCCTGCCCCCTCTTCTTCTTTTTCTTCTCTTCTTCTTTTACTTCTTATTCTCCTCTTTGTTTTTTTTTGTTTTGATTTGGTCTTAAAAAATCATCTTCATTAAAAAAAAATCCACTATACCTGACTTGCAACCATTTACATTGGCTGTGTGAAGATTGCATATCGTATTTTTCCAAAGCAGAATGAAGCGGTCTAGCAAGCGGATTCAAGGGCAGAGGTTTCATGAGACCAGACAACCCAGGTCTAAATTGTGACACACGTCCGTTCCTGTGATTTCAATTGCCAGCATCAATCCCATGGCAGACTGGCGAAATGTAAGGCCTGAACTTTTATTTACAGTTAAAACTTCAGATCAGTTTCATATAATAACAGGTTCAGTGTCTGGAGATAATTTGCCTAAAGTGTGATATAACTCACTCGGACCATGGGTTATAAAAGTAAAGATAACAAAGAAATGTAGATAAGCACATCAGTTTAATTAGCTGGAGCACCACACTTTACGGCCAAAATAACTGGTTTAAGCTCCTTGTAAGTTAGAGGATTTTTTGTCGAAAGACACAAAAAAACCCTTCTCAGGTGTGCTGTTCATGTATATTCCGTGAAACATAAGCAGCGTGATAGTTAACATGTGGCTCATGCACCTTTGCAATAACGAAGTTATTTTACTCTTTCAGAAGAAAGGACAGTGTGTTGGATGATACATAGCGCATATGCTTTCTATCTTGGAAACCGAGGTTTGATTCTCTTTATACTAATTCATTTTATTATCTCTTCCTTCTTTCTTTTCTTTCCTTGTTTGTCCTTCCTTTCCTTCTCTCTTTCCTTCTGTCTTAATTCTTTTTTCTCTTGTTCTTTTGTTTGTTTTGTTTAGGCACCTTTCTTCTAGGTCTGACTCAACTTGTGCTGTGGGAACAAGTACGGGCTATACGGGTCATCATCATACTTACGATCATTGTTGTTGCTATATCTCTTATAATCGTTAATTGTATTATTACCCCCGTAAGGTCGATTTTGGTTTCACATGCATCCGATGGTTTGTTACTGTATTGTCTGTCAGGAAAATTACACGGAAATGCTGACGCGATTTTCAGGAAACTTAATCGAAAAATGAAATGCAGGCCAAGGACACATTCATTGAATGTTGGTACAGATTTGTGGTGCTGACCTGAGTCAAGGCATAACCAGGTCTCTTCAGCAAATTTTATTAGAAAACGTCAACCGAACACATAGAAATAACTGTTAACAAACTGATAACCTTCTATGTAATTTTTCATTAAGGTATAATTTTCTATTGACATAATCATTTAAATCTCACATTACCCATAGAAAATCAGATTCGTTTTTGACATGAACATTGAAGTTTTGTATTTTCACTCTTAGTTCCCCTGGAAGAGGGACAATTTCCCCAGATCTGTTCGACGTTCGCAGACGTTCGTGTTCTCCCAAGTGTCTTTGAACTTACCAGTGCTATTATGACTGGTGACTGTTGGTGATGTTGGTGATTCTCGCTATTGTAGGGCTCACTGATTTTTGCAGAATTATGTTGGTGATACTGGTGATTCTGGTCACTGTAGGGCCTTTACCTTGTGGCGTAATTAAATTGCCGATCTTAGCGATTTTCATTTTAAAGCCTTTTGGTTGTAGCAGAATCATATTTGCAATGCTCGTGATTCTTGTCATTGGTTGTTGGAAAATTATGTCAGTAATGCTGGTGATTCTAATCATTGTAGAGCCTGCTGGTAGTCGCAAAATTACATTGGCGATACTGGTGATTCTCGTCATTATAGGGTTTATTGGCTGTGGCAGAATTATATTGGCAATACCGATAATTCACGTCATTGTAGGGTCTAGAGGTTTTGTCAAAAATATGTTGGTAGTACTGGTGAATTTGTCATCGTAGAGCGTATATGTTGTCGTGGACTGATCCTCGTCACTGTGGGGAAACATTAATTGTGCTACTAACTAGCAGATTTATATTGGTAATGCTGGTGATATTTTTCATCGTATAGCCTGTTGGTTGGAGCAGAATTATATTGGTGATGCTGCTGACTGTCGTCATTGTAGGGCCTGCTGGTTACAGCAGAATGATATTAGGGATAAGAGTGACTCTGGTCGTTGCATGGCGTTCGATTTTCATAATCATATGGCCTACTGGATGTGACATTATTATATATTGGTGATGCTAGTGATTGTCGTTATTGTATGGCCTATTGGCCATTTAAGAATTATGTAGCCATTTTGTCATTGTAGGGTCTCTTGGGTATAATGTTATTGTATATTTGTGATGCTGGTGATTGTTGTCATGCTACAGAATTCCATTGACAATGCTGGTAAAAATGTGGGCTAATGGATGTAAAATGATTATGCCGATGCATGCTAGTGATGGTCGTCATGGTGGGGTATCGCGCGTAATCAGCTCGTTTGGGTAATGCTGGTAATTTTTGTCATTGGAAGGCTGTTGGTTACAGTAGAAATACTGTTGTATGCGATTCTGGCGATTATACGGCCTGATGGTTGTGACAAAATTCTATTGATGATAATGGCGATTCTCGTGATCGGGTTGTGTCAGAATTATTTTGATAATGCCAGTGATTGTCGCCATTGTAGGGTCTACTGGTTTTGTCGGAACTGTACTGATGGTGATAGCGATTCTTGTCACTGTACAGCGTATTTATTTTAGCAGAGTTCTATTAATGATGGTGGTGATTCTCCATCGTAGGAGATTGTGTCAGAATTATAAAAGTGCGTGCGTGCGTGCGTGCGTGCGTGCGTCCGCGCGCGCGCGCGCGCCCGCGCGCGTGTGTGTGTGTGTGCCTTGATCTATAGACTTGGTGAATGTCCCTGCTTTTTATTTGTAGCTTTCTATGGACCTCAACATTAATGATATCTTGTTTAGAAATGCAGGGAAATAGAGATAGGGAGATATATATATATATATATATATAGAGAGAGAGAGAGAAGAGAGAGAGAGAGAGAGAGAGGAGAGAGAGAGAGAGAGAGAGAGAGAGAGAGGAGAGAGAGGAGAGAGAGAGAGAGAGAGAGAGAGAGAGAGAGAGAGAGAGAGAGAGAGAGAGAGAGAGAGAGAGATTCGGACAGACAGACAGACGGACATATAGACAGACAGATAGACAGACAGGCAGACATACATACAGACAAATTCACACACTCACACACACACACACACACACACACACACACACACACACACACACACACACACACACACACACACACACACACACGTACAGCTGCCAGTCCCAAAACGAATCGGAGTGCTGAAGCCACGTCAATGTGTGCACGTGTTGCCAGGGGAGTTAATATGGTGCAGACGGCACACACCAGTTGACAACTTCCCCACACTATCCGCCCTCCAAACCTCCCGGCCAACCACCCTCCTGGTATTTGGGTGAAGATGTATCTGAAAAACAACAACAAACAAGCAAATAACAAGAAAAACAAAACAAAACAAAAAACCCGTAAGATCAGCAAGAGTATAAAGATCTTGACAGGTTTAACCTTTTTTCTAGCAGGACAATATCTAGCTGGTTGATGTTGATTTTGTTGTTTCCTTATTTTCGTGCAAAAAGATGGAGGTGGGTGGAGTGGACTGGAAGGTTGAAGGGAAGAGAGGTAGGGGCGGTGATATTAAACAACTTTAACATCATGAAGAAGATTCCTCTTTTTATTTGTATTTCTGCTTTTGATATCCTTTGAAGTTAGCACAATGAATGTAGTCGTTTGAGATCCTTTGAAGTGAGCGTACCGAGTGCACTCGTCTTGTTTGATAGTCTTTGAAGTCAGCACACAGTGTGCAGTAGTTTGATATCCTTTGAAGTCAGCACACAGAGTGCAGTAGTTTGATATCCTTTGAAGTTAGCACACAGTGTGCAGTAGTTTGATATCCTTTGAAGTCAGCACACAGAGTGCAGTAGTTTGATATCCTTTGAAGTCAGCACACAGTGTGCAGTAGTTTGATATCCTTTGAAGTTAGCACACAGTGTGCAGTAGTTTGATATCCTTTGAAGTCAGCACACAGTGTGCAGTAGTTTGATATCCTTTGAAGTTATCACACAGAGTGCAGTAGTTTGATAGTCTTTGAAGTCAGCACACAGTGTGCAGTAGTTTGATATCCTTTGAAGTTAGCACACAGAGTGCAGTAGTTTGATAGTCTTTGAAGTTAGCACACAGAGTGCAGTAGTTTGATAGTCTTTGAAGTTAGCACACAGAGTGCAGTAGTTTGATAGTCTTTGAAGTTAGCACACAGAGTGCAGTAGTTTGATAGTCTTTGAAGATAGCACACAGAGTGCAATAGTTTGATAGTCTTTGAAGTTAGCACACAGAGTGCAGTAGTTTGATAGTCTTTGAAGTTAGCACACAGAGTGCAGTAGTTTGATATCCTTTGAAGTTAGCACACAGAGTGCAGTAGTTTGATATCCTTTGAAGTTAGCACACTGAGCGCAGTTATGTTCCTCTACACTAAGAATAGTCTTCAGGGCCATGGTGGTTTACATCTGTTGAAATCATGTGCCAGCATTATTCCTTGCTCTCCCCTACACCATAACAAGCAACATCCTAGATTTGTAAATAAATTGATTGCAACTCTCATTCTCTCGAACATGTCAAACCTTCAACACATGTGATCTAGCCACAGCGATACGAACTTTCAGAATACTCGTAACGCTTCCAACATTAGCACCGGTTGACTGGAGAACTGAAATGTCCTTGAGAGAGAATTGATCAGGTCTTTGAATACATGTGTATTTATAACTGTGGTGTTGTGAGAACTTAGAGAAGGTTGAGTAAGCATTGGGTGCCATGGGGGAGGGTTGGAGAGGCATACATGCATCATTTTAATAATAGTGGACACAATATAAGATTTACGGTTATAGAAGTGAATGAAGAAAGTAAAAGAAATTGCGTGATAATCATAGAGATTTGGAAATCTTGCGGACAGCTGACATGGCCCTCAGCGACCATAAGCAAAATAAAATGAAATAAATGTTTACAACAGAAGGCAACGGACACTCTCTCTCTCTTAACAATTGACACTCACACACACACACACACACACACACACACACACACACACACACACACACACACACACACACACACACACACATTATCAGTGATCAGAAAGCTAAGAAAACAAATGAAACGTAAAGAAAAGAACTGGGAATTCTTGAAGACAGAACAGCTCATGTTATGTCAGCGGATTGAACGTCTTTTTTCTTTTTTTTTCTTTTTTAAGCTCAGCTGGACGGCAATCCTCACGAGGATAAATCCACATAGTGATTCAAGCCTCATTCATTTTTCATTTTTCCCTTCACTAAAACACATTATTTCGATTTTATTATTAGAGATTTGAGTCAAAATAACGTTGAGTTAATAATATCGCTTTTGCGGTATGACATCCGTATACATTCGAACATCACTATGATGTGAATTATTTTCCAATTTGAATTATTTTCTTCAATCACTACAGAGCAGGATAGGCGCTGATAGGCGCCAATCTTGCGCTGAAGTGATTAAAGATAAGTGATTGCTCTTTCATTTTCGTTGTCCTAATTGTTTTGCATCTTGCCTGAAGAAGACCTAAGAGGTCGAAACGCGTCGTGTTTTGTCTTGTGATTCGTTTATCCGCGTTTTTCTTGGCGGTTCGTTAACATTTATTAAGATTTGTTTAGATTTCCGCCTGCAGTCGTCTCACTTTGCAGCTAGATCTAAAATCATTATGTAAACGGTTTTAAATGCAATGGAAAATATTGGAACCTATGCTTGAGGATCCATTTGAAGATGCAAGGGATGTGTAAAGGTATCAACAGCCAGAATGTTTAAGTCTGCTGTAAAATAACTCAAGCATTGTCAGTCACGCAAGTGCTGACAGCAACTAAGAACAACCTTTATCTATATCTTTTAAGGGATTCACTCTCCCACTGATTGAACAAACAATAATATGTAGAACAAAAGCAGGCAACAATACCTCCGCCATTACATTAATTGTACAATGATCTATCTAGCTAGCTAGCTATTTATCTATCCACACACACACACACACACACACACACACACACACACACACACACACAATATATATATATATATATATATATATATATATATATATATATATATATGTATATATATATATATACATATATATACATGTGTGTGTGTGTGTGTGTGTGTGTGTGTGTGTGTGTGTGTGTGTGTGTGTGTGGAGAGAGAGAGAGAGAGAGAGAGAGAGAGAGAGAGAGAGAGAGAGAGAGAGAGAGGAGAGAGAGAGTTGCTGAGAAATGCCTTTGAATTCCATTTAAAATTCGTTTGGGTACTAAAAGGTGTCACACGGCATGTGGTACAGGAAAAGATATACGAGTTGTGATGTGTTCAGTCCGTAGCGGATTAGAGTGGAAGAAAGAACAGAAAAAGAGAAAAGAAGGGGGGGGGGGGGGGGGGGGGGGGAGAAAAAGAAGAAAGGAAAGGAAAACGTGTGAAAAAAAGGAAACGGAAAGGAACAAATAAAACGGTTTATTTTTTTCTTTTGGGGGCGGGGGAGGTGGGGGGGGGGGGGGGGGTGTCGAGAGATCAGGGCAACAGCAACAAGGCATGTTATATGCACATTTCATAAAATGGTCTGTGGACTGCATGTTACTGACCCCCACCCTCTTCTACCCAAGGCCCTTCCTCCCTCTTCCCCCACCTCCAGCCTAGCCCAGCCCACAACAGACACTCTCAAGAACGGCACATCGTAGAAAAGGATAACAAAGGCAGAGCAAAGGAAACACACAGAACACGCGCGCGCGCGCACGTACACCGTAGAAAAGGATAACAAAGGCAGACCAAAGGAAACACACAGAACACGCGCGCGCGCGCACGTACACCGTAGAAAAGGGTAACAAAGGCAGAGTAAAGGAAAACAAATTCAAACGAAAGTAATGCAGAAGAATGGATATCTACAACTCACCCGTAGAAGTACATGGCCAGAAGGCGGGATTGCATTGCTTTGTCCCAGTTAAATTCCCCCGTCTGTCGAAGAGATGACACTATAGCCTTCATTAAAACACACAACAATAAGGAGAGGTGGAAATCGAGCAACGCATTCTGATTTTATTTTGAAATGGATCCCCACAATAGGATCGGAATAACATATCATTCGTTGTCACGACAGACCCCTGGAGGTCTGCCCTGACAGGATCGGTCTAGATGGGAGTGAAGGGAGTGACTGACCTCACACAAGAGACCAGACAAGAAAGATTACAATACAATACACCATTTATTTACACCGACACACACCTAGTCACAAATAAGCATTTCAACACACACAACATGCACAATCACAATTAAGCATTTCAACACACACAACATACACATAGTCACAAACAAGCATTTCAACGCACACAACATAACCATAATCATAAATAAGCATTTCCAACACACATTCCTTTTTTGTGCTTCATGTGGTCCCCCCTCACCCCTGCCTCTCCAAAGTCCACTGGGAATACCGTGTCGAATCAGGTGCCCCAAACCGGGTCTGTTGTTGAATAGAGTCTTTCAATGCCGACACACTTGACACACACACACACCCAAATTGCACGACACAGAGCTAACCACACTGGTCACATGGGCTATAGGAAGTCACCAGATGCATAGACAGTGGAGAACGCATTCCGTGGGGCGAGGCGTTGTCGCTGAAGGTCCCGGACAGGGGGTAGGACCATCCAGTAAAGTCCACGTGCTCCTCACACTGCGCGGCCCCAACAGCGCAAGCTTCGGGTGAAGACCACGGGAGGAGAGAAAACGGAAGGAACTGGAAGGAAAGAAGGGTACTATAACCCCGCAGTCAGTACGGTCTGAAGTTTGCTGCTTAATCCTAACAGCCACTCGCATGGTGGGCGAGGGGAGGTGTTTGCTGAATACATTAGTAACACCAGCTCAACACAGACCTGAGCATAACACAGTTGTCACACTGTCACTTTTGCCCGCACGCATTCATGACAGCATTTACTCCATACGCATACGCAATCTTTCCAATCAACCAAAAGGCGCACTACCGAATGTTTTTCTTCTCCCCCTCTCCTTCAGGGAAAAACACTTTACTAAATCACATCAAACAATTTATAAACGGATTTTATACATGTAGCTCTCTTTCCACTGAGAGGCAACTAACTCACGCAAGACTTCATAAAGTCACGGCCTTCACACAACATTGGCCCACAAAATCCAGACCAGGAAATAAATAATTCCAGTACTCACTGATGCCACGCCTGCATCAAACACAAGACTTCATATGGTCGTGCTTTCCTGTCTCTCACAGACATCGTATCACCCCTTTAAATTCTCCCGTCACTGGAGATAGGATTTCCAACTTCTCTTCCTCGCCTTCTCCTGTCCCTGGAGAAGTGACGAGTTCCGACTCCTCTCCCTCGACTTCTCCTGACCCTGGAGAGATTACGAGTTCCGACTCCTCTCCCTGGAGTCTTTACTGGTAGGGGCTGAACTACCGGTGTGTTCCCCACACCATGGCCATCTTCAACCACCTCACGGGTTGCAAGGTGAAGAGTAAAAGGTGAAGGGTGAAGGGCTGAAACACGAATAAGGTTCGTGTAAGTAACCTGCTTCTTAATTCAACATATGAATACTTTCTTTCTCTTTTCTTTAAGTTTCCCCCCTGTAGCTTTCCCCAACTATCTATGGCTCACCTGGTAATGACTGGTCAGCAGAGAGGACCAACGTCCTGACAGGTTCGAGTCTCTAGGCCATCTGCTGGGTTAAAACTGATTCTTTCCTTCCTCCTCCTAGTGAGTGCATACTCAGTGTTCAAAACACATGACCAGCACCTTACCAACCCTTATTAAACTATCTCTCAGTGGTCACTTTCACCCAATGACCACTTTTCTTTCTTTACTGAGTATATCTCACAATTATTTGGGGACGCCCGCTACACTAGTCAAGCCACACGAATATTCTTCCTTTTTAGTTGTGGCATGGGGAAATGATTCATATCATTAAACTACATGTGATGGAGCGTCACATGCCTTGATGTGAGGCTACGTCACATGACAACAGTCAACAAACCAAATGAGGAATGTTCGCTAAAGGTCTCCTCACACGAAGCAGGTAAGAGATTACATTAACAGGCTAAACAAACGAATAGCAATTTATATCTTCATCCTTCCCTCACTCGCGTTCAACGTTTTCCTTTCTTAGGAACTGAACTAATACAGCAACCATTGCTTAATAATTGCCACCACAATTGCAAATAATCATAATTCAATGGCACGATTATCCCCACATTTTATAGTAACATTTCAAAA
>CM031611.1:68525087-68572395 GCA_018398815.1 Conus ventricosus
ATGTTGCTGTCCATCCCGGGGAAGGGTGACAAAATCATGCTAGAGAGACTAAAGACCGCCCTAGACAGGACACTCCCCAAAAACAAGCTGGATTTCGCCAAGACAGATCATGACAGACCAAATTGCCACCCCTGAGAATTATCATCGAGCACTCTCTGGAGTGGCAGACCCCTTGTAGCAGTATTTGTAGATTTCCCGAAAGGGATTTGACAGCATCGACAGAGAATACCATCTGAAACCCCATGCTCATATGGCTTCCCCACCCAAGTTTGTTGCCATCATCCAGCAACTTCACGAGGATGCCAAAATGCCAGGTCGTCCACGATGGGAAGCTAACGAAGCCTTCCTGTACAAACCGGCGTCCGTCAGGGGGTTTTTACTATCGCCAACAATTTTCCGATGGTCGTTTACTGGAAAAATGCGGCAGTCTACAGCGGCAAGAGGACAGGGAATCCCGTGGACTTTCACCAAGCAACTGGAAGACCCGGACTTCGCCGACGACATCAGCCTTCTGTCCCACAAACAGCAAGACGCACAAGAGAAGCTGTGCCGGGTAGCAGAAGAAGCAGGAAAGACAGGCCCCAAATCAACATAAAGAAAACAGAAGCCCTGAGAGTCAACAACCAGCAACGAGACCCACTACGACTACAACAGGAACATCATTGAAGTTGACAAGTTTGTCTACCTCGGCAGTGTGGTCAGCAAAGATGGAGGTACAGATGAGGGTATCAAGAGTCGCATCAATAAAGCCAGGCCACACCTTTACTACGCTACGGCCTATCTGAATTCCTCTGCCCTCTCACTCCATAACAAGATCAGAATCTTCAACTCAAATGTGAAACCTGTCCTTGTATGGTTCTGAAACGTGGCGAACAACAAAGACAAACACCCACAAACTCCAACATTTATCAACAGATGTCTGCGAAACATTGTGAACATCAGATGGCCAGATGTTATTGCCAACGCAGAACAAACAAGACCCAGCAAGTTCCAAAGAAATGAAATCAGAAAACGGAAGTGGGGATGGATTGGCCACACCCTCAGAAAGTCTCCATCCAACATCACAAACAAGCCCTTGAATGGAACCCTCAGGGCAAAAGAAGAGTGGAAGACCCAAAACAGACATGGCGAAGGAGTACCGACGCGGAAGTGAAGGCCCCCGAATGACGTGGGGCCAAGCTGAAGAAGATTTTCCCCCAAAAACCCTGTCCGCTGGAAAAAGTGTGGTTGCGGCCCTATTCCCCAGGGAATTCAGAGGACTACGTCAAGTCAAGTCAATCGCATTATCCCAAAACCACCTTAATTGAGTAATGCAGTGCGTCTTTTAAATGCTTTGTACAAATATATGCAAACATTTCAATGTATCTCATTTCGATTTGCCATGACAGACAAAACACAACAAAATGCTCTTCAATCTTCCGTGGCATTCTTACACAGTTGGCCATCCTGCATCTTCAACAGCACTAGTATACTGATACTTACGTGTACATATACCAGCTATTCCGATCTCATCTTGTCATATAATTCTTAAAGTGTCTGTCAATGTCAAGCAAAGATATGCTTCACATGTCTAGCGACTTAAACGTTCTATTAAAAAACATACCCGTCACTGTTTGAATGTTCCTCCCATTTTTTCCATCTGTTATCGATCAGCTTGACGAAGTTCTTTAAAAGACTTTGATATTTCAACACCAACAAATCTGAACCCATTTTTGATACAAAAAAATCGCGAATGTCAGATGCCCAACATTTCTTATTTCGTAATTCTAAAACAAGCAAGATTTTGTGCGCCTTATGTGGTAATCTTTCCTCATTCATACGTAAAAATTTCAACCATAAATACATCGCAAAATGAATTGATATACAAGGATATCGGCCTGTATCGCCATATACAAGGATCATTTGGCGTCTAGGCTGCAACACCAAAATCTTTTTAAAGCAAAGAGGTGATTTTTCTATTTCAGTAACAGCTTATCCATGCCCCTTATCTCGGCTCCATATTGTGCGATTGGCTGAACTTGAGCATCAACAAGTTTGAGTAATACAGGTAAAGAATTATTATGTAGCATACAGTTTTACTCAGTATACACAGAAATGCATGTTTTTGCTCTGCTCGCAAGATCCTGACAGGCAGGTGAAAAGCCAAGACGTGTGGTAAAACAGATGCCGAGATATTGTACAATTCACAACATCCATTGCCTCACCATTCAAAGACCATCTCTCCCTTGCTGCAAAGTATCCCCCTTTTCTAAAAACCACAATACGCTCTTTTTCATATTACCTTGAGTTGAAGCCTTGTAGCTATACCATGGAGATTATTTAATTGAGTTTGGAGTCCAACTGGAGTTTCTGATAGCAAAGCGGTATCGTCAGGTAGTAGCAAGATAAATAATTCGAGGGTCTCGTGTGACAATGTCGCTCCATGTCGTCCTTCGCAATGATTTCTGAGGCTAATTCGTTTATAAATAGAGAAAACAATACAGGACTACAGGCATCTCCCTGTTTCACACCCCTGTGTGCACAAAATACTGTCTGTGAATTCGTTGCCGATCTTACGTTTACTTTTACATTAGAATACACACTTTTTATACACTGAAACAGCTTCCCTATAATACCATTCTTCTGAAAAACTGCCACAGCGTTTTCCTTGAAATGGAGTCAAAGGCCTTCTCAAAAATCAATGAAAGCTACATAGAATTTACTGCGATGTATTATTGGTTGAAATTTTTACGTATGAATGAGGAAAGATTACCACATAAGGCGCACGAAAATGCTTTTGTATTATTGCTAGTAATGTAAACATATGATCCACTGTTGAATACCCTTTCTTGAAACCCGCCTGATTTTCGCCGGTTATATTATACTGTCTACCCATATTTGTAACCTGTAGTTTATAATAGAACTGTACAGTTTACTGCCGATGTCACATCGTGACACACCTCTATAGTTACCAGGATCGTTAACATTACCTTTTTTAAACAGTGGTACTATAACTGATTCCAGTTATATTCCCTGTGAAAAAGAGCATTGAACAATTTAACAAGGAATCGACAATTATTTCGCCACCATTTTAAACAATTTTTTCTCCAATTAAGCTATCTGGACCGCAGATTTGCCGTTTTTTCAATTTCTTTATGGCAAGTAAAACTTCTTCTTTTGAAATTGGGTTATCAAATAAATTGAGTTCATCTCTGGCTTCTAATCAGCGCGGTTTCCATTTCTGTTGAACTGACCACATCCTTATCAAGGAGGATTTTGAAATGCTCATGCAACTCATTATAGAATAGATGCATGTACACGAGACCCTTATGTACATTATGCCAGAACGCACTGGGATCATTGACCGAATCAACAAGATTACTTACTAAACAAGTATTATATTCATTTTGCTTTTTCTGTAACAGATGTTTATATTATCTCTGTGATTTACAATACTTTGACCCATCCTCAACATCTAAAGTTCTACGAAATACTCTAAGCAGCCTCCTGGCCGAAATCTTAGCTACGTGACATTCTATATCAAACCATGCATCTTTACGTTTCCTCTTATCAGTTCTGATCCTTGTTTTCATGCACTCAGCTTGTTTTTCACACAGTTGTTAAACGCATTCAATGCCAAGTTGATATCCACATCAATAAGATCAATTGCTGCTTCGAGTAAAGATTTACTATCTTCACTGCTCATGAGAGCATGAAATATTCCAGCCCTCTGTTCCTGCCAAACAAACTTTTCAATAAAGTTACCGTTTTTTATTGATATAACCTTGGTTCATATGAAGCTCATCGCCATTATCAAAATTAACATGGAGTTTCAAAGGCTGAGGGTCCGACTCAATGCGTTCTTGTACATATAGAGTACATTATGCCATCATCAATCATACATACAGATCAACAGAGGCCAAAACATAATCATTCACACTATTACCTGTATCAGAAACGTATGTAAAACGACCTTGACGGTCACCATTACATACTCCGTTTAAAATGCATAATTCTAGAGCTGTGCACATGCTGAGCAAACATTTGCCGTACCTGTTCAGTACCTTGTCTTCAGACAGTGTCGTTCAAAATCCTGATTAACATTAGACGTTCTACTATTAAGGTCTCCGTTTAAAAGTATGTACATGTTAGGAAATTCAAATATCTTATCCGTCAGAATATCTTCTAGTGTCCTACACAAACAGTTTACAGCAGATTCCATTAAAACCTTGTTCAGAGATGTCCCGCCTGACGCGATCTTTGCGTTCTTGAAAGAGATTAACATTTTTCATCGGATCTGAGATTTCACAGTGGAAAGATTTTTTAACAAACTTTCGGATGTTTTTTTTTTTAATTTTATTATTATTTAAAAAAAAAGAAGTATTTTAAAGACGTGTGTGAATGAATGACTTGTGAGTTGATTTTAACGTGGTGACAGCCCTGATGTGGCCCTTTGCAGTTGGCTGGGGTATAAGCAACATTATCTTATCTTTTCTAGTATCCTAATACCATTATCAACATCAAAATGCTAATAATATGGTGAGTTTTCCGGATGTACATTGGTGCACACATACAAAACATCTTTGGTCAAATTGAGTAGACTTTTAGATATTACAAACATAATGACATTGTTGTTATCAACATCAACAGCTCTAACATGTTGCAAAAACTCGACGGGCAGTGACAAAAAAGTACTTCTCGGGAAGGAGATGAACTTGATTAGTTTGTGGCTTTCGAAACATATCTGAGGTAACAAACCTTCGGGCGGGAAAAGAAAAACCTTCTGGATCAAAACGGGGAGGGGGGTGGGTGGAGAATGGCTACATTACAGACGCACAATCTGCAAGCCAGAATGAATCATCTCTGATATATGATTTTGATGCCATTACTTGCATAGACATTTAACAAAATGATAGGACGTATATCGCTTCACCTGTGTTTTGTGTCAGTGTGTCAGTGTGTGTGTGTGTGTGTGTGTGTGTGTGTGTGTGTGTGTGTGTGTGTGTGTGTGTGTGTGTGTGTGTGTGTGTGTGTGCGTGTGTGTGTGCGTGCGTGCGTGCGTGCGTGCGTGTATGAGTGTGGTGTGTTGTGTCGTCTTGTGTTATGTTGTATGTGCGTGTATATATATATATATATATATATATAGAGAGAGAGAGAGAGAGAGAGAGAGAGAGAGAGAGAGAGAGAGAGAGAGACAGAGAGAGAGAGAGAGAAGAGAGAGAGAGAGAGAAGAGAGAGAGAGAGAGAGAGAGAGAGAGAGAGAGAGAATGGTACTGAGGATCAGCGCAATCTTAAAAACAGTGCTCAACCACAGTGGGAGCGACATTTGTTATATTAAAAGCAAGTTAAAATCAAGCTGCTAAAAACATCTACAAATTTGTTTCATGCTGTGCGGTCGTCAGGATGTGATGAGCTTGTATTGCCAGTGCCACGTATATATATAGCTAGCTGGCTTGCTGTTGTTTTTTTTCTCGTGCTACATGTGTTTCTCAGGTGTTGGTTTTATTCACTGATAGGAACTTCCATCTGTGTCTCCAATTGTTAACCATTTCTGTTCTAACATTTAGAGTTGCCAACTGTGGTTTACATAGTATAATGTATTTCTGTGTAAGGCATAGATTACATTTTTTGAAATGTTGTTGTATGGTGCTGCTCTTTTTAAGATTTTCCAAGATATGTTGTAGTCTATGTTTTTATCTTTAAGTTTCCAAATGTATTTACTCAATTCTGTTTGGTTTGTGTATCTTTCTTTGTTGAATGATTGTTTATGGTTTGCATATCTAGTTTTGAATTGGTTTTCAGTGATACCTACATATGTTTCTTTTGCGTTCTCTGATGTTACAGTGGCTTGGTACACAATGTTGTTGTAAAGGCATTTTTTGCTTAGGGGACACTGTTCTTTTTTGATACAGTTACAAGATTTCCTTTCGTTACCCTCCTTTTTCTCTGTGCTGCTTTTCATTTTGTTTGCTGAATCGATGGCATTTTAAAGATTAGGCATACATGAATATGATAATTTGATGTTGTTTTGCTGAATATCTTAAATTTTTATGGTCTTTTGGGAAAGATGATGTCAAGATTTTAAAGAATTCTATCCCTACATTTGTTTTAACTCTTGCATCATATGGGGGATTGTACCACATGATATTCCTTTTCCTGTTCTTTCTGCATCTTTTTGTATCATTGTAGTTTATATTCTTATCTGACGAAACACCGTTTACCCCTTACACATTTATTTGTGTGGAAGAAACACGAAACGCATTCGCGATGACAACAGAGACAAAATGACAGGGAGGACGACAACAATGCTAAAAATGATGATGAGCATGAGGAGACGACGACGCCAACTACCACGACGCCGCCGACGACGATGACTACGACGACGACGACGACGACGATGCTACTGCTGCACCTGCTGCTGCTGCTGCTGCTGATGATGATGATGATGATAACGACGACGACGACGATTACGAAACCACAAAAAGGAAAGACAACGACGACGACATCGTTGCCGAAGGAAATGACGATGACGTTGCCGATAACAACGACGAAGATGATGATGGTAATGACAACAATGAGGATGACGATGATGACAAAAACGATAATGAGATCAGGAATAGAGTTTTAGAACTTACCGCCAATGACATTGACAAACAAAGCACAAGACAAGACACGATGCATTTCAACCACTTGGGTCTTCATCAGGCGAAAAAATAAATCACATTTAACATGTGGGACAGTACAAACTACGAAAAACAAAAAAGGGGGAATGAAAAATGACTTATCCGTAATTCTCCATGAAGGCGGAAATGACATGAGGCCAGGGGATTATGGAGAGGAAACAGAGGGGGGGGGGGGGGGGGGGGGGGGTGCGTCGGGGGAGGTGTGTGTGTGTGATATGATAGGGTTGTGTGTCTAGTTTATTAGGATGGTATGATATCTTTGTGATGGTTGTGGTAATGGTGGATAGATAATGATCAACAAAAAAAAAAAAAAAAAAAAAGGTGTGTGTGTGTGTGGGGGATTTAAGGGGAAGGATCAAAACAAAATTAAGATTAGATAGATGGAGGGTTGCTGTAACTACTGTATGAAGTGAGTGAAGAGGATGTGGTGGTGGTGTATGTAAGTGTGTGTGTATGTGTGTGTGTTGGTAGGGGATATTGCCAACTGATGTGGAAGAGGTGGGTATGTGTGTTTGGTTATTGTTGGATATTGATGCCTTGGGGGTGTAGTGTGCCCAGTTTGGAAATGAGATGGGATTCTTGAGTTGTGCGTTCAAAGCTGTCACTCTGTGACTGCCAGAGTGCCATAACTTTGACATGGTCGATGTTGTGTTGGGTGTGGTTGAAGTGTAGGGCGACGGTTTTGGGTCGGTGGTGGCGGATATCAGCCAGATGTTCAGCGATGCGTGTTTCAAGTGTGCGTGACGTTTCCCCTATGTAGATCTTGCCACACAGCTGGCAGTGGATGGCATATATAATGTTGCGGCTCTGACATGAAAATGTGCGTTTGACTGTGAAGGAGTTTTTGGGGCCCTGTAAGATGGTGTCTGGTTTGGTGAGGGGGCAGATTTTGCAGTTGGGTTTGGAGCAGGGGTGAGTACCTGGTGGTGTAGCTGCGGTTCTGTTCAAACTGGATCGCACGAGGAGGTCTTTGAGGTTTTTGTCACGTTTGAATGTGATCATGGGTTGGTATGGAAGGCGGGTTTGTGGTTATGTATAATGTGCCAATTGGATTTGAGGATCCTACAGATGGGGAGGGTGTGCGGGTGGTAGAGGAGGTAGGCTGTGGGTCTGTCTGTCTTGGTTGGATGCTGGGTGTCCAGAGCAGATGTTCTGGATACAGCTATGGTGCGGCGGAGTGCTGCATTGATGATGGAACTGGGGTATCCGCGGTTGGTGAAGAATTGTGACATTTTGGCTGCTTGTGTAGTGAAGTCTTCCTCGCTGGAGCAGAGTCTGCGGAGACGGAGAAATTGTGAGTATGGGATGCTGTCTTTAGTGTGTGGGTTGTGGGAGGATGAGTAGTCTAGGTATGCATGTGCGTCGGTGGGTTTGTAGAAAATGGAGGTTTTGAGTAGGCCTTCTTCTAGGCAGATGGTGATGACAATGATAATGACAACAACACTCACGATTACGACAACGACAGTGAGGATGACGATACCGAGGTTACTGACGTGAACTCTGGATAATAAATCACTCACGTAAACTCGCCCGCTGGCCTCCAGGTCCCTCTGAACGTCTCCCCCACACATGTCCTCTCCGTCCTTCTCTGTTCCATCACTTTCCTTGGCAGCTGTCTCCCCTGCTGTTACCTCAATCTCAGATGGAAACCCTGAAATCAAGCGGTGCTTGATTTTGTAACTGCATGAAGTCATATCATACATATAAATGCAAGCGTTCATATACGCACAGTGAGATGAGCGATTCACACACACACACACACACACACACACACACCACACACACACACACACACACACACACACACACACACACACACGCGCGCGCGTGCACGCGGGCGCACGCACGCACGCACGCACGCACGCACACACGCACGCACGCACGCGCGCGCGCGCGCGCGCACACGCACACACACACACACACACACACACACACACACACACACACACACACACACACACACACACACACATTCGTGCGCAGTGCACACACACACACACACACACACACACACACACACACACACACACACACACACACACACACACACACACATTCGTGCGCAGGCGCACACATTCACATATAAAAACACACACGCGCGCACACACGCACGAACACACACACACACACACACACACACACACACACACACACACACACACACACACACACACACCACACACATACACACACACACACACACACACACACACACACACACACACACACACAACACACACACACACACACACTCGCGCACGCATGCTCGCACGCGTGCACGCACACACGTACACACACACACACACACACACACACACACACACACACACACACACACACACACACACACACACACACACACTGAATGCAACTAATTCAATGTCAGATTATCTTTATTTTTTAAGGATAGTCAACAAGAAGAAAACAAACACAACAGAATCTTAAGGAAAGGAAAGAGACATTAATTTGAAAAAAAAAATCTAACAAGGCACTCAATTTCCTTTTTTATTACGCAAGTGAGGCACATGTGTGTGTGTGTGTGTGTGTGTGTGTGTGTGTGCGTGCGTGCGTGCGTGCGTGCGTGCGTGCGTGCGTGCGTGCGTGCGTGCGTGCGTGCGCGTGCGTGCGTGCGTGCGTGCGTGCGTGCGTGCGTGCGTGCGGAGAGAGAGAGAGAGAGAGAGAGAGAGAGAGAGAGAGAGAGAGAGAGAGAGAGAGAGAGAGAGATGCGTACGTAAGTGCGTGTGTGCATACGTGTGTGTGTGTGTGTGTGTGTGTGTGTGTGTGTGTGTGTGTGTGTGTGTGTGTGTGTGTGTGTGTCCATGCGCGTGTGCATGCGTGCTTGGTCGCTCGTGCCTGTTCGTGTGCGATGTATGTGTGTGTTTGCTTGAAGAGATTGGCTCCCCATCGCCCAGAGAATAGATTATAAACTTAGCATTATGTGTTTCAACGTCATCAACCAAACCGCACCGCACGCACTCAAAGAAATTCTCACAGTCTACACCCCCTCTAGATCTCTCCGTTCATCTACTGACACTAAAATATTCAAGGTTCCCCGACGCAACAAGAAAACTCAAGGACAGCGTGCCTTCTCTTACATCGGCCCTATAACATGGAACAGCCTGCCTCTCCATGTACGAAATTCTAATTCCCTGACACAGTTCAAAAGCTCCCTTAAGACCCACCTCTTTCGATCCGCCTTTCCCGCTCGCTAGTGAGATGCAGCTGCTTGCTTTGCACATGTACATAATGACTGATTTTGATGAGTGTTATACATTATTGAGTTTCAGACACCTTAACCATGTACAGTTAGTTATCCTTGTATATTTCTTATCCCTTATTTTATTACTATTTTGTATTGTGAGTATGTGGATTGTGAGTTTTGTGAGTTTGCTACGTATGAGTATATATGCACGAAATGCCATTGTAAACGCCACGAGCTTCTTGACAAGAAGGTGTGTGCGTATAAATAATCACTATTATTATCTTGGAAAGAGGGCGAGGAGGGAGTTGAGTGTGGAGAGAAGGGTGTTCCTGGCTTGATGTATGGTCCCTCACGACATAGATAATGAGCGAATGCAGTTTTTCCCTTGGCTGGCCTTTTGTCACACATGCCTTTCCAAGCCTGGACGTATTTAAGATGTTTTTCGTTATCTAATGCTATCATAACTGATGACGCCGAGTTCATTTAACCCCTTTCTTTTCTTTTCTTTTTGTCGAGTTTCCCCACTCTTGTGTAAACGTTACTAACTTTTGTCTAATTTAGTGAAACAGGCAAATTAATAGTGTGCTAGTATCCTGTAAAAATAAAGTTGCTTAATTTCTAGCTAGAAATGTAGAGTCTCTTGGTTGATTCCACAGAAAATTACACATATTGACTTTGCTACGTTTGGCCATATGTATCTGAGTATGGCCAGCCTATATTGTACATTCCGTTTTCATCTATTCTTCTGCTTGCTAAATGTTGCCTTAAATGACACACCGTTGCTGAACTGATAGTTACTGTTTCATGCCCGTCTGTTTTAACATATCTTTGGTCAATCTGTAAAGCAATAATTCTACCTGATCACAATTTCTAAGAAGAGATGAACTATTGTCAAATTGAAATTATTCCCGATAAAAAAAAATTATCACAGGTTGACAGCTTTCATCATTTGGAGACAACTTCAAACTCGGGATGGCTACAAAAGTCATATCAATATTTATCGTCATGCTACGTTTTCTTTTTTTTTCTTAATGCTAACGTCTGTAATTGCCAAAATGAAGGTATGTTAATGTTTACCACACACAAATGCGCGCGCGCGAATTAAACACACAAACACACACACACACACACACACACACCACACACACACACACACACACACACACACACTCACACACACACACACACACACACACACACACACACACACACACACACACACACACACACACTCACACACACACACACACACACACACACACACGCGCGCGCGCGCGCGCGCACGCACCCCACACACGCACGCGCACGCACACACGCACGCACACGAACGCACACACGCACCCACGCGAGCGCGCGCGCGCGCACATTTACACACACACACACACACACACACACACACACACACACACACACACACACACACACACACACACATGCACGAACCCACGCACGCACGCACACGCACACCACACACACACACACACACACACACACACACACACACACACACACAGAGGCAAACGCACGTGCGCATGAGCACACGAGAGAGAGAGAGAGAGAGAGAGAGAGAGAGAGAGAGAGAGAGAGAGAGAGAGAGAGAGAGAGAGAGAGAGAGAGAGAGCAACCGGAACTGTTTAGTTACATGATCTCAAACATGAATCAAGAAAGTGAAATGTTTTGAATTCAATGAGAATCTTGTAACAAGATATTCACATTGAGCTCTCTCTGTCTGTCTGTCTGTCTGTCTGTCTGTCTCTCTTTGTCTCTATCCACCGGACATTATCCCATTTACATCAATTCACGTGTGCGGTGTATTAGATACTGGCTCATAATTTCTCGGATGAATGATGACAGATTACCTTGGAATGCCTATAAAATGCTATTTTGGTTAGATTCACGTGGAAAAATCACATCGGCGTCAGATGTTCGTAAGATATTATTTGTAAATGGTTTTGGATTTGTATGGCTGAACCAGGGTGTGGAAAATGTGAAATAGTTTTTGTAAGTATTTTGTCAAAG
Organism: Conus ventricosus; assembly: GCA_018398815.1. Classification (NCBI taxonomy): domain Eukaryota; kingdom Metazoa; phylum Mollusca; class Gastropoda; order Neogastropoda; family Conidae; genus Conus; species Conus ventricosus. The sequence goes on from CM031611.1 coordinate 68,536,971, forward strand.
ACTAATCGATAACAGATGGGAAAACTGGCATGAACATATTCAGGAAAGTGATAGGTTTTCATGGTACAGAAGTTTTAAATCATCCAATTATTGCGAAATATATCTTTCACTTGATATTGACAGACATGTTACAAATTACATGACGAAGTTCAGATTAAATGGTGTTTCAGACATAGCAGTGCATCGTCAATGGTATAATGTACTTTCTGACAGCAGTCTGATATGCCCACTATGTGAAAAGTTAAACTATGACGAAATACACTTTCTGTTATTCTGTCCTACTCTCAGTGATTTGCGACAGGAATTTATTTCATCTAAATACTGTGCAAGTCCATGTCAATTTCTACTAATGTCGAATAAAAATCAGAAGATCGTGAGGAATTTGTGCATATATTTGTAGAGAGCCTTTAAGAGGCGTGCCGTTGTGCTTTGTCAATAGATGTATTGAAATGTCGATTATATATAAACACTTATCCTGGTATGCAGTTAATATCTATGTCAGAGATTGCAATTCATTCACAAGGGTAGCAGATTGTAGTTAATGCATTTGTGCACTATGTTATTGTTATACTTACTATGATATGTTTTTTCTTCTAAATACAAACCCCTTCAGGAGGGGCTGTGGCCTATCTGAATAAACTTCATTTTATTTCATTTCTCTCTCCCCTCTCTCTCTCTCCTCTCTCTCTCTCTCTCTCTCTCCTCTCTCTCTCTCTCTCTCAATTTCAAATATTTATGCACATTCCCAGCGTTCAGGTAGAATTGTAAATGATGGTATAACTTCTTTTAAAAAGTATTTTAATCCGCCAGGTAACAGGAACAAATTACAAGACAAAACACGACGTGTTTCGACCTCTTTGGTCTTCTTCAGGCAAGATAAACAACATTCGGGACAGTGAAAACGACTCGACTCATTTTCTCGTTTCTGGTGCAAGATGGGCATATAATGTTTTGTCCATTATGCCATTAATCACAGGGAATTGAGTTCGTTTTATTCTTTTATGTCCATAATTAAGTGATCTAGGACAGCAGTAGATCCCTCCTAAATACATTAGACAACCATTCTTATTGAAATTAATCTTGTTGATGGCATCGATTAATGAAAAATAGTGAAACAGCCTGCCGTATATGTGTACAGAGGCTATAAACGGCGAAACGCTGTGTTAGCGTAAGTTGTTTACATCAGTTACTGAAAATGTCTCGAGTAACGTTATTCTGTATGCATCTCCCTTCTAAGGGCTTTGGCCTTTATGAATAAAAATGTTTGTTTTCTCTCTCTCCCTCTCTCTCTCTCTCTCTCTCTCTCTCTCTCTCTCTCTCTCTCTCTCTCTCGCTGTGTGTGTTGCAGCTGATCATATTAAACTATCAAAAAGTACAATTATTGGGGTTTCGCGTTCACAGTTATGGTTTTCTAGCAAGTAACAACCGACGAAAGTGTACAGTTGAAAGCACAAACCATGTCACCCAAATACTGCAGAGCTAATTGTTGTGTAGGGTTCATGTACAGGTTAGGCGTGTGCGAATTCTTGTCCATGCCGCTTGTCACCTGTCCTTTTTTTCTGTTCACTTGTTTATTCATGTAGCTGTAACTCCTCCGCCGTTGCCTCATGGCTTAATTAACATTCTCTGTAGCATGTATGTACTAAACTGAGATCCCAGCTAGAGCACGGTACAGAGAACTACAAAATTTGATTGACATTATGTAATTTATGATGATGATGATGATGATGATGATTAAGATGATGATGCTATGGAATCACATTCTGGTCAGAGACAATATGACAGGGTTTTACTATGTTTCTTTTCTTAAAGTATCCTGGCACCAGCCGGGTCTGAAAGATACAGACATCCTCAATGTTGCTCAGGAAACTGCAACAACACTCTTAGAGATGCATGTACAAAATGTACTAAACTCGACCGAGTGGCTCTATATTCTCTATTCCAGCCAGTACAAAACTGTGAATCAGACAGGCCGACGCCAAAAACAACGGCAACAAATAAATGCCTCTGATGGAGATCAAACCCATGATCCCCTTAGCCAGTAAGTCTGGGACACTGCCCCACGGCGGTTGCTTCAATGGAATAATTCTGTACGTACAATGTTTCCACAACTGGAAGACTTGGACTACGCCGACAAAAAGTCAGTCTCTTTTCACTCAGACACTAGGTTACACAGGTAAAATTACCCCACCCGGTTTCGGGAGCAAAGAAAAGAGGCCTTAAAATTAACATTAGGAAAAATGAAGTTATGGGAACGAATAACGAGCAGTAAGGACCCATTCAGGTGACAAAAATGATAAAGAATTCGATGAATTTGTCTACCAGGGCAGCATCAACAAAAAGATGGTACGCCTGATCAAGACATCAGAAGCTGCATCATTAAGCTAGGCGCGCTTTCAGCACGCAGTGATCTATACAGGCCTCTCACAAGATCAGACAAATGTGATGTCTGTTCTGTCACATCGCATAGAGGACAGAACAGAAAGCCCGAACACTCACAAACTTCAGGCATTCATAAACAAATGCCTTAGAATCATTCTCAACATCCAATAGCCATGAACATTCCTAACACAAATCTGTGGGAGAGCATTAAGCGACATCCTATAGACACAGAGTTAAAGAAAAAGAAATGGGATGAAATCTTCCGAGATTCCGTAAGGCGAGTATTACAAGACAGGTACTCGACTAGAACCCCCAGAGGATGATAGAGAATGGATTGATCTAGATAGGCATGACGTTGGTACTAGGGTACTGACATGACATAGGTTCGGCTGAAGAGGTCAGCCCCAACCCGAGTCCCCTAAAGGAGAATACTGGCCAAGGGGCTGAGCATACTATTCCAAACTTTGTAACGAAATGAGCACTTACCTAAAGCAGTAGGATCGGGTCCAGTGGTCCAGTTGGCAGTAACAGAGGAGCGGTTGTGAGGTGGGTTCGAACCATACAGATGATAGCCACGCTGAGGTTTACCCGCACCACGTACACAAAGAAAAAGCCGAAAATGCCAGAGCAGCCAAATTCCAGCGTTGAGAACATAAGGACCGAACTGATAGAAAAAAGAGACATACACACGTATGGCCATTTGCATGTGTCTGGTTTGTTTACACACACACACACACACACAACACACACACACACACACACACACACACACACACACACACGCGCGCGCGCGCGCGCGCGCGCGCGCACACACACACACAAAACACGCACTCACACGCACACGCAGAGAGAGAGAGAGAGAGAGAGAGAGAGAAAAGAGAGAGAGAGAGAGAGAGAGAGAAAAGAGAGAGAGAGAAAAGAGAGAGAGATAACGATAACGATAATTTATTCAAGAAAGGCCACAGCCCCATTTGATGGGGTATTGACATATAACTGATGTAACAACAAAATTAATATACAAGCACATATAAACAAATTCAAGTCAGATAGCTCCTCCTCTTGAAGGATTTATACAAATATGAAGCTAGATTACCAACACCATTCTCATTTCTTGACGACAAAAGCAAGACAAGCCTAAAAAATGATGGACGTCGATAATATTTCAAAGGAATATATTTTTTGTCTTAAATCTGTAAGCAAAGGACAAACAAATAGAAAATGAAGTTCGTTCTCAGGGGCAGACTTGCACAATGGACATAAAACATCTAATTCTGTATGAACACTGTAACGTTGCCTGTGTACAGCAATATCAGATACACCGAATCTAAACTTAGTTAGTGCAGATCTGACAAAACTATTAATATTCATCGACAGATAAGGTTCCGCTTCCATTACCTGATTTGTCTTTAGAAATCGAAACAAAGAAAACCTCTCACTGTTTTTAATATGACTATTCCAGTCTTGCAAGTTACAATCAATTATTCTCTGCTTAAAACAAGCCAAAAATGTTTTAACACATCCAACACTCTGTTCTAACCAAACAAACGAAAACCCATAACTACAAAGACATTTACGAACAGAAGTTGCCCAAGTTGATTTACCTCTAGAATCTAAATCAAACAATACTTTGTATGCTTTTGCAGGTAATCTGTGTTCTCCCATACGTACGAGCTTAAGCCAATAACTAATACATTTCACGTATGAATTTACATAAATGGATATCTGCCAAGCTCACCATAAACCAAATCATTAGGGGTTTCGTCTATCCACATGCAAAAAGCGTTTCATAGCAAATAATTGTAATTTTTCAATTTCATGTCCTTTATCCAATCCCCAAATCTCGGCGCCATACTGTACAATAGGCTGCATTTGGGGCATCAAACAATTTAAAAAATAATTTAACCGAAACACTTTCAAATTTATAAAGCAAACTTAAAAAAAGCTATGACAGCACGCTTTCCTCTGTTAACAAGATCGTGACAGGCAAACGTAAAGCTAAGTTTTATTGAAAAATATATGCCCAAGTACTTGTAAGCATTTACCACCGACATTTGGCGAACTTCCATGCATTTTACACAATTATATAATTTACCTTTGATTCCATTTTTGTAAGTATCGGCCACAAAAATTTTCTTGAAATGGAGTCAAAGGCCTTTTCAAAGTCTATAAAGGCAACATATAGCTTACGGTTATTAGAAAATTGTTTCTGGACAGCTGCTAACAGAGTAAACATATGATCAATTGTAAAAAAAGTTTTTCTTGAACCCTGCCTGGTGATCACCTGTTATATTGTTTACTTCAATCCATTCTGACAATCTCTTGTTAATAATAGAACCAAATACTTTACTTGCAACATCAGACAAGGAAATTCCTCTGTAATTGTTAGGGTCATTCGTATTACCTTTTTTAAAGAGAGGGAAAATAAATGATTTGTGCCAATCTTCAGGATAAATTCCATTGTCAAACAAATTATTGAACAATGTAACCAGAAAATCATTCCAACATTCCAACATTTAAAAAAAAAACTCACAAATCATGCCATCTGGACCAGCTGCCTTTCCATTTTTTAGCTTTCTTATTGCAGCAACAACTTCAATTTTGCTTATAGGACGATCATAATATTCTATATATCCGTTGTCGAGTATCATATCATTTTCTAGAATTTCAGTTTCTGTCGTAGAATCCTTAAAATGCTTAAAATGATTATACCATTCATCCAAAGTGATTTTGTTTTGATTATATACTCGCTTTGAAATACTGTACGTACATTTCTCCGAACTCTTGCTGACTATCAATACTTGTGATCACTTTTTCAAACAGTAAATCGTTGTGTTGTTTCTTCTTTCTTTGTAATAAATTTTTATACTCACGTCGAGCTACACAGTATAGATGTCGGACATCTTTATCTAACGTGTTGCAAAATGTTCTTAACAATTTTCGCGCATTTTGTCTTTCAATTTTACATTCGGCATCAAACCAATCATTCGGTCGTTTCACTCTGTTTACACAAACTTTACGTTTCATACTGTCAGCAGTTTGTTTTTACAGAACTGTTAAACAATTTAAGTGCATCATTATATTTACATAAACTAAATCCATAGCACGAAATAACTGTAATTTGATTTCCTGTGAGTTCATTGTGTCTATGAAATTCAAGGCATAATCCTTATCCCACACAAACTTTTCAATATACTCTCTCCTTTTTTCATTTTCATTCGCACCCACATTTGTTCCTAGAACTTTACGCTAAGTTCCAAAGGCATATGATCAGATTCCAATCGTTCGTTCACACACAATTTACAAGAAGAGTTTATAAAGTCAAAACGTTCACATGATGCTATAAAGTAATCATTCACACTACAACCTGATTCACACACATATGTAAAGTGACCACTGATGTCACTCGAACAAAGACCATTAAGGATGTACAGACCCAAAGCATTACACATGTTTAGCAGACGTTTACCATATTCATTCAACACCTTGTCTTGAGACTGTCGCTTAACTTTAGACGAATCAGATTTGTCAAACCATGAAAACGTTTTAATATTGTCATCACATTCTGGAGATATGTCTGCTGTTCGACCGTTAAAGTCACCACATATCAATATTGACATCTTATCACTGAAACATATATTATTTACAATACAATCCTCAATTTGACTGATCCCATTATCCACGTTTAACACAGAATAGTATGGTGATTTCTCGTGGAACATATGTACATAAATATAAATATCATTTGATAAGCAGAACAAATTTTTATCAAAAACAAATAATAACACATTATCATAATGAAAAAACAACTTGTTTCACATATTTCACAAGACTATTCCTGAAATTAAACATATTACTCCCCTGATCCCTTCCTCGCTCAGTAAACCGCAAAGCAGGCTTTACAAACACAGTATGGTCACTAAACACAGTAGACTGGAATCATCAACAAAAGACTCAACAAGACAGACAAAATCAAAAGATGACACATAATCAATAAAATCAATATTAGAAAGCTTCGACAATATACCGCCTATGTTCCAATGGAGGAAAGAATAGTTTTTAATAACGGGCGTATTTACTGTAACTGGTGTGATTACAGTGGTTGGCATGACCGTAGTGGTTAGTGAATTAATGTTTATTTGTGGATCATAAACCTTATCTGTCATTATAAGCTGTACCACTGGAACACAATCCTCACAAGCACGCACATTTTTATTGGCACATTCCTCTCTTAAAGTATGTACACCAAATTCGGAGGGGACGCTTTCGGTCGATATTGGAGATGAATTGCTCTTATTCCCGTTTTGATAATGTACATAAACATTGAAGCAGAGACATTCATTCGATGATGAAATCAAAGCATTTCATTCACGCGTTTATTCACTCTACAAAATAAGCATTTATTCAATGAAGAAGATATTTTGTTCTCAGCCACTTTTTCATTACACACATAAACTTTTGAAGACAAATAAGCATTAAACACGACAGAAAAACACTTTCATTCACGCTTTCATTATGTGCCTGATCCAAATTCGATGTGTTGCCAGGCACACATTTATCGGCCACCGTGAAAACATCTGAATGTGTTCGTTTGAACGACGCACTGCACGCACAGTATCTGTCGTGAACTTCACAGCTAAACACGGGACGTTGACACAAAATGTGTCACCCGTCCCAATCCGAACTGCACGTGCTGTGCGATCCTTCCCTTCTCCTGTACACGGTGTTACACTTGTTTCTGTACCCTCCGCGTTTTTATTTAGGTATGATTTGGATGAATTAAAATTGTTTTGATATTTCTCTTACAGGCCGGCCAGACCTCTAGGTAGACAGTTTCAGATTACTGTCTTGGGCAAGGTAATATTTTTTGCCTTCAATCACCAGGTGATCAAAGATCATTGATACCTTTTTCTTTTCTTTTCTTGCGTCTTTCAGATGAGGGACAAGTTTTTTTTCGAATTTCTCTCACTCGCTGGGAAAATCTTCACCACAAATACACTTGTACCACGTAGCTTGTGCCTGGCACCCAGTATTGATTCCTTATCCTTAAAAACGGTACAGCAACCAATGATTGGAGAATCATGTTTCGCATTCAATCTGTGGAGCCTGTCAAATTGTACGTCTCTCGCCAGTTTTAATTTATCAGCCAGCAAATCATGCACAAGGCCCTCACAGTCTTGCTGGTTTCCCGTTCTCTCCTGGGAAAGCCATGAAATATTACATTGTTTCGCTTAGAACGACATTCTAAGTCATCTGTCTTTTGTTCAAGTTTCAACACCTGTTCATTCATCTCTCGTTCTGTGCCTTCAGGTTTTCATTATCCCGTCTGAGATCAGCGACCTCCTTTGTCAGAGACAAAAGGTCATCATGCAGTCCGGCATACATTTCCTTCATGTCCCTCCCTGTCAGCTTTCATGTCATCGAACTTACAGTTCAGGTCCTGTATGAAGACAGCACATCACGGAGACTGGGTTCTGCATCCATCCGGGAGGGAGAGGACTTGGATGTGTGTGTGTGTGTGTGTGTGTGTGTGTGTGTGTTGTGTGTGTGTGTGTGTGTGTGTGTGTGGTTCTCTTGAAAAAGGGCCAAACTCCCTTGCCACAGTTTTCTTGACAGTATTTGATTAAACAGTGACCCTGTATAGAATTGTGTTTCAGAAAAGCACTACTAAAACTTCCTTACTATATTTATGAAATCTTCCCAAATTATCAAAGAAACTGAAAAGATATATAGAATGTCATGAAAACAGAAAATAAGATCACCTATCTTATCAGACTTTTCCCTTATCCCATACCTGTCAAAACAGCAGCTAAGGAAAGTGCACAAAAACACACAATGATTAATATATGGAGCCAATATATACCCTTTGCCATCTTGGATGTCATCTTTATCACCCCCGGATCGCCCATACCCGCTGTTGTAGTGTGTCACCACTGATTTGTAAGGAAAAAAACACCAGCCAGCCTCTGGTGTGGAAGATGGAAATGTCTTGTCCGGTCCCCAGCAGAGATGGCAGGATCTGTTCTTGTCAGTCTGCTGGTGGACGAAATGAAATTCAGAGACCCAGATTTTGAATGTATTCATCTACAAGAGAAGGCGTGAGAGGGACTAATAAGGTGTGACCTGTGCGGGCCCAAATAAGACAGAGACAGTCCCGAAGGGAGAATGGTAAAAGGAGAGAGGTGGTGCGCCCCCTAGCTCCCGCACCCCCCCCCCCCCCCCCACCCCACCCCACATCATCCCCTTCCTGAAAAAAGTGAAGGACATCATACTTTGTGAGCACGATAGTAAAGCGACACAGAATTGACAGGCAGGAATGTCTGCAAACATGAGAGTGAGAGAGAGAGAGAGAGAGAGAGAGAGAGAGAGAGAGAGAGAGAGAGAGAGAGAGAGAGACAATGACAATGACAATGACAAATTTTTATTGTGTATAGGCCTGTGGCCCGTTACAATGAAGAGAAGGCAAACAACTGTTAAATTGGAAACGAGACAAACAAACGTAACATTCACACATTGCCAGAAATCCCATATCAACCGCAATAATCTCAGAAAAATGTGTTCATAAAGCAAAACTTGCTCTGCGTTTCAAAGCCAAAAAGAGGAATTTAGACAAATTCAGTTGAGTATCAAGGCTACTACTCAAAATCCTTGTGCATTGGTCACGTTTGGTAGATAGGTCCCTGCACGTTGAATGCAATATTTAGCTCGTAGGTCACTATATTGTTGGCATTCGAATAGAACATGGAATTCGTCCTCATCGTCCGCCTGGCATAGGGACAACCAGGTTGATCTATTGCCGAAAAGCGGAAAACATGGCTGTTTATGCTCGAAACTCCCATTCTAAAACGCACGAGGGCAGTTTTAAATTGCCTGTTCTTAATGAATTCAAAATACTTTTCACGTTCAAAGATGCTTTTAAATGAGTAGTATAATTCAAACCGATTGCTCTCTGATACATGAGCATACCAACGTTGGCAAAAACAGTTCTGTAGGCGTTCTCTGAATAACTGTATAAAGCGTTTCTCGTCGCCTACCTCTCCAAACATCCAGACATACCCAAAACCGTTTGAACATAGCAGCGTTTTAATATGTGTGACCCAATTTTTCATCTTTTTGTTTCTATTTTGTAAATCAAAAAGCATATCATAGGCTTTTCTGGAATACCTTGTCAGTGGTTGCCTGCGTAGTCTGAACCAGAACTGAATACATCTCGTTGCTGAAGTAATATATAACGGAAAACGCCCCAGTTCTCCATAAACCATATCATTAGGTGTAAATGGAGGGACGTTCAGCAATAGCTTACAGGCCTGCAAATGAACTTTTTCGATGGATTCTCGTGGTTTGAACCCCATAGTTCCGACCCGTATAAAAGAAGGAACAACTTGGGCATCAAAAATCCTAAAGAACAGTTTAGGTGAAAAGCAGCTGAGTTTTCTTAACACTTTCAGAATTTCTATGGTAGCTTTCTTACCTCTAATGCAATGATCGTGGCCAGAAGTAACATCGAAACTAAGCTTTGTTGAAAAAGTAACACCTAGATATTTATAAGAATTTACAACATCTAACTGCTTATCACCAAAGAACCAACATTCCTTTCTACTTAAATAGCCACCTTTCCGAAAAAACCATGACTTTAGTTTTTTCCAGATTAACTTTTAAACATAGTCTTTGAGCACACTCAAATAAAACATTAAGTTGATTTTGCAGCCCTGCTATAGTCGACGACATGAGAGCGATGTCATCAGCAAATAACAGTATGAAAATTTCTACATCGTTAGGGATGAATTGTATTCCATGCTTGCCACGTGAAAGCATGTCACGTGCAAGCTCGTTAATAAATATTGAAAATAAGGTAGGACTAAGGCAGCAACCCTGTTTTAGACCTTGCAAACATTCAAAATAATCAGTGTAAGAGTTACCACATCTGACACATGATTTAATGGTGCTGTACATACTTTTCAAAATATTAAACAGGTTTCCTTTGACGCCATTCGTGAGTATTTATATTAAACAAAAGACTATGTTGTACCATATCGAACGCCTTTCTGAAATCGATAAATGCTACATAAAATTTATTGTTCCTTGATAAATGTTTTTCTATGCTAGCATACAAAGTGAAAATGTGATCAGTAGTGGAATAAGATTTTCTAAACCCAGCTTGAGCATCAGAAATAACTTCGTTGTTTTCAGCCCAGGAAATGAGCCGTTTATTCAATATGTGCGTAAAAATCTTACACAAATGACTAATCAAGGAAACACCACGATAATTGTTCGTATCGTTCACATCACCTTTTTTATGCAACGGAATAATTATTGATTTAGTCCATTCTTCAGGGAATACACCATCTCTGAAAAGTTTATTGAAGTATTTAACTAGAAAGGGGACTATCGAATCTCCTGAGGCCTTTATGACTTCACTTATCAAAGAATCAGGACCAGCTGCTTTGCCACACTTAAGACTCTGGATGGCTTTCTTTACTTCCTCTATTGTAATTTCAGCGTCCAGAATAGGGTCAAATGCCATATCAGAGACATCCAGTTTTGGATGGTCCGCATTTTGGACAAAACCAAGGTTTAACAAGTGTTCAAAATGGTTAAGCCACTGATCCTGTGAAATAGTATTACTTACTTGGGAACGACTGCGATACTTATTGATTTCAGACCAAAAGGCCTGAGAATCATCTACTACTTGCATTAAGCAGTTAATGCGTTCAGTTTTAAAACTACGTTTCTTCATGTACTTAAGTTGATTGTATTCTCTCCTCATTTGTACATAGGCACATTTATCAGCTGGATCTACAGATCTCTTAAAAATGGTCAAAGCCTTCCGAACTCCCGTCTTCTTGTTTTGACATTCGTCATCAAACCAAGATTTTCTCACAACCCTGCTTTTTGAAGAACGATTTTGGCGCATACAAGCGCTGGCATTCATTAAACAATTAGTAAATTCATACAGTGCTCTGTTAACACAAGCATCAATCATATTGGCAGCATATTCTAGATTGCTGCAAAAAAGGTTGATAGTACTGTTATATATGTATTCTGATAATCTATCCCTTTTCCATACAGTTACATTTTCTGAGATAGGTAGAGGTGGCAATGGTGTTTTGCCTGTAATTTCTAGCAGGATTGGCATGTGCTCTGATTCTACCCTGCACCTACAGAAAAGTTCACAACGTTGTCTAACAAATCGTTAGAAATAAGGCAATAATCTATGACACTACACCCATGGGAAGATACAAATGTAAAATCACGACTAAAGCTACCTCTGTTGTACCCATTCAGAATACAAAAATCGAAACAAGCACACAAATTTAATAAATTTTCTCCAAAAGCATTTAACATTGTATCCTTAGACAAACGTGTTTTCTTGAAAAACGGGGTCGAATTGGAAGGGTCAGTTAGTAGATCAGTGTGTGACCACGTTACTTGGAGGTCTGCTGTCCTTGCATTAAAGTCCCCGCAACAAATCAGCTGAGCCTGTGGATAACGGTTTGTCAAGTCCAGGATGCAGTGTTCTATGGCGTCAATGTGGCAATTCAAATTAGATGATTGGTAGTGCACTGAACCAGAAGGAGGGACATAACAAATATTAACAGAATGTCATTGTCCCCACAAAGCATGCTTTTAGACATCTTAATACACACCACGTGATCGGTATTAACTTTAATTGATGTAATGTGCTTACTAAGTATTTTATTGACTAGTAATAGAAGTCCTCCAGACCTACGTCCCATAAATGAATATTTAATGGCTTTTGTCCTGAATTTCATGTAACCATTGAAGACACCATCCAAGTCGAACATATCATCTAGGTACGTTTCTATCAAACACACAATATCAAACTTTTGTACAAAGAAGAAAATCAGTATCTGCCAGCTTACTGGCCAAACCATCTATGTTCCAGGAGAGACAGGACAAGTTCTTGGAGTGTCCACAAAATGTAACGGGCCGGCCGAATCCCTATTTGTTAGAATGTGCAACAGAAGAGCCATCTTTGTCTCTGAACTTGAACTTCTCAGTAAGCCGTGTCTGTTTGCTTCTGTCATTGAGTCTGCTTTGTTTACTTTTGTTTCTGTTGTGTCTGCGTGTGAGTGGAGCTCTTTGCGGTGTTGGGTTTGAAGTTTCGTTTCATGGGTTATGCTGGTAGACATCAGACCCTGGCTGGGATCACCTGGGGTGGCAGTGGCACAGCCGTGCACATCACCACCAGTGATCACACTGTTGCGCTGAGGTACAGACTGCGGCTGACATTGCAGGACTGGTCCACCAGGCAGGGGGTCAGGCTGGAGGTGGGATGACGATGGGGGGTGGGATGACGATGGGAGATGGGATGACGATGGGAGATGGGATGACGATGGGAGATGGGATGACGATGGGAGGTGGGATGACGATGGGAGGTGGGATGACGATGGGCGGGGGTAGCTTGCTGGGGGGTCTGAAGACTGGCTTTCTACGTCGTAAAACGTGACTGGTGGGCTGTGGAATGGTGCTGTCAGGCTTACAGCGGGTGTGCTGGTTGCCTCTTTTTCCTGAACTGAGGTTCGGCAAGTGTTTTGCCTTCTTAGAGGACTCAGCCGAGTGGGGGACAAACGGGAAAGATGGGAGGAGGTGGGCTGATCTGTTTGACAGGGAATGAACAGCGGGTCTGTTCCCTGCCCCAGCTGTCATGTCCTGAGCATCACCATGCACCGCTGCTGACTGCAGTGCCGCACTCTCTTTACGCTCGTTAGAATTCACCTTGGCTTCTGGTTCCGCGGTTCTAGCAAGGTTCATCCCAACGTTGTCACCTGGTGTGTAAGAACTTGCATTGTAATTTTCAGTACATTTCGGGTCGCTGCGAGTCTGAGTAGGCAGTGATTGAGACTGAGTACTTCTGCTGGATAAGACTGGATTTATCTGCCTGTTCTGTTGTCTGATTGTCGCCTTGTTAAGGGTGGGGAATTCCTCCAAGTCAGCAGCAAGGGGGGCAAAGGGGAATCCCCTTTTGGCTGTCCAGTGTGATCTGTACTGTTGATACTGTTCTGCCTGACTTTATGTTGAGAACTGTTCTGGGCATTTCTCCCTCGAAATCCATCCTTGTATTTCCTTGTTGCATTGAAACATAGTTGACCTCTGAAAAAATAAGCCTGTCTCCCTTCCTCTCTGTGATGTTTCAGTGCAATGTACTGCCGTCTGGTGAGGTCCGCGGCCACACGGATGCCTTCTTCATCCGCCATTTCTTCTCTGTGCTCTTTTTCTTGCAGCACTGACAGTTTGTCTGGCCAGTGATGAAGGGCGGCAATCAACGGCCGGGGACGGACGGTATCGCCTTGTGGGGGTCCGACTCGGTGCGCTCTCTCCACGTCACCGCAGCTCCATGTCTTAGAGGGGTAGAAACGATTCAGTAGCTGAACGACTTTCCGGTGCATGCACGGTAATCTTCGTTTGGGCCTTCAGCAACATTGAAAAATTTGACATTGTTCCTTTTCGAAAATGATTCTAACCTGTCCACATCCTGTTCGAGAGTGTCAAATGCCGTTGACAAATGTTCCTGCTGGTCATACACTGTGTCACATGTACTTTGTATATTGACACTGGTCTGTCAGACTGGCCACTTTCTGCTTCAGCTGATCGTTTTCTGTCTGCAGACTGTCGCACCACGTATGCAATGAACCGATATCAGCACAAACGGCAGCATGATGTTGTTGTATCTGCTGAAGTTGTGTCAGAACTTCATCGGTTGTGACGTACTGTGATGGCATTATGTTTGAGCTGTGATAGGAGGCAGCGTTGGGAACGGGGGAACGCGCGGAAATGGAAGGCCTGACATCGTACTGGCAAGATTGCGACAGGTTGGACAATACCTGCTGATTTCTTGTCCTGCCGTCGACACCACCCGTCGCGCTGACTGGTCCTGGGTTACTTTCGACGTCCATGCACATCAGCAGAAATTTGAAAAGAAACACTGCCGCTAAGGCTGAAGCACAACGCCCCAATTTATGAGGGGCTGTGTTGACTGAATCCGAGTAGGAGTAGTGCATGAACTGAAAAAAGAGAGGCGGAAAGTTCGTACGAATATGAACACACCGCAATCTGCTGAAGTCACAGTGAAGAGGTACGAATCTCACACCACTAAACCGTGCGCCGTGTAGGCCTAGCTGTTGTCTTCTGGCCATGTAGTTGACGTATGTCCACAAAAACGATCCACAACTTACTCTGAAACTTTCAAAATTTGCAGGCATTGTAGTACTTGTTAATGTCTTATTTTGAACAAATTCCTTGCGGTTCCTCCTCTTAATCCGGTCAAAAATAATTAGAAAAGCAACTAATTGAGCAGAGCGAAAATTTCCGTGACCTGCCAAGCTTGTGAACACAGCTCGACTCCGAGAGAAGAGAGAGAGAGAGAGAGAGAGAGAGAGAGAGAGAGAGAGAGAGAGAGAGAGAGAGATAGACAGACAGATAGACAGACAGCCAGACAGAGAGTCAGACAGGGTCAGACAGACAGAGAAAGAGAGACAGAGAGACAGTGAGACACAGAACGTAGAAGAAGAAGGAGGAGGAAGAGCAGGAGCAGGAGCAGGATGAAAATTAGGAGAGAGAGAGAGAGAGAGAGAGAGAGAGAGAGAGAGAGAGAGAGAGAGAGAGAGAGAGAGAGAAGAGAGAGAGAGAGAGAGAGAGAGAGAGAGAGAGAGAGAGAGAGAGAGAAGAAGAAGTAATAATTTTATTCAGACAAGGCCTAGGCCCCTTACTGAAGGTCGATGTACACATAACTAAGCAAGAGAACAGAATCCAATGTCATATCTAAATGAAAGAACCAATCAACAAAATTAGATCCTTCATGTCATACACTGAAAGATAGCGTTTTACTAAGTCATAATTTTCAGCGTATTAACGCCAGATAAACATGTGTTTTTATTTTTTGTTGTAGTCTTATACCTTGTCGACATAAGCAAAGTTAACCTGAAACTGCATGGAACCTTGTGGTATTTCGAGTATGTAAATTTCGTTCTAAGATCACTCAGGCAAGGTTGCAAAATGAAAAGCGTGATTCATCTTCTTTACAAATGTTGCATAGACAGCATGTAAGTATATTTTCATTTCTGACACTATATCTAAAGCAATGGCAACCAACACTAGACACACCAAATCGAAACTTGGTCAATTCACTTTATATATATATAATATATATATATATATATATATATATATATATATATATATATATATATATATATATATATATATTTTATATTTTTTTTTTTTTTCAAGCTCAGTATACGGTTCTCTCAAATGAGCAGTTTTAAAGAAATATTTAGAAAGAAAGAGGGTTACTTACCGCCAAGGACATAGATAAACAAAGTATAGGACAAGACACAATGCGTTTTCGACCTCTTGAGTCTTCTTCAGGGAAAAAACTAATAACATTTAGGACAGTGAAGACGAGGAACGAGAAACCACTTGTCTTTCATATTCGCTGCACGACCAAAATGGCCGCCGGACATAAACGAGGCCACCCAGGAGGGATCATGGGAGAGGATATAGTGAGGAGGGTGGGGGTGGGGAGGGGGTTTGTAGCTTGTTTTTGTAGAATAGTATGATATATTAGTGACGGTAGTGATTATGGTGAATTGATAATAGTGTTTAGTAAAGCCAACAACAACAACAACAACAACAAAAAGCCAAAAAATGTAGAACAAAAACGAAGAAGTAAACGACTTTAATGGGTGGTAATGGTGATGATAGTAGTTATGTGTGGGTAGTTGTATTTTGGGGGTTGGGGTAATGCTAATAAAATCAGATGTGGGGAGGGGGGAATGAAAAAAAAAGAATAAATGAAATAAGATAAAATAAATGAATAAATAAATTCTAAAAAGATACAATAAAGATGCAAAATAAATAAATAAATAAAAATGAAATGAAATAAAATAAATGGAGGGTGTCTACAACTTCTGTTGCAGCCACCCCCATTCATTTCATTTCATTTTTTAAATTTATTTATCAATTTCTTTTTAATCTTTATTGTATCTTTTAAAATTCATTTGTTTTGTTTTATTTTATTTTACTTTATTTATTTTATTTTATTTTATTTTACACCACCACCCCCCAAACTGATTTTATTAGCATTATCTACACCCCCACATACAACTACCCACACATAACTACTATCATCACCATCACCACCCATCAAAGTCGTTTATTTATTTTTTTTATTTTAATTTTGTTGTTGTTGCTTTTTGGAGCTTTTTTTCCTTTTTTTTTCCTTTTTGGGCCTCACTGACCACTATCATCAATCACCATAATCACTACCGTCACTAATATATCATACGCTGTTGGTTCGGATGAGGAATTTGCACAGGCCCTCGATGTCAGGCGCCTGAAACTCAACCTGCCACGAGCAAACGAAACTGAAGATTGGGAGAAACTGGATGCAAAAATCGTCCAAAGACTCGATGCACTGATAGGGAAAAGCACCCTGGAACACAAACTAGCCACATATGGGGACATTGTGTATGCCACATGTAGAGACGCCTATGGAGTAAAACTACCCAAAGAGAAAACACCTCCAAAGAAATCCAGACGCCAAGAAAAGATGGACAAGATCAGAGTCCAAAAGAACAACCTCAAGAAGCAAATGAAGACCGCACTGCCAGCTGAAAAACAAGGCTTGGAAAAACTGGGAAGACCTGAAAGGAAAACACAGCGCCCTCAGCAAAGCGGAATCTGCGAGGAAGAGGAAGAGCAAAAAGAAGAAGACACAAGAGCGCTTCTTCAGAGACAACTTCCAGTTTGCCAGAACACTGTTTGAGCAGCCAAAATCTGGGACCCTAAGTGTGGACAAAGGAGTTCTTGAGCAGCATCTGAGGAAAACATACTCTGACTCACAGAGCAAAGCACCACTCGACATTCAAGGTCTGGTGTGGCCAACCAACCCTGAGGAACAGTTCAATGGCAAGCCTCCAACATTGGCGGAAATCAAGAAGGTGGTCGACAAAGCCAGAGCCAAATCATCACCAGGGCCAAACGGAATACCTTACCAGCTTTACAAGAAATGTCCCAAGGTGCTGGAGTGGCTTCACAGGCTGCTGCGATCGGCTTGGAGAAACCAGAAGATCAGCGGCCAGTGGATGACGGCAGATGGTGTGTACATCCCCAAAGAGCAAAACTCAAGTGACATCAGCCAGTTCAGGCCAATATCACTACTGAACGTCGAAGGGAAAATCTTCTTCTCTGTCATGGCAGCAAGGCTGACCAAGTACCTGATGGAAAACAAGTACTTGGATGTGTCAGTCCAGAAAGGTGGCATCCCAGGCGTGGCTGGCTGTGTAGAACACGCCACAATGATCTGGGACGCAATCCAAAAAGCAAAAACAGAAAAGAGAGACCTGGACGTAGTGTGGCTTGATCTGGCAAACGCATATGGATCTGTACCCCATGAGATGATACAGTTGGCTCTTGAGATGTACCTTGTGCCAAAGAACATCCGCGACATGCTCAAGAAGTACTTCAATGGCTTCTCAATGCGGTTCTCTACCAAGGAGTACACAACTGATTGGATCAACTTGGAAGTGGGCATTGCAATGGGCTGTGCAATTTCCCCGATACTGTTCGTGCTGGCAATGGAACTCATCTTGAAAGCAGCAACAAACAACGTGAGACAAACAGACCTTGGCGATGGATACAAGATGCCTCCTCTCAAGGCCTTCATGGATGACACTACAGTGATTTCATCCAGAGAAGACGAGACACGTCATGTGCTGGAGAGGCTGGACGACATAGTTGCCTCATCCAGAATGAAGTTCAAGCCAAAGAAATCACGGAGTCTCTCACTGAGGAAAGGAAAAGTGGCCGAATCTGTGGTCTTCAGTGTTGCCAACCAGGCCATTCCAACAGTCACAGAACAACCAGTCAAGAGCCTTGGAAGATGGTATGATGATACGCTGAAAGACACACAAAGAGCAAAAGAAACCAAGCAGATGGCGGAAGAAGGCTTGGAGACAATTGACCAGTGTGGGCTCCCTGGCAAATACAAGGTCTGGTGTCTGCAGTTCATGCTGATACCAAAGCTCCTATGGCCTCTGATGATATACGACATCTGCACCAGCACAGTGGAGGCAATGGAAGCCAAAATCAACAAGTTCACAAGGAAATGGCTTGGTGTCCCACCCTGTCTGACTGACATCGCGCTGTACTGTCGCCAGCAAAGCTCAAACTACCACTGAAATCCATCCTGGAGGAATACAAAGCAGGGAAGATCAGACTTCAAAGCATGCTGGAGGACTCAGGAGACAAGGTGGTAGAAGCAATCAAGCCCAGCTGAAGACAGGCAGAAAATGGAAAGTTCAAGAGGCGATGGATTCTGCAAAAGAAAGTCTCAAGATCAGAGAAATAACAGGACACACACAGACCAACAGACAAGGACTGGGGGTGACCAAAACTGAATGGTGGTCAAAGGCCAAAGGAAAAGCCAAAAGAGACATGATGATTCAGGAGATGAGAAAAGAAGAAGACCAAAAAAGACTCCAAAAAGCAGTCCAGCAGAGCCAGCAAGGGCAATGGACAACGTGGGAGAATGCACTCCAAAGAAGTCTCACTTGGAATGACATTTGGCACATGGCCCCTCTCAGGATCAGCTTCATTCTCAGATCTGCATATGACCTTCTGCCCTCAAATGCAAACCTGGTGAAGTGGGGGAAAACAGACGATCCTGCATGCCCCCTCTGCCATGAAAAACAAACAGTGGAGCATGTTCTAAGCTCATGTAAAGTAGCCCTGGCTCAAGGAAGGTACACATGGAGGCACAACCAAGTGCTCAAAGAGATTGTACAAGTAGTCTGGGCTAGTACCAACACCACAAAAGGGAGAATCAGGACTCCAAAAGCACCCGCAACATTCTTCACGGCAGGAGGCAGCAAATCATGGCCAAGAACAACAGTGCCACTCGAAACATGCAGGCAGAGTCTGCTGGATGGGGCAGATGACTGGGAGTGCACTGCAGACCTCCCAGAATGGAAGAGTCACCCAGAGATCATCAGCAAGAGTGGAATGAGACCAGACATAGTAGTCCACTCTAAGTCAACCAAGCAGCTGATCATGATCGAGCTCACGGTGCCATATGAGAACAGAATGGAGGCAGCTCAAATCTACAAGACTGAAAAGTATGCTGATCTGGCAAACAGCCTGAGGAGAGAAGGCTATCAGGTCAAAGTCCTCACTGCAGAAATTGGAGCTAGGGGATTTGTAGGAACGTCTGCATACAGCCTCATGAAACAGCTCTCAGTTGCAGGGAAGGAAAAAGCCAGAGCCCTGAGAGCAATGGCAGAAGCGGCAGAGAGGTGTTCAAGCTGGATCTGGTCAAGGAGGAACAAAAGTGAACTTCATAAGGCTTAAGTTCCCTACAAATATCAGGTGTCCCTGTGGCTCAGTGGTTAAAGCGCGAGTCATTAAGTAGAAAATGAGCATGTCCAGAGGGTCATGGGTTCGAATCCCAGCCATGGCTCGTCCCAAGATGGGGAAAAAAAAGGGGCAGCAGAGGACATCCGGAGTCATGAACCGGTGTGGCCCAACCCCCCTAGAGTGTCAGGAGATAAGGGCCGAAACACTTGCTTGAAGGGGCTTCTCTTCTGAGGACTCTCTGCTGCCACGCTCTCCACGAGTTTCTTTCTACTCATACTATTCTACAAAACAGTCTACAAACCCCATTGTTTCACACCCCCTTCCTTACCACCCCCCCCCCCCTCCCTGCACTATCTCCTCTCCCATGATCCCTCCTGGGTGGCCTCGTTTCCGTCCGGCGTCCATTTTCATCGTGCAGCAATACGAGAAGATATGTGGTTTCTCGTTCTTCGTCTTCACTGTTCTAACTGTTATTTGTTTTCGCCTGAAGAGGACCCAAGAGGTCGAAACGCATTGTGTCGTGTCCTGTGTTTGTCTATGTCCTTGGCGGTAACCAACCCTCTGTCTTTCTGTGCTGTTTTTGTGTTTGAATGTTTGGAATTATTGAATGGTTTCTCCTCTACGGTTTTCTCTCTCTATATATATCTATATATTTATGTTTGTGCATAAAAAACCCCTTCATAACTGTTTGATAGACTGATTATTGGTCATATTTATGTGTAAGTTGGAAGGAAATAAAAATGATTATATAAAAAAAAAAAAAACCCTCTCTCTTTCTAAATTTTTGCTTCATGTTCGGCCCTCAGTCACTCCGTTTTGAAACTTAGTTTTAAAGAGTCTGTACTGTGGACATCTCTCGCCAGAATGAACGTGATAAATCCCGTTTTGACATCTACATTGATAATTCTTTGCCTAGAAGATGTAAAAAAGAAAAGACTGATATATTTTGGACACCTTGGTTATCCCAAACAAACGGAAATCCATAAGAGTTCAGATAATGACGAGCATTCGTAATCCTTGTCTTCTGACCAATAGAATCCGAATCATATCAACGTTTTGTATGCCCTAAAAGTCAGCCTATCGCCGTTCATTCTACCAGTTTCCAGCATATATTTGATACATTTCATGCATGAATTGAGATAAATTGGATATATGCCTAGGTCACCATGTACATAATCTTATGGTGTTCGACTGTCGACATAAAAAGCGTTTTAATGCCCAAAAAATGTACTTTTTCTATGCCCGTTTTTTTTTCCTCAAAAGCCCATATTTCCGCACCTCAACAGTATTAAGCATTAGCTTAATATGAGAGTCAAAGAGTTTATCAAAGACACTGAAAGCATTGCCTTCTATTTTGTATAAAATATGAAGCAAGAAAATGACCGATTTTTCCCTTTTATTCGCTATACTTTGCCTCGCAAAACTAAAACTAGGCCTTGCTGAGAAAAACCCAAGATACTTGTTTGCATTTACTACTTGAATTTTCTCATTTCCAGACGTAAATTTCTCACTGGGCGACAATTACGCTTCCTTACGAAAAACAATTATGATAGCTTTCACCATGTTTACTTTCAGTTCTAGTTTATTTGCAGCATTATACAAGTTATTTGACTGCCTTAGTAAACCAATTACTGTCATAGACAATAGAATAATGTAATTGGCGAACAGTAGGATCAACAGTTTTATGAGGTCAAACTTAACTCCGTGAAGACCGTTCTCGATTATTTGTAAAGCCATTTCATTAACAAAATTTGAAAGCAAAACAGGACTACAAACATCACCTTGCGTTATCCCACGTGTACAATTCGACGCATCAGACTGAGTTACCCCAGACCTTACTCTTGCCTATATATTCCCTTTACTTGGTCAAAATGCTTTTAGCACAACAATACAACCGACCCTTAATTCCGTTCTTGATCAGAAATTGCTACAGTAACCTTCTTGATATTAAATTGAATACCTTTTCAAACTTTTCAAAGTCCACAAAAGCAGCGTACAACTTTCCGTTACTGGCGAATTGTTTTAACAGACACACACAGAGAGAGAGAGGAGAGAGAGAGAGAGAGAGAGAGAGAGAGAGAGAGAGAGAGAGAGAGAGAGAGACAGAGACAGAGACAGATAGACAGACAGACAGACACAGACAGACAGACAGACAAGCAGGCAGGCAGGCAGGCAGGCAGGCAGACAGACAGACGGGAGAACATGGAGTTTGGATAGACCAGATAAACGTAAAGCTATTCAGTAAGACTACAGTGTTATTAATAATATCACAAAGCTAGGCACACAATACTGTCATGAAAATGCATAATTGCTACTTGCATGGACACAGTTTACCACCAGACAACCCATTATGCAGTCAATTAACAGACATCTCTGGAACAATACAATATAGGTATCAATGGCTATTGTTATCGGGTTATAAAGAACATGTACACAAACGCGATGGTTTGTGGAAAATCAAATAATGGATTTACAAGATCAGTCCCGGTCAAACAAGGACTTCTTCAAGGCAGTTCGCTTCGTCCGACACTGTTTAATATCTTTATAAATGACATTTCAAACTGTATTGATAAAAATGATTCTCCTGTTATAAACAAGCTGAAAGAAACACAAATATCGCATTTATTATATGCTGACGACATAGTTATGTTGTCAAACACAAAATTGGGATTACAAACAAAACTTAATCAACTTCATAATTATTGTACAGAATGGGGCATGAAACTAAATAAAGATAAAACAAAAGTTGTCATATTCACTAAAACTGACTCAAAATTTTCAACCGCATTTACGTGTGGAGATGATCCTCTTGAGACAGTAAATGAATACAAGTATTTAGGAATAATTCTTCATAAAAGCGGAGAGTTACATAACGCACAAGATCATCTAGCAAAACAAGGTAACAAAGCTGTACATTCCTTTCAAAAGGTCGTTACTTTAAGAATTTGGCAAATCACATCCGTACAGAAAATAAATGTATGTAGTTTCTTGAAAAACTCATCCACTACTTTTGTCGAACAGTTTACAAAGAGAAGGTTTGCAGAGTTAAGATGGGGACTCAGAAAGTATGATATCCATTTTAACAAAAAGGGTGCCGCAGCTTTTAGGACCAGTCGAAATCATTATTTGATTTCATACAGTATTTTCCCGGTTTGAAGACGACAAAGCTAAATCGCGTCCATCTTGTTCCCCATCAGGACTCATCTGGTGGCAGGGGAACTAACAGTCCCAAACGTCTTCCATCTATATCCTGCTTTAGCTGGCAGAGATGTAGAAGTCCCTACCGTTTACTCCATCAATGAAGTGACGACTGCTTCTCACTCGGGAATTCATTACTTGTGTCGACATCTGTTGCTCTTCTCCCAAATGGTCTGAAGCAGGAGAGGTGGGTGGGTAGGTGGCTGAGGGGTTAGAGCAAGGGAAGGCAAGAAGTATTGGTGTGCATTGAATGTGAAAGAAAAAAGTGAAAAGCATGAGCATAGTAATTGTTGAGGTTTGGAATATTGGTACTGAATAACCTTTCTATTGTTTCTAAAGCATAGATCAGTGAAACTGAGGTGAAGGATAGCGGAAAATATCAGTGCAGACCAAAATTATGTGTTTTTATGTAGTAGATCACTATGCTCTCTCTCTCTCTCTCTCTCTCTCTCTCTCTCTCTCTCTCTCTCTCTCTCTCTCTCTCTCTCTCTCTCTCTCTCTCTCCTCTCTCAATCCATATACAAGAATTAGATGAAGAGATAACTAATATTGAAATAAGTTTAGCAATAAAGAAATTGAAAAAAGGTAAAGCATCTGGACTTGACGGAATACCACCAGAATTTTTTATGACCACAGAACAACACATAACCCCGTTTCTAATAAAATTATTTAATAAGATATTTCAGAATAGTTATTTTCCTATAGAATGGACAAAAGCTGTAATTGTGCCTCTTTTCAAAAGTGCGATAAACAAATCCCAGGAAATTATAGAGGTATTTCCCTATTATGCATCTTAAGTAAAATTTTCACAGCTGTAATAAATAGAAGACTATACAACTGGGCAGAGGAAGAGAACAAAATAAGCAAAGAGCAAGCAGATTTAGAAAAAACTTCTCTTACCATAGACCATATTTACACTCTGGTAACAATGATAAGTAACTGCTTGTATGGCAGAAGAAGAAGCAAATTATATGTAGCATTCATTGACTATCGATACAGTCAACAGGATAAGCTATGGGAAATCCTAAAGAAACATAAAATATCTACTAAAATGTTAAACATGTTAAAAGGAATGTACAGAACAGTTCAGGCATGTGTGAGACATGGGAATGAACTAACAGATTTCTTCGACTGTCCTCAAGGAGTGAAACAAGGGTGCTTACTATCTCCTTTAATGTTTTCCCTTTTGATAACAGAAGTGGCAGAAAAGGTAACATCGAGAGGAAGACATGGCTACCAATTTCTACCAGGAACTGAGGAACTATTCCTACTACACTTTGCTGACGATATAGCACTAATATCGATAACCCCATCAGGATTACAAAATCAACTTAGAAATCTCCAAGAGACCTCTGACCAAATAGGCCTAACAGTGAATCTACAAAAAACAAAAGTCATGGTATCAGGAAAGGAGGATACTTAGGAAGAGCAGAGAAATGGTATTATAAAGGTGATGAATTAGAAGTTGTAAACAGTTATAAATATTTGGGTTATACACTGACAACCAAACTCTCAGCAGATATCTCCCTCTCAGAATATGCAGGTAGAGCTAAAGGTAAGGTGATTGAAATAATGAAAACCATGTACAGTTTAGGACATATAGACATGAATATCTATTTTAAACTATTTGATACCCAAATCAAACCACTATTACTATATGCAGCTGAGGTATGGGGATTAACTATGTATTCAGCAGTAGAAAATGTACATCTACTTGCATGTAAAAAATATTTAGGGGTAGGAAAGAAAACACCAAATAATCTAGTGTATGGAGAGTTAGGCAGATACCCGTTTATATAGATAGTATAATAAAAGCAATTAGATTTTGGCTACGTTTAGATAAATATGCCACCTAATAGGATTCCAAAACAAGCATATGAAAGGGAAAAAAATAGAAGTAACTAAAACACAAAACTGGCACTAGAATAAAAGGATGTCTAGATAGGTATGGTTTCTCAGAGGTATGGGCAAATGAAGGGGTAAGTAATGAACATAGTTTTATAAAAGGAGTTAAAACAAAGAATTATAGATTGTTAATAACAAACTTGGCATGAGAAAATAACAAATAGCGAGAGATTCACAACATACTACACATTCAAAACCTTGCATCAAACAGAAGAATATCTACATCAAATTACTAATAACTAAATAGGAAAGCATTAACAAAAATGAGACTAGGAATAAACGAATTACATATCAATAGGAAATACACTGATAGTTTGGTGATTGCAACCTGCCCCTTTGTCCTGTTGATGAAACAGAAATGCACTTTTTAACAGCATGCCCAAATTATAACCAATTAAGAGTGAAATACATAACCAAATATTTTAACAATCTGAACACAGTTAGATTAGATAATATACTACAAAACAAAAATACAGAGATCATACGAGATGTAGCTATGTACATCTTTTATGCTCTCAAATCCAGAGAAAATCAATTATAAGGATTAAAGCTCAAGGGCTGGCAATGTGGCCTACAGGTTAAAACCGACTTGTTATACAATATACGGAAATTAGAAAGAGGAGGGAAAGATAGAAGGTTTTTGTTTTGTTTTTTGTATGAAATGGATAGAAATTTAATACACAACACGTATAAGAAGTGGGGAGGGATGGAAAGGAACAAAAATGCAACAAAACAGGATTAGATTGCTGTTGAATGTGCTGCAAATTATTTACAAATTTGATAAGCATTAGACGTGAATAAGAATGATGCTGATCATTTCATGCAGAGTGACATTATTTAGCACAACCCCTGTGTGTATACATATTGTAGCTAAATACATATACTTATTGTGATGCGTGTGTGCAAAGAATGGATCTTCTTGAGAATCTGGGTCAATGGCTAACTTTTGAGAGATTAACAAAGTCACGGTCGTTTTCGCGGCCTGCGGTCTCTTCCTTCGTGAGACGAGACAGACGACGCGCGCTGTGCGCCTAGTCTCTGCTCACACACACAGATCTAGTTTGACCTAGTTAGAACTACAAGTACAGTTCCACGCTCGCTCGAAAGGACTTTGCCCCACGAAAGAAATTTACCTCGTAAAGAACGACTTCGATTAAGGTTCGAGGTTGAAACAGCTTTCATGAAAGATTCAGTTGTTGTCGATCGATACTTGAGGTAAAATCCTGTCTGTCCCAACGTAACCTACTACATAATGAAGAAGATGAGCAAGTTTCAAGTGAACGTAATAACAAATATTAACCAACATTACATGATCAAACGGAAAATAGAAAATGTTCCAACCTGTTTCAAGATGACAGAGAGTCCAATTCAAATCATTTACATAATTTAATCCAGAGAACCACGAACATGCACGAACTCCAAAGTTGTATAAATAGCGAACGAATACTTCAACAAGGAAACACGCCATCTTACAATGTAACGCAAACAACGCTTGCTTAACTAGGCCTATGATATGGGGGTCACACAGGTCAACAGGGGTGACACTAAAATAATAGGCGCATGCGCAGAGAAAAGGAATGTACAGAGTAGGTCAGACGGATGTTATTAAACATGTTGTGCGTAACACGCTGATGTAATCATGCGATGAAGAAGATACTATATTATTAATAATAGATCTGTGTAGACTGGTTATGTAGTGTGGAGAAATGTTTGCTTGACTAGAATCATATGCGGGTACGTTCGTATATAAATGTGTGCTTGACTGAATATGTGTATGTTTTGAATTCAGGATTTGTGTATGAACTGAAAGATAATTTTGATAATTAGGGCTACACAGTACAATATAAAGAACAGGATCAAGCTGAGGACAGTAGAAGCATGGTTGAGATATAACTGAGACGATTTCGATGGAAATGTTTTAGTAACAATAAGACATCCAAGCATATGTTTGAATATGTATGAATGATACTTATGTTTAACGCTAGGGGTAAATAAAAGTGTAACAGGATATAAGATGAAAAGAACACAATATGTATATGTGTGTGTGTTGTGTGTGTGTGCATGTGTATGTGTATATATGTGTAAGTGTGTATGCACATACGTATGTATACATATATGTATGTATATGTGTGTCGACATATTAGTTTTGATGGAAATGAACAGATTCTTTGGTTGGACTGTTAGTTGGTTGACACTGAAGTTAATAGAATATTATTGTTATGCTTCAAATGTCTTGCGTATGTAGAGTGGTTATTTTGTTCTATAAATTTGAAACTGACGCTGCGAACTCTTTGTGAACGGACTTTTGGCCCCACAATAAATGGCGCGGCGTTTACCGCGCGTCAAGTGTCAAGTGTCAAGTGTCTCTCTCTCTCTCTCTCTCTCTCTCATCTCTCTCTCTCTCATCTCATCTCTCTCTCTCTCTCTCTCTCTCTCACGAATAATAACAGTCAAAAGAACATTAATAAATATATTGACAATGACAGTAGTAATAAAGGAAACAACAATAACAGCAACAACAACAACAATAACAATGATAATAATAACAATAATAATAATATAATAATAATGATAATAATAATATTCATGTTAACACTTATGATAACAACAATAATAATAAAGAAAGAAATATGATATATTATGATACATCTGTGTTGTGCAGCACTGAGTTGTGGTTTGACTGCCTTTTTGTTTTCAATGTGGTGATTGTCTGCAGTGTTCATTCCCATTGATTGATATGTCCAATCGCATAAGGACGAAGATATTGTGGTCATTGTCACATGTTCTTTCTCACAGCAAACTTTAGTTTATACGGTCATTTGTTAAATAAAGAAACGAATGAACGGTGGAATAGTACTTAAAATGACTGAATGCAACAGGACGTGTTAAATAATGTTTATCCTCATATAAGTTACCGTTTTCTATCGCTTTGTACTGTCTTGCGTTGAAACGCTTGCACGTAGTGTATCGCGAAATAAAAAATGTTGTCACTTCTTTTTGTTTTATGCTGCCCGAGCCATCAGACAAACATATACAAAAATGCAAGAACATTAATAGGTCGGCACGCCAACCATCAGGCTACACACAGAACTATATACATATATTACTACTTCAGGCACGCCAAACAGGCGCACGACACAAAATATATCTATATGTAATAGTTATCTGTTAGCGCTGCTGGTTCTAACGTCGACGTAGACAATGACGACGACGAGACGATGAAGACGACGAGACGAAGAAGATGATGAAGACAACGACTACAGCGTCAAGTCAAGTCCAACACAGGACTTAAAGAACTTCAGAGCTGTGGCTCAAAAATCTCTACCACACCCACGTCCATCTCTGCCGGCGGCAAAGTGAGTCTCCCACAGAGCTGTGGCTCACACACAAACACAACGCAGCGACAGCCTAGCCAACGGGTCGCTGGTTCAAACTCGGGAGCGGCGCTCTGGCTTGGCAGCAGCGGCGTCTCCAGCCCAACTGGCTCAGCCGGTAGTTGGTCCCTGGGCGCAGTGGCAGGTAGGGTGGTTGTCAGCACTCAGGCCGGCCACTCCACGCCGACACAAGGCGAAGAACAAGGGGCTAGATACAGCTACGGCCCCGACCCTCAATAAGTGCAGCCAGTCCCCCTCAGTCCAGGAACACTTCTACCTGGGGAAACTGATTAACTACCTTGATTGTCATGGCTACTATTCATTACAATCACGACTACATTCATATTCATTAGCCACATCCTATTTCACTAGAACTTGAGACAAACATCAGCAATATTTCTTTCTTCAACACTGCAACATTCCCTTTTCCGAATCAAACACTACAACATCCCCTTTCCAGAATCATAACACTACAACATTCCCTTTTTCCGGAAGCACAAGTCTACACAGGAAAGGATTTCCATATAAACCTTTCAGAATCTAGTTTTCCAAATTGGGGAAAGGATTTCCACCTAGACCCTCTCCAATAAACCATGAATACAATTCATTACACACAATTAATGATTACTTTCCATCAAACTATGAATGTCTTTCGTCATGTCGCAAATGTTCATTTCTTTTTCTTGTAACACGACAAGAATGTTCATTTCATTTCATAATCACCAGATTTTTAAAAGGTTTCTTTTCAAAAGATTCATCAACTTCAATATATGTTAAGGGAAAGATTTCCAAAACACTCTTGTTTACCAACACACAACTGATCAATATTCATATCAAGAGTGAGTTAAACACTCATCCACATCAAAAATTAAAACAGCATATAGAGTCTATGTCGCACACTTTGGGAGCTTATTATCCATAGCATCAAAACTCTCCCTCTTCTCGCAAACCACATTGTAAAAAAACAAACCTTTTTTCATCATGAAGTTCATAACTAGTTTAAGTCACAGAATAAACAAAATCTTGTTTCCTTTGACACTCACTTCATCTATGTTTTTTTGACAGCATTTCGTTTTGCTTGCTCAAAGTCATAGGATAACAGAACACAACAAATACTTTTTTTTCTACACAAATCCTTCACAGTGCGCTGAGAGTTTCAGTCCCTCCTAACCGGGAATGCGGTTTCGGTTTGCTAATAAATAAACATTGTGGTGATAAAATACCTGACTGCCACACAAAACGGATGGAGTCCCTCTTCAGCCTTCTGGATAGTTGCGTTGCCGGAATCACTTGCAGAGACTGCCTAACCGTTCAGCTCACCCGGCTTTTAACAGTGCACAGGTGAGCAGCATCAGGTAAAGTTTTCAACTGGCTTCCGGATGACTACCTTCCGGTTAACCCGGTTGCATAAAAAATTTGTGACTGGACGGGGAAAAGGTCCGTCACAATACTTCCCCCTCCTCAAAACAAAAACAATGTCCGAATTGATTTTACTAAGAGGAAGTAAACAGCTACAGGTCACAAAATTCCAGAAAAAATACATGAAAAGGACATCAAAACTGGGATGTACACAAACCAATGTCTAAAGGAACAGACTGGTTCTCAAAAGAACGTGAAAGAAGATCAGCGAAAATGTTCGATGATCTTGGAACTGGTTCCAATTCGAAAGAAAATTCCTGCAGAGACAATGCCCAACGCATAATTCATGAATTCTTAAAATTTGACGTTGGAAGGTACGTCAAAGGTCGATGGTCGTTTGTAGGAAAACCTGACCCCCCAAAAGGGTATCGAACGAACTTCTGAACAGCCCAGACAAGGGCTAAAACACTCTCGTTCGATGGTACTGTTGATTTTTCACGATCCAACAACTTGCGACTCCCAAACACAACGTGTAAAGTACATCATCATCCTTTTGCAGTAGTACACACCTAGCCCAACAGAACTAGCATCAGTTCTAAGAACAAAGGGCTTACCTAACTGAGGTAACAGTAATACAGGTGCTGACGACAAAATACTCTGAATCTTCTGTAACGCTACTGCACATTCAGGGGTCCAAGAAATAGATCTTCCAGCTCGACCAACATCCTTGATTAAATCAGAGAGTGGAGCATTTAAAGTGGAAAAACTGCGAATATATCTCCTGTAGAAGCTAAGCAAACCTAGCAAAGATCTGACTTGCGTTCTGGTAGTATAGGTGGGAATTCGCAGAATCTTATCTATCTTTTTCTGTTCAGGACGCATAGTACCACCTCCAACGATATGTCCAAAAATTCCAGAGAATGGAAACCTGCCTTGATTTTCGAGGGACGAGCTGTGAGGTTGAAAGACCTCAGACACGAAAGAACACCTTTCACATGTTAGTCTGGTTGCATAAAAATTTGTGTCTGGACGGGAAACGGTCCGTCACAATGAGATTTCTTTCTTTCTTTCCTTTGTTTAATTTAAGCGGTATTAAATGCATCCCTGCACTGGATACGTCTCTCCTCTGAAAAACAGGATCCAGTGGTAAGTCTATAACAGACTGAAACAGCTATCACGCTGTTCTGCTAGCCTCTGCTCAACACTCACTGGAAAAGAATTACCTCGCGTACCCCTTTCTCTACAACCACAGAAGTCTGTCATTTTAAATTCATTACTTCTGTGCTTGTACTTTGTTTTTTCTTTCCTAACCAGGATATATATATATATAAAATATATATATATATATATATTATATATATATATATATATATATAATATATATATATATATATATATATAATATATATATATATATAATATATCTGTGTGTGTGTGTGTGTGTGTGTGTGTGTGTGTGTGTGTGTGTGTGTGTGTGTGTGGTTTACACTACTTTCTTTCGGGGTATTGAAAGTACCAGAACCTACCAAATATTAGGACCAAACCTACCAAGTATTAGAATATGTTATAACGTTTATCATGCATGTCCTGCATAACCATTCAGTTCTATTGTTTTTGGAACATAGTGCAGTATTTTCAAACTATGGATCCGTCTTAAAATTCCCATCGAGTGTTATTTCTTTGTGACTGACCTCTATGTGCCATGTTTGTGCTTTTTTTCTTGTAGTTTATTGATGAGGATGTGATTTACTTTATTTGAAATTTTTATTATTCCATTGCATGGGTTTTTCATGTGTCTTTCATGGATAAGAGAACCTGTCCGATTTGTTTTGTCTGAGTGGAAGTTGTTCTCTTCGGTAGGAAACCAGGATTCCGTAGCAATCATGATGACCTAACAGCAGAGCAAAACAGCTCTCTCTCTCTCTTTCTGGTCCTCTATCTTCCAGATTAAAAAAAATTAATGGAATTGCAACGCATTCACTGGAGCTGGATTCTTCTTCAAGTACTCATCCCTTTCCGAACGCTGCTGTTTTTGCTAAGTGTACTACTATCATTAATATCATCATTCAACAGTACTGTCTGCTGTTGTTCATTGAGCATCTTTCTACCTAATATCATCCTCACCAATATTACTTCAAACCATTATTACTGTATCACTATCATCATATCATATTACCATTACTGTTATCATCATCACCATCATTACATCATTACAACAATACTAATGTCATTGTTATTATTACCATCATTTTCATTTTAAACCATTATACTTATAATCATTATGTCCTATTCTTACTATTCCCATTGCCAGCATTAATTATAGAATTAAAGTAGTAGTAATACTTAGATACAATAACTTAATTATTAGAGAGAGAGAGAGAGAGAGAGAGAGAGAGAGAGAGAGAGAGAGAGAGAGAGAGAGAGAGAGAGAGAGAGAGAGAGATTGTATACAGGTGTGAATATGTTGTCCCTCCCCTCAACTAGTTAGTAGTCAACCCCATCCCCTTCTTCCCTCCACCTACATAGCATCCACACCATAAAGTAACATGTAACTATCCACAACTGCAATTTCAGCCCCATATAATTCCTCCAACAACCCACATACTAACCATACATCCCACTATTTACCTACACAAAACTTACAGCTATCTTCCTTTCCCTTCTCACTACACTCTCTCTATTTCTCACATCAATGTATTGTTTATTCAGATACTTGTCCACTCCATTTTCTTCATTTGGTTTTCTTTTTATGTAACATACTAATTTCCTCTACAAGAGCTTCTGTTCCATCTTCCCCCTTTCCTGTGCATATGCTGTGTAGATGTTTGTAAACTATGCGGAAACACACACACACACACACACACACACACACACACACACACACACACACACACACACACACACACACACACACACACACACATTTATTTGTCTTTTTTATTTTTATTTCATTTTATTTATTTATTTATATAATCAGTATAACCTTTTGTTACAACTTCATAACTATTACTAATTTTTATATTTACTACTATCATTAATATACTTATTATTCTTTACAGTATTTCTGACATTCAAGTTTACCCCTTTTCCACCCTACTATAGTATCACTATCATTACTGTATAGTTACAATCACAATCATTAAGAAAACTATAAATATACATTATAATTATTAATATACCTATTAGATTCCATCTTTCCCATAATTTATATCTTTTATATCCTTTCTGTTCTTCCTGTCCTCCCCTCTCTCCTCCTCTTCCCTTGTGTGTGTGTGTGTGTGTGTGTGTGTGTGTGTGTGTGTGTGTGTGTGTGTGTGTGTGTGTGTGTGTGTGTGTGTGTGAGTGGTGTGTGTGTGTGTGTGTGTGTGTGTGTGTGAGTGTGTGTGTGTGTGTGTGTGTGTGTGTGTGTGTGTGTGTGTGTGTGTGTGTGTGTGTGTGTGTGTGTGTGTGTGTGTGAGTGTGTGTGTGTGTGTGTGTGTGTGTGAGTGTGTGTGTGTGTGTGTGTGTGTGTGTGTGTGTGAGTGTGTGTTGTGTGTGTGTGTGTGTGTGTGTGTGTGTGTGTGTGTGTGTGTGTGTGTGTGTGTGTGTGTGTGTGTGTGTGTAATCCCCTTATTATTAGTATTGTTTTTTTTAAATTATTATTTCTATTTATTTTTGGGATATCTTATAATTTTTCAATTATTCATTTATTTATCTATTATATTACTATTTTATTTATTTTTTAAATATTTTTTCTTACAATTTGTGTTTCATTTTTCCCCTTGAATTTAGTTATTATGATTATTATGAAAATGTGTTTTTCTAAATGTATTCTGTATGATGCCTTAACTACCTTTATTAGTATTCCTATCAGTAATATAATTATCATCGTTACCACCTTGACTCACACATTATCTCCCTTCTAACACCCTCGTTTTCATGTAACCCCTACCTTGCGCTAAAGAGATCAAGCTGAGTGACAAACTCGTTCATTTTCATTGTCCTATTTGTTTGTGTCTTGCCTGAAGAAGACCTAAGAGGTCGAAACGCGTCGTGTTTTTGTCTTGTGACTCGTTTGTCCACGTTTCTCTTGGCGGTTCGCTAACATTTATTTAAGATGTGTTTAGATTTCCACCTGCAGTCGTCTCACTTTGCGACTAGATTGTATTTTTAGTTTATATGGAGGTCCCAAAATGTAATGACATGTCACCTTTTATCATCATTATATAGACAAATTTAAATAGGAATATGTTCTCATAAGTTGATCTATTTAAAAAATAGTTGAGGATAGGAAAATAGAGCCAAACAACGCAAGTTGAACGGTGATGTCTCTACACTGAATGTGAAACGAAATTCTGTAAACCTGTGTTTTTGACACAGACGAGATAGAAAATCCGATCTATTGTTTTGTTGTGATATATACACGGTATTTTAACGCTGTCACATCAGCCGTGGTTGTGTGCATTTTTATCTTTTTATTTTCTTTGTGCGTAGGAGTTTTATGGTACTATGTCCGCTGTATCTTGTACTTTTCTTTATTTGTTCATGGTGGTGGGAGTGGCTTGCTCTATATCACTCTGCTGTCGTTTCTGTTGCTTTGTTGCATACTAAAAGAGTGCATATTACCTCAAAACTTTGGATATAATACTGATGCCGTTCATATGATTATACTAAATCACACACACACACACACACACACACACACACACACACACACACACACACACACACACACACACACACTCACTCACTCACTCACACATGAAAAGAAATGAAAAAAAAAACAAAGAAAGAAACACACCTGACATACACGCAGCAGAAAAATGCACTCTCCCCATTATGTCAAGCACACACACACACACACACACACACACACACACACACACACACACACACACACACACACACACACATCTCTCTCTCTCTCTCTCTCTCTCTCTCTCTTGTCTTTCTCTCTGTCTCTCTCTCTCTGTCTCTCTCTCTCTGTCTCTTTCTCTTTCTCTCTCTCTATCACACACACACACACACACACACACACACACACACACACACACACACACACACACACACACACACACACACACACACATACACACACACACACACTCTCTCTCTCTCTCTCTCTCTGTCTTTCTCTCTGTCTCTCTCTCTCTCTCTCTGTCTCTTTCTCTTTCTCTCTCTCTATCACACACAAAATACACGCAAAAGACAAAAAAGTAGATGACTTACTCCCCATGAAACGGGCAAAAAATGAAAGTACTAGGATTATAGAGAAAGCCAAAAGCGATTACTGGTCATCATTTTGTGTAAACGAAGTTAATGAAACAAAAATTTTAAAAAGGTATGGACAAAGATACACGAAATGAAACATGGAATACATTTACCCGCTTATCCAATCACATTAGCGTATGAACAATTCCCAACATTAGCTCAAAAAGCTGAACTGTTTGCTGATTTTTTTGCCAAAAAATAGCTCCAAAATTAGTCTCTCAGACAAGTGTAGTACTTTGAGGGAAGACCAATCAAATAATCATATCTATTCTGACCCAGAAGAAAACAATGAACATTATTTAAATGCAGAAATAACATTAGAAGAATTAAGAAATGCTATATCGTCATTGCCAACAAAGAAAACATCAGTTGGTTTAGACGCAGTCTCAAACGAAATGTTAAGGAACCTTCCAATCAATTTTACAACATTTCTGTATACCATTATGAAAAAATGTTGGAGAGATGGGAAGACTCCTTCTGTTTGGAAAGATTCTGTCATTGTGCCCATTCTCAAGCAGGGCAAACCTAACTCTGATATTAATAGTTATCGTCCTATCGTCCTATCGCTTACTCATCATGATTAA
>CM031611.1:68572495-68582495 GCA_018398815.1 Conus ventricosus
TCCTATGAAATAGCATCCCATCATATAATGATCACGATCATGAACTTCACTGAGGAATCCCATCCTCACTTATTGAAATAATGCATCACTACCAAGCGACTGTATGCTCCAAGCATAACTACATTCACATGACAAGTCTCACAAAGAAAATATGAACATCTCACCAAAAAATATGAACCATAGCCAACTGGGAATGAACCATATCCAATCAACATAACTGTAATCAACACATATTATCAACAAAGCACCCCGGATATGACTGACTTCCTCTGAGTTGCAGCTTGCTAGACTACGCGACTTAAATAGTCAGCTCCGACATTCTGTCGACCTGGAATGTACTGCACTCGATACCTGTAGGGCTGCAGTGCCATTGCCCAACGCAGAACCCTGCTGTTTTTCAGCTGTGCCTCCTGCAGGAATTTGAGTGGTTGATGATCTGTCTCTATCACGAACTCTTTCCCATACAAGTATTTGTGGAACTTCTGCACGGCCCACACGACAGCTAAACACTCCTTCTCTACAGTTGCGTACCCTTCTTCACACTTTGTCAACTTCCTGCTAGCATACCTCACAGGGAACTCGACCCCTTCATGCTCCTGCAACAATACCGCACCTATCCACCACCTGATGCATCTGTACGCAACAGAAATGGTTTAGACATATCAGGTAGCTTCAAGATGGGACGGGAACCTAGTCTTTCCAACACCGTCTGCAGTGCTTGCTCTGCAGCGTCTGACCACTCGACCACTGCCGGTTTCCCTGCCTTGACCAAATCACTGAGAGGACTCGTGATTGCTGCGAAATTTGGAACAAACTCCCTGTAGAAACAATAAAACCTAGCAGACTCCTGACTTCTGTTTTGGTCTTTGGTCTCTCTGAATTCATCATCTTCTCCACCTTTCCCTTTCTGGCTGCTTTGTGTCGCCTCCGACAACAAAACCTAGGAACTCCAGGCTTGGAAAACCAACCTGGCACTTTGTTGGTCTGGCTGTGAGATTGGCTTGTCTCAACCTCTCTAAAACTGCTCCTAGCTGCCTCATATGCTCCTCCCATGTCTCGGATGCTTCAGAATGTCATCCATGAAATTCACAACGCTTCCAATCCCGTCAATAACTTCCTCATCATCGAGAGAAGACTGCAGGTGCGTTGACCATACCAAAAGGAAGTACTCGCCACTGGTATAGCCCATAGGAGTGGAGAATGCTGTGACTTCCTTTGAGTCCTCACTCAAGGCTATTTGCCAGTAACCCTTGCTCAGATCTATCCTGGTGAAATACTGGCTCTTGCTTGTGGCGATCTGAGCGAACAGGTCTTCCATGTTCGGTATGACCTCTGCATCGACCTTGGTGACACTGTTCAGACGTCTATAGTCAACACAGAATCGATGCTCACCTGACTTTTTCCTCACTAAGACGACGGGTGCACTATACGATGATTTGGACGGTTCAATCACCCCAAGGTCCAACATCTTTTCTACCTCCTCCTCGATCACTTGCTTGGTGGCATATGGATCGGGTAGGCTTTCACATGTACGGGTTTTTGCGATGTTAACTCACCGTACATGTCTCTAGAGTTGTCCTGCCTGGTTTATCAGTCAGGGACGCCCTATACTGTTCTAGGAGCCCCCTAACTTCCTCCTGTCTCCTACTGTCTAGCCCTTCATACAGTGACACATCCTGTATGACTCTTCTCCTGGAAACTCAGGCAACAAATCTCCCCTTCTTCTGCTGGGTCTCCTTCACCTCCATCAATGATTGCTGCTGCGCTATGTGCTGAGTCTCACGCTGAATATATTGCGGAGCAAATTTGCATGGAAAAGTTTTGATTTCCCATTCACATCGATTCGGTAGTCCTGATCTACTTTTCATGATGGTGAATGGTCCTTTCATGCTCAGCACTTGTTGTGATCCGTGGAAGCATAACAGGTGACTTGATCATCCTTTTGGCCTCCCCCAAAACCCCCCATTTTTGTTTAAAAAATTTTTGGGGATTTTTAAAAGGGTTTTTTAAAAAAAAACCCCCCCCCCCCCGGGCCCCCAAAAAAATTTTTTTTTTCCCCCTTTTTTTTCCCCTCCCCCTTTTTTCCCCCCCGGGGGGGGGCCCCTTTTGGGCCCCTTTTTTTTTTCCCCGGGGCCCCCCCAAAAAAATTTTTTTTCCCCCCCCTTTTTTTAAAAAAATTTTTTTCGGTTTTCCCAAAAAAACCCGGGAATTTTAAAACCCCAAAAAAACAAAAAAAAAAATTTTTTTTCCCCAAAAGGAAAAGGGAAGGGGGTTTTTCCCCTTTTTTGGGGGAAATTTTTTTGTCCCTCCCC
Organism: Conus ventricosus; assembly: GCA_018398815.1. Classification (NCBI taxonomy): domain Eukaryota; kingdom Metazoa; phylum Mollusca; class Gastropoda; order Neogastropoda; family Conidae; genus Conus; species Conus ventricosus. The sequence continues at coordinate 68,574,808 of CM031611.1, forward strand.
CCTTTTTTTTGGGGGGGTTTTTTTGGGGTTTTTTTAAACCGTCCTTTTATTTTTCCCCTTTTCCCGGGGGGGTTTTTTTGGGGGCCCCCAAAATTTCCCCCCCCTTTTTTTCCCCCCCAAAACCCAAAAAATTTTGCCCTTTTCCCCCAAAACCCCCCTTTTCCCCCCTTTTTTTTTTGGGTTTTTTCCCCTTTGGGGGGCCCCGGGGGTTTTCCGTGAAAAAGGGAAAATTTTGGGGGGTTTTTTTTTCCCCCAAAATTTTTTTTTCCCCCCCCCAAAAATTTTTTTCCTTTTTTTGGGGTTTTTTTTTTTCCCCCTGAAAAAACCCCCCCCAAATTGTTTTCCCCCCCCAAATTTTTTTCCGTTTTCCCCCCAAACCTTTTTCCCCAAAAATTTCCCAAAAAATTTTTTAAAAAAATTTTTTTTTTTCCCCTTTTAAATTTTTTGGGGAATTTTTTAAAAAAACCCCTTTTTTTGGGGGGGAAAAAGGGGTTAAAAATTTTTTTTTCCCCCCCCTTTTTTTTTTCCCCCAAAAAAACCCCCCCCAAACCCCCCCCCGGGGCTTTTTTAAAATTTTAAACCCCCAAAATTTTTAAAACCCTTTTTGGGGTTTTTTTAAAAATTTTCCCCCCCCCCCCCCCGCCCAAACCCCCCCCCCTTTTTTTTTTTTTTTCCCCCCCCAAAAAAACCCCCCGGGGGGGGGGGTTTTTCCCCCCCCCCGGATTTTTGGGTTTTTTCCGGGAAAATAAAAAAAAAGGGGCCCCTTTGGGGGGGGGGGGAAAAGGGGAAAAAAAAAAGGGGGGGGGGGGTTTTTTCCCCCCCCCGGGGGCCCTTTCCAAAAACCCCCGGAAAAAAAAAACCCCCTTTTCCCCAGGGGTTTTTTTCCCCCCTTTTTTTTTGGGGAAAAACCCCCCCCAAAAATTCCGGGGGGCCCCCTTTAAAAGGGGGTTGGGCCCCCCCCCCCCTTTTTTTTTTGGGGCCTTTTTTGGGGCCCCTTTTTCCCCCCGGCCCCCCCCCCCCGGGCCCCCCTTTTTCCCCCTTTCCCCCCCAAAAAACCCAACGGGGGTTTTTCCCCTTTTTTTTTAAAAAAACAGGGCCCCCTTTTTCCCAAAAAAATTTTTTTTTTTTCCCCGGGGGTTTTTTTTTCCCCCCGGGGAAAAACCCCCCGGCCCCCTTTTCCCCCGGGGCCCCCAAAAAAACCCGGGGGTTTTTTCCCCCCCCTCCCAAAAAAAAGGTGGGGGGGGCCCCCCCCCGGGAACCCTTTTCCCCCCCGGGGGGTTTTTTTTTTTTTTTCCCCCCCCCCCTTTTTTTTCCCCCCGGAAATAAAACCGGGTTCCCCAAATTTTCCCCTTTTTTCCCCTTGTTTTTTTTAAAAAGGGCCCCCCCCCCCCGGAAATTGGGGGGGAACCATTGGCCCCCCCCCCCTTTTTAAAAAAGGGGAATTTGGGTTTCCCCCCCTTTTCCCCCGGGGCCCCCCCCCCGGGAAAAAACCCGGGGCCCCCCCCCCCCCCCTTTTTTTTCCCCAAAAAAACCCCCCCTTTTTTCCCCGCCCCCCTTTTGGGGGGAAAAAAACCCCCCCCCCCTTTCCCCCCCTTTTTGGGCCCACCTTTTTCCCCCCCCTTTAAATTTTTTCCCCCCCTTTAAAACCTTCATCCAAATCCCCCCCCTTTTCCCTTTTCCCAAAAAATTTTTTGTTTTTTTCCCCCCCCCCCTTTTTTTAAAAAACCCCCCCCCTCCCCCTTTTCCCCCTTTTTTTCCCCTTTTTCCCGGGCCCCCCCCCCCCCCCCCCCCCCCCCCCCCCCCCCCCCCCCCCCAAAAACCCCCCCCCCCCCCCCCCCCCCCCCCCTTTCCCCGCCCCCCCCCTTTCCCCCCCCCCCCCCCCCCCCCCCAAAAAAAACCCCCCCCCCCCCCCCCCCCCCCCCCTTTTGAATTTTTTTTGGGGTTTTTTTCCCCCCTTAGGAAAAAAAATTTTTTTGGCCCTTCCCCCAAAAAAAAGGTTTTCCCCCCCCCCCCCCCGGGGAAAAATGAGGCCCCCCCCAAAACCCCCCCTTTTCCCTTTTCAAAACCCCTTTGGGGGGGAATTTGGGGGGGTTTAAAAAAAAAAGGGGGGCTCCTTTTTTTCCCCCCTTTTTAAATTTTAAAACCCCCAAAATTTTTTTTTTTCCTTTTTTTTTCCCTTTTTTACTTTTTTTTCCTTTCCTTTTTGGTTTCCTTTTTTTTTTTTTGCCCCCCTTTTTTTTTTTCCTTCCCTTTTTTTCCCTTTTTTTTTTTTTTTTTTTTTTTTTAAAAAAATTTTTACTACCCCCAAACTGGTGGTTACCGGGCACAAGTGACGTAAAGGGAAATCCCATGAAAATTTTATCAGCTTGGGACCCTCCCTAATTTGTTTTTATAAGACGCCAAGGGGCCCTGACCCAAATATGAGGCGAAAATTTTAAAGGGAAAACTGTGCGAAAAAAATCCCCTGGGGCTGAAATGCCAAACCGTGGGTTTCTATCTTGGAAACAAAGCCAAGCGTATTTAAAATTTGGGAACAACAAAATAAGACAACGTTGGGCCTTTTTTTTGGGGTTAAAAACCCTTGAAACCCACCCAACTTCCTCTTGAAAAATTGAACAATTATTTTAAAAAATTTGGGGCCCGAAAAATCCCCGGCAACTCCCAATAAATTGTAACCTTTGGTTTTTGTCAGTGGAAAGGAAAAAACTAGGCCGCCCCCAAAAACACCCACAGCTTGTTACAATCTCCTTCTATAAACATGCTTTTGTCCCCATAAACCCCTAGTAAAGTCTATAACTTTACTAACCCTGATATTGAAAGAACATCAATGCATATGGAATCAACAAAATAAAACCCTCTCTCTTTCCTTGAACTTCACAAAATCAAAATTTTTTCTAAATTTATTTATTAATAACCCGGGGATAAACAATTTTTTTACTTTACCCGGCCAGGTGATCTTAAATTTCACAATCACTGCTTTTCCCTTTTTTTTTTTTTTCTTTTTACTGTCCCTTTCACAAACAAGACCCCAAACTGCTGGCATGGTCAGGGTTTGGCTGCTGGGACTGGCGTTTTTTTTGTGGTTTTGCTTGACGAAGTGACGCTGCCCGTATGAGGTTTGAACCCCCGGTTTTAGATGGAACAGGACCCACAACATCGATCTGGGTTTTTCCCCCCTCTCCCTTTCCGGGATTAACGCATTGCACTCTCTCTCTCTCTTTTTAGTCGCTCTATCAAATGGGGCATGGTTGCTTTTTTTTTTCCTTTTCTTTTCTTTCCTTTTTTTTTTTCTTAGTTACAACTCTCTCTCTCCACAACTCCCCTTTATCCTTCCTTTGAGACTATCCTGGGGCTAAAAAAGCTACAAATTGGGTTTTCCCCCTCTCCCTCACTCCCTCCTGCCCCCCTCTTCCCGCGGCTTCCCCCCCCCCAAAAAACCTCTCTCTCTCTCTCTGTCCTTTTCCCGTTTTGTTCTCCCCCTCTCTCACTCACGCATTACTTTATCCCCCAACTCCGTGTCCAAGGGGGGAAATACCATTGGGCAAATATTTTTACCACCTCGTACCCCATTTTTTCCCTCTAATTTCATTTGGGTATTTTTAAAAACTGACGTCCCCCTAACGCCTTACTCTCGGGGGTGGCAATTGGTCATTAATTGGGTTTGCTTGAAATTTTACCCCCCCCCAAAACTACCTTTTCCCTCTCCCTTTCCCGGGGACGTCGACCTAATGGTGGGGACTGGTCGTAAATTGGCTAGAACAGTTCCCGGCCCAGACGTTTTCAATAGGGGGGCCCCAAACCCATTTAGGGCGTTTGGGCAGCCCTTCCCAAATGTCCCACAGGGCCCATGCGTCTCCGTTGGAAGATTTGGGTTAGGCCCCGCTGTTTTTCAAATTGGCGGGGTGTTCCCGAACCCGGCATCGAGACTGGGTTTTACCCCGACATCGAGGCGTCGGTCAGCTACTTAGCCCTCGGGGTGGGCAGACCCTTTTCCCTTGGGGCCTCTCCGCTTTGCTTAATTGGGTGGACCCGACACCCTGGGGCTGGGCTGCCGGCGCCCAGAAAATTTAGTTAGAGCTAAAGTCCAAACAACCCAAACTGGCGACGGACCACGACTTTGGGTTTTGTGTTTATTTTTGACCGGGACAGTAAACCCAAAACTGGTAAATTCCCCCAATTTCCCTATTTTTCATAAACCTTTTTCAAAGAAAACCCCGAACAAATTCTTTGGTTTAAATCAAAAAACCAAAAGAAACGCCTTCCCTTTTGTTGGGGATTCTGGCATTACGTTTTATTGATTCAAGGAGACTACAGACCAAAAAATGACCCCCTTTTTAAAAATTTTTGTTCCAGGTCTAAAAAAAAAGTAATATCATCCAGTGGGGGTGCTTTGGGTTGGGGAAAAAAGGAAAAAAATAGAAAATCTCATTGTGGGATTTGGGACAAATGACTTCCAGCCGGGCCCCTTTCCCAATGATGTTTGGCAAACTGATTGATTTTTGTTTAACTCTTTTTTTTTCCGCTTTTATACCTTAAGTCTATAGACCTGCTCTTTGGGAGGAACCCCCTTTAAAAAGCCCATAGCACCCTTCAAATAGAAATTTAAAAACTGCCTGTACTAGCATGAAAGTTTAAAATGATCGACCACCACAGTGCTTTCTTTTCTTTCAAGTGGGGCTCCCCGGCAGGCAAAAAATATAAAGGGCAGTACTCATCCCAGTATGAGAGGGGGCGGGGGATAGGGAAAACTTTAAAAAAAATTCTTCCTCAGGAAAAGAAAGAATTTGGTTTTCCTGGTCCCTTTCCCCATAAGGGGCGTGTTTAAACCCCGATTCACAGGGAAAAACCCCCCAGGTCTCCATGAAGCTGATTGTTCCCCCCCCAAAAAAAACCCCAAAAAGCTGGGGTTTCCCCCCCCTCATCCCATCCCACTTCCCCTTTTTTGCCCTTTCCCCGGGAAAATAAAAAGACGGGGGTTGACAGGGCCCCAAACACACCCAAAGGGCCCAACCCCCTCGGCCAAAACCCCCAAAATCAGCGGGGAATGTTTGGGATTTTGAGGGTTTCTTTTTCCCCCACAAAAACCGCAGTCAGGAGGTCCACACCCCCCACTGAACCCATTTAACATTTCCCCAAATGCCTCCTAAACCCCTTTTCCCCCTTTTGGGCCAAAAGACCCCTTTCTTTCCCCTATCCCCGAATCCAACCCATACCCTTACCATACCCCCATCCCGTGGGAAACAAATTTTTTCCCGAGACGTTTCCGGGGGCGGGGGTCCCGTCATGTCATAAAAAACCCATCCGGGGGTCCATGAAAGTATTTTTCCCAAAATTTGGCCCCGCCATTTAAAAATCCTTTTTAACCCGTGTGCCCAGGGAACTAATTTTTCTTTGGGATCAAGTTTTGGCCCAACCAAAATGGGAAAACAGTGATCTTCCCCCAGCTCTGCGACCACCCCCTCCCCTAATGTATGGGCTTTCCCTTCATATGCTGGGGAACGGGCCCTCAGACAATTGTGTTCGACCCACAAGGACGAAGTTGTTGTTTTCTTGTGCATGAACATTTGAACATTTGTCTACTTTATATAAATTTCCTCTTGGTCATGTATCCAAAAGTATGCCGATAGACTTTGTTTATGGTTGTTTTCTTCTTAGATGTGAGGTGTACCAATTAAAAAAAAAAACTCGTTTCATGTGTGAGAGGCGTTCTCGGAAAACTCGGATAGGGACAGTTCGTATTATGGTGTAACATATATATATTTTTTGCGCCGAGATTGTGTCTTGCCCCGGAGTGAATGTTCAGGTTGCTTCTCTTACTTTCAGTCTTGTGTTCAACTCATCTGGATAGAATTGGTATTCTCACTTGTTTCCAGTAGTTTTTCTGCTTTAATCTTGCATATCGTTTGTATTGAGTGTCACATTTCATTGTGTGTGTTAATTTCCTCTTAATAATCGTCTGTATTTGTATTGTTTTGTCATGGACAATAACGGTAGCACATCAAAGTGGCTCCGTAAAGCTGGGTTTAAAATAGGTTATCTCAATGTATGTCACTTAATGAACAAATTATCAGATGTGCCTTCCATCCTATCCAATTCAAATGACTGTTTTCATGTCTTTGGTTTTTCTGAATCACGATTATCTAGTACAATTTCTGACAATGTATTATCGATCCCAGGATACAACCTTCTTAGACGAGATGCCACAGCAAAACTAGAAACGGGTATGGTGGCTTATATTCACAAATCCGTTAATTATAGACGGCTAAATTTGTTTGATAAATATAAAATTGAATGCTTGTGGCTAGAGATTCACTTGAAAGGAACAAAGCCAATCCTGGTAGGTTTTTTATACAAAAACCCAGAAGAAAGAGTCGAGTGGTTCGATCGTTTTGAATTAATGCTCGAAGACGTATTAAGTTATTCTACGGAAATAATCTTGCTTTGGAGATTTTAAAATCGATTTATCGAAATCACATAATAAATGGAAACAAACTTATGAAATGTGCAATTTAACTCAATTAATAAATTCACCTACACGGATAACATTACAGACAAAAACGTTAATTGATCACATTTATGTTACTAATTCTAACAACATAGTAGAAACTTCTGTACCTGTCTATGGTCTTAGTGATCATTTTCCAGTGTGTTTAACATGGTCAAAGAAAGGATTAAAATACCCAGATGCACTCTAAGTGTATATCGTTTCGCAGCTATAAAAACTTCCACACTGAAGAATTTTTGGCCGTTTATGTATGGCAGATTTTTCTTGTGTTTTCAATACAATCATCCTGATGATGCCTTGCTGCTTGGTACAAGATTTTTGTTCCTATTTTCAATAAGCAGTCTTGCTTCGGACTAAACGTGTTAAACTAACCGAGAAACCACCATGGTTAAACCCAAAAGAAATAGATGCTGAAATAAGAATTCGTGACAATTTATTACAAACAACAGGGAAAGACAAGAAATTTAGGCAACAACGGAATAAAGTCACTGAGATGAAAAGAGCCGCACAGAAGAGGTATTTTAGTGATTTAATTCATCAAAACAAGATTCAAAATCTATTTGGAAGGCTATAAATCATTTTGTCCGGGAAAACATCACCGCCATCTGCTTCTTATACGTCCAATTTATCTGTTGAATATCTGAACAGACATTTTACTACTGTGGCTGAGAGAACAATAAAGATAAACAACACACAGGCTAATAATTTAAATCCACTGAAATGTTTCTGCGAGTCAAAAAATATCGTTGACAAACTCCATTTTCCATACATAGGCGTCCATGAAGTGCACAAGGAGTTAAGTATACTAAAACCATCTAGTTCCCGTGGTTTGGAGGGGTTTAGACAGTAAAATTTTGAAGATATCAGCGCCCGTTATCTCTGATTGTGTTACATATATTTATAACTTATGTATTGAAAAATGTTACTATCCACAAGCCTTCAAAGACGCTAAAGTTTTGCCTGTTCTTAAGTCTGGTGATCCATCTGACCCCTCTAATTATAGACCCATATCTATACTATCTGCTCTGTCTAAACCTCTTGAAAAACATATCAACATAATCTACAGTGCCATTTTACAAGTATGACTTATTTCACCCAAATCAGAATGGATTTAGAAGGAATCATTCGTGCCATACAATGCTGACTAATCTTATTGAGAAATGGCATTTAAATATAAACAATG
>CM031611.1:68587495-68607495 GCA_018398815.1 Conus ventricosus
CACGTGGTGGGCTGAGCTGTCACGTGTGCACGTTCAACCAATTGACAGGGGGTATGACATCATTTCTGCCGGGGATCGTCGGACGTGCGGCCTAGCCCTCATTCTTGAGAGGATTGTCTACGAGTCAAGACGTGTGTTAGCACTGCACTGAACAAAAAATGGCAGAGTCAAGCCTGGAAGCTGGTTTGTCTTTACAAGAGACTGCAATGGATGTTAGTTCTCAAGAAAGCCAAACTGAACATTTGCTGTATTCGGATGATCAAAAGAACTAATATTGAAATACAAAAAGTATTATCGGGAAATGATTTTGTATCTTGAAAAATTAGAACGTGGCGAGCCTTGCTCAAAACCAACCCGGCCAAACGAGAGCCTAAATCTTTTGGAAACGAAGCAAGGAAAACGTGAAATGACAGTAAGTGAACTGGATGTTTTTTTTACGTAATTGTTTTGTAGAGCAACTTGATGATGAACCGATTGAAGATGGTTCTTTTATGAGGCTGAAAAACATAACCGAAATTATGCCTGTTTTACTGAAAGCTGGTTTGAGATCAAAGCTGGAAATCGTAAAACTCTTCAACAATCTTTGCTTTTAGGCCATTGTCTTGAGAGAGCAAAAACTGTTCTAAAAAAATCTAATCCAAAAGCGTCGTGGGGGGATTATTTGAAAACTGAAATTTTGATTGAACCCACTCTTGGTAGAAAACTGACAGAACTATCATTTGTTTTTTCTACTATCCAAAGTTTCACAAGCTTGGAATTTCAATTCACAGCTTGTATGACAAAAGAAAGCTCATTTTAAAATATATGCAATGTGACGCTGGCTTTCACGAGTTCTGACAGAGTGGTTAAACGCGGCCTTCTGGCTAGCTGCTGTGAAAAAATCAATACTAGCCGAGAAGCAGGCTCCAGCCTAAAGGCTAAAAATACACCAGAACTGTGTCACCCTTTGGTTGATTTTGCTTCGACCTAGAAAGGCCCTCAGCAGGGCTAAAAATACACCAGAACTGTATCACCCCTTCGGTAGATTTTGCTTCGACCTAGAAAGACACCCCACCCCACCCCCCACCCACTCACGCACACACCATCCCACCCCACCCACACCCACTCACGCACACCATCACCCCCACCACCCACCCCCACACCCCACCCCCCGCCCATGCACGCACACTCCACCCCCCGCCCATGCACGCACACTCCACCCCCAACCCCCGCCCGCACGCACACACATATAACTTCTGATTCTTTTGCAAAACAAGAGAAACTGATTACTTAATTTTTTTAATTTATGATTTTAATCTGGTTTAAAAAATGAAGGCCGAAGTAGCTACAGAGCTTATTTATATACTTTACGAGTTGGATTGGAGAGGGGGGCTGATAAAGATCAGTTAAAGAGCAGGTTTGAAGAATTAATTACTGATCTTTTGAGCACATAAATATGCGAGAAAGCGTGAAGCAGGCCATCAGTAAAATACCAGATTCTTGGCCCCAACCGGTTATAAAGTTGTTTGCCATTTTAGTTGATAATATGGCTCCTGAAGATGTTAATCTGACTGTTTCTACTCGCTCTGAAGGAGTAGCTATTCGCTTTAATGAAGATCGGGTTTACGATTAGAAAAGACTATTAATAATAGCTGAATTTACAATTATTTTTATATTTATTTTTAATTTAAAAATGGCTGCCGAACTCAGTGAATCTAATTTAAGGAATTGTAATGAACTATTTGACGAAACAATGAAAGTATTAAACATTGATTTTAGTGAATTTGGGTTTGAGAATAATGTAAACAATATAATAAAAGATCATAGTGAACTATTTAACGAAGCAATCAAAGTGATGAACATTGACTGTAGTGATTCAGAAAAAGCTAAAATATTGGTGGGTGTTATTGTAAGGTTAACGTGTCTTGAAGTGTTGCAACGCTTGGGCGAAGAATAAAAGCCCGTTTTACTTACTTTTATTACATTTATTTTTTTTTAATTTACATAAATATTGTGGCTTTAAAAATGACGGCCACAAGTAAATTCGAGGATGGAAAACTATATACGATGGAAGAAATATTTGGTAGTGACAAACAATTAAGCAATACGTTTAGTGAAGTAGACATGGATATTATTAACCCTACAAACGTTCAGGAAACCGTGACACATGCTATCTCTAAAATCCCAGAGTCTCTTCAGATGGAGCCGCCAGTAAAAGTGCTGTTGGCCGTTCTGATTGATTATATAACGCCTGATGATAGTAACATGCAAGTCTGGGTTTCAACTAAACAGAAAGAAGTTATTAGCTATTGCGACCTTAATTCTGACTGGGCTGATTACATGCTTACACAGTTTAACCATGCAAGTGAGGAGGCAAAGTTAAGGGGTTCTGGCTGGTCTGAAGGGACAGTCCTTGAAATCAGATTGAAACAAACAAATTTCTATCCTAAAGTCGGCAATTCTTACCTTCCTCTTCCAAGAGAGTTAGAGTTAAAAGGAGCAGTCTTAAACATACATAATTCTGACAACATGTGTGTTATGTGGTGTGTTTTGGCTCATTTACATCCTGTTAAAATCATGCAAACAGAGTCTCCAATTATATGGCTCATCTTAACGAGCTGAACTTTGATAACATAACCTTTCCAGTAAGCATAGAAAGTATATCTCAGTTTGAAGAGCAAAACAAACCAATCACCATAAACGTATACACATGGTCTGTAGTAGACAATCTAGTGCCTCTAAGGATTTCTCCAAAAGCTCCCACTTTAGGCGATTCACTTAAGAATCATGTAGACTTGATACTGTTTGCAGATAGTACAAAGAGCCACTATGTATTAAGTAGAACAATAAGCAGACTGTTAGAATACACATCAAAGCATAAATCTAAACAGGAGCTTTGTAGAAGGTGTCTGATCAGAATCCCCACGCTGGAAGCAGCTGCCAGTCATAAGAACATTGTAAAAGTTTTGTAGATTGTGAAACCAAACTCCTCACACCTAAACCAGGGTCTAAAGTTAGTTTTAAAAATTACACAAAATGCAAATGAGCCCGTACGTGGTTTATGCTGACTTTGAATCGCTCTTGCCGCAGTACTATGGTCCACAACAGCACGAACAAAAAACAACCTGATTAACCCACCATCAGATCTGTTCTTATGCGTTTATTGTTGTTAGGTCAGATGGGGCACACACACGCCCAGAGATTTACAGAGCCCCCGACGCAGCTAGTAGATTTTTAGAGCAGATGAAACAACTTCGCAATCATTTTACCAATGAACTGAACCTTTCAGACATTATGACTCCTGAAGACCAAGAACATTATGACTCAGCCACTCACTGTTGGATTTGCAGCTTAGAGCTAACACCTAACAGTAAAGACGTGACAGTAAGAGACCACGATCACATTACTGGAAAGTTCAGAGGGGCCGCGCACAACAATTGTAATCTTCAACTTAAGGTTGACCCCCAAAAATGGAAATTACCCATCTTCTTTCATAACCTACGAGGCTACGATTCTCATTTTATCATGCAAGCAGTGACTTCTGAATATAAGAGGGTTACCTGCATTGCACAGTCTTCAGAAAAGTACATGACTTTTACTCTTGACTGTTTATCCTTTTATGACTCAGCCCAACATCTGATGGGGAGTTTAGATAAGTTAGCAGGATCTCTACAAGACTTTCCAATAACTAAACAATATTTGATCCATCTTTGGTGCGTAAAGGCGTCTATCCTTATGAATACATGAACTCGTGGGATAGGTTTGATGAAGACTCGCTTCCTCCTAAAGGCGCTTTCTTTTCTAGTCTTAGAGGCAAAGACATAACTGACTCTGACTATGAATACGCTCAAAAGGCCTGGACAGAATTACACTGTCAAACAATGGGCAACTATCACGATCAATACTTGATGGCTGACGTGTGTTTATTGGCAAAACGTCTTTCAGAATTACAGATCTACATGCATGAAACATTACAGCTTAGACTCATCACATTACATCTCTGCCCCAGGCCTTTCTTGGGACGCCTTCTTAAAGTCTACAAACATCCAGATTGACTTAATTTCTGATCTACCCACACTTCAGATGATTGAAGACGGCCTAAGGGGAGGTATTAGCATGGCCTCACATCCTTACTGCAAAGCCAACAACAAGTATTTAGACGATTATGATCCCACTAAACCATCCAACTATCTAATGTACTTAGACGCCAACAATCTGTATGGATGGGCCATGATTCAACCGCTTCCACTGAGAAACTTTAAAATGATAAAAGGACCTCATGATGTCAATACTGTGTTAGGTATGTTGTCACAGCTTCCGCCTGACAATCCAATAGGGCTAATCTTAGAAGTAGACTTAGAAAAATCCTAAAGAATTACACGATCTCTACAACGATTACCCCCTAGCCGCAGAAAGATTAAAGATGAGTCCCATCGAACCGCCTAAACTTGTGCCTAATCTTAGGCATAAAACTAAATATGTGTGCCAGTACCGACTGTTGCAGTTTTACTTAAGACACGGACTGAAACTAAGAGCTGTTCACAGAATAATTATCTGTGATCAAGAGCCCTTTATGAGGCCATACATCAAGAAGAACACTGATCTTAGAACCCTAGCCACTGACGCTTCAGAAAACGACTTCTTTAAACTGATGAACAACAGCTGTTTTGGCAAAACTATGGAGAATCCACACAAACGTAAAGATGTGAAATTAGTTACAAAAGAAAACCAAGCAATTAAGTTGGCCTCTAAACCCAATTATCAAGACTTTAGAAGATTTAACGACAGCCTGGTTGAATTATGATGAAGAAAAATGATGTTAAGTTGGACAAGCCGGTGTTTATCGGCTTTACTGTATTAGAGTTGTCAAAGTTTTGATGTTAGAATTTCTGTACGACTACTTTAAAACCACTGTACCCAGAAGCAAGAGTCCTTTACACAGACACTGACTCTTTTATTCTAGACGTCCCCACAGAAGACTTCTATAAGGATTTAGAAACTGAGGTAGCCAAAGGAGTTGATGGGTGGTACGACACATGCGACTATCCTAAAGACAGTCCTTTACATTCAACTGTAAACAAGAAAGTAATTGGAAAGATGAAGGATGAACTTAATGGGACAGTTATCAAAGAATATGTTGGTTTGCGGTCTTCTGTAATAAAGACTTCTGTAATAAAGAAGGCTAAGGGCATAAGTAAAAAGTTGTCAAAAAAAAACCTCACGACAACTACAAGCAAGCTCTCTTTGAAAACAAAGTATTTTATCACACAAATGTTAATTTGCGCTCTACTCTTCATCAAGTAAACACAACTGCTGTTAACAAAAAATCACTAGTCTCTAACAATAACAAGAGAACTTACGTCAATCATGAGTTTTCATATGCTGTAGGGCATTGGAGAACTTTAAAAGATTAACTTGACTGACTTGGCTTGTACTTAACTTAAGAACCTAACTAGTACTTACTTAAGAACTTAAGAACTTAAGAACCTAACTAGTACTTAAAACTAGAACTTAATTTTTTTTGCACTTAACTTGTAATTTACTTGCACTTAACTTAAAAAGTACTTTCTATAACTAACTTAACTTGTACTTATCTAGTTCTTAACTTGTACTTATCTAGTTCATTAAAAAACTATTCCATAGAAAATTGGTCTGCAGCAGGAGGTTGCACTTTTTTTGCAGAAGCTGGTTCTTCTTCTTTTACTGTGGGGGCTTTTGACTTTGTTGTTAGGTATGGTGTTAGGTATTTGTATGCTAAAAAACCACCAACAACAGCAGCTCCCAATACATAATAATACATCTTATCGTTTGATTGCGATTGTGTTGTTGTTGTTGTTAACTGTGTTATTGTTAATTGTGCTGTTGTTGGTGGTGATTTATATTACTATCTAACAATTTTTGTTTTGCTGATTGGTTTGCTTTTCTCAGTCTGTGCCATTCAACTAGTCTATGGCCGGCCGCAACACGCCCAGGATTTTTAGTCTTAGTAACATTACTCACCTGTGGTACATTCACTTGCGGCACATTCTGCTCCTGCGGACTGTCCTGCGGCGTCTTCTCGCTCATTTTTTTTATTGCGATTAAATTTAATATAATCAAAATTAATATGATTAAAAGTAATTAATCCCATGATAAATGGGCATAACATAGTCCCAAATCTGTAATACATGTCACATGCAAGAGTTTCTAGGGACTTGTTTAAAACCGGATCTTGTGATAAGTCATATTTTAAATCTTCTTCTGAATCAACCGGCGCCATCTTACTAACTTAGCATATAGACTAATCATTGTCTGCCCCACCGATCTAACCATTTTTGACCCTAACTGCGCTTCGTACCTAGCGTAGTACTTCTCAACGTCTGAAGTAGACAGTTGCTGAATCAGTTCGACACTTAGTTCAGTGCCTAAATACTGTTTAGTTTTTCCACACGCAGCCAGAGAGTATAATCTTTCTTTATGGCAGTGGTCTGCTGAGTAGCCTACGGAGTAGTCTGCTTGCTCCTCACACTTTAATAGTTCGTCACAATCCATTTTAAAAAAGCAATAAAAAAAATAATATAATACTTTTTAAAACCATGAGTTTAACGTTGGTTTATTATGCAGTGCCTATCGTTGGGTGTTATAGTTTATTCAACCCTTGCAAACCGCCCAACATGGAAAAGATAGAATTCGCCAAAACTAGTTGCAACCTTATTTTTAGCTTTAACATCAAAAGATTATCTGATTAAAAAGCACATAGACAGTCTTTCGTATTATGATTATTTTAATTATTTTTTTAGTTAATAAAAAGATGAGTGAAAAAAAGATTATCAATACGATTTACCATTCTGCTGTAATTAGCGGCCTTAGTATAGGCAAAAAGCATGTTAGCAAAAACATGTTTAAAATGAAGCGGGCGGATCTAGGAAGGTTAGACATTGAGGACGTTGTTAAGGTTATAGTTGTAATTACTGCAGGGATTGCGTCAAAAGACTTCTTTGTTACACAGGGGATTATCCCAGAAAATATTAATGCATAGAAAGATTAATTCATAAGAAAATATTGATTTATATAAGATGTCTGGATTAGTTCTGATGGTGGGAGGAGCTATTGTTAACGCTTTGGCCTTCTCTGCAAGCAATTGTATGTTTAGTAAATTGAGGTCCGACGAAGAGAGAGAACGTCATAACAAGGCAATGGAAAATTTAGCTAAGGCAAGAGACGCTTATGAGAAAAGACGAATTGCTCACTTAGACTTTATTAATAAAAAGTTAAGAGAACAGTGTCATGCAGAGCACACATTTACAGACGTTGATGACGCAATGAATGAGTATTACTTAGTGACAGGAAAGAAGTTTTTAACATCGCCACCGCCAGAACTGTCTGACTTTTATGAACCATCTGAGGAACAGAAGACTGCAGAGATAGTTTTTATTGCAGTTGGCATGACCTCAGTCTATCTTGGTGCTCACTTTCTTGTGTAAAATAAAATGCATTTAAAATATGGACAATACGAAGTACAAAATATATTATTCTCCTAAAGGGTATTGGAAAGGAAAGACTGCTATTGAAAAACTGAGTAAAGCTGCTAGAGTGTCTGAATCAGATGCAAAAGACTGGCTTTCAAAACAAGCAATTTGGCAAATATATCTGCCTGCCCCCAAAAGAATAATAAGGCCTAGATTTGTTAACTCAGTTCCAAATGACACCCACCAAATGGACTTGCTGTATCTTCCACATCACAAAGTTAGAAGAAAAAAGTTTAAGTATGCTCTGACAGTTGTTGACATGGCTTCAAGATACAAAGACGCTGAACCTTTAATGGATAAAAGCTCAACTGCTGTGGCTGTGGCTTTACAACAAATATACATGCGAGGCCCATTAAAGTATCATAGGATGATTCAAGTTGATGATGGAAAAGAGTTTAAAGGTTCTGTAAACCAACTGTTTTTAAAACATCATGTTACAATTAAGAGAGGGATTCCAGGCAACCATCGATCACAGGCCCTAGTAGAAAACTTTAATAAGAATCTAGCTGAACGCCTGTTTACCTATCAATATCACAGAGAAATTATGGACACTACGAAGTACAGAGAACGCAACACAGAATGGGTTAGGAGATTGCCAGCAGTCTTACGTGCCATGAACAATGAAGAATTTAAAGCAACAGGCCTTAAACCAGTAAACGCAATCAAATTTTAAAAAAATTAGCATTACTGAAGATGTGCAGGGGACTCAAAAACTCTTGCCGTTTGGACTAAAAAATAAGATACTTGTATGCTCCTGGAGAGGCAGAAGGCGATGTTAGAATTAGAGCCACAGACCCTATATGGAGCGTAGACGTATATGAAGTTGAAAGAATTATGAAAACAACCCCTCCCGTGTATTATTTAAGAGAGACTCTCTCTTCTAAAAAGCCTGCCCCTAAAAGATCCTTTGTTCGTGAAGAGCTGCAAGTTGTCCCGCCAAACACAGTGAGTTAACAAAAAAATATATTATTTATTTTGCTAAACTTTTTTTTGTTAAACTTATTTTTTTGGCCTATTTTGGGTTTAACCAATCATGTGTTTGTTTTTCAATGTTCTGTTTAATTGCATCAGTGTCTACGTGTTGTGAAGTAAAAGTCTTTCTCCACTCCTTTTGAAGTTCAATTTTCTGTCGTCTGTAATCCTCACCATCAGCCATAAGCTTCTGAAATTCTTCGTCTGTAATGTTTTCATCCTGTAATGATTTGCTTATTCTTAATCTCAATGAACAAAGTTTTGCTGATGCTAAGGCAACAATGGCAGTGTGCTTTTGTAATTTAGGAGTTAATTTTTTTTAAACAGCACTTACAACCATAGACATGCGCCTAAACCTAACCCGAGACTCCCTAATGCTAAAGAGACTGGCGCCCCAACCCCAGTAGCTAAAACAGCAACACTAGACCCCGCACTTACGCTAGCTACAGCTGATGAGCCAGTAATTACATAAGAAAGAGTATTTAAAGCTTTAGCATATTTCTTTCTAGTAACCCTATACTTATCCAAGTCACTTTCTATTTCCTTTTGAAGTTCAGTTATTTGCTCTAACCTAAACTGTTGAACCTCCATTTTTTAAATAAAATTATTTTTTTAATTAATCTTGTACATGTCTTCTTCTTACTAATTCTTCTGGCAGCACTTCATTAACAGAGTAAAACGCAATAAAATCAACATACTTAATGAAAATAAAGTCGAGTAATGTTAGTTTGGTTTTGTCAACCATCACAGTAACCTTGTCAGATGATACAAGGGTGTTTATTTCATCTCCGTTTTTAGTAATTGCAATACCGAGCTTAAGAGGGGCATCCAAGTTTTCAACCTTTATTTGTACACCTCTGATTAACGTATGTTCTGGCAAACTAGGAAACGCCCTCCCTCGGAGTAATAAATAAGCGAAAAATCTTCGTCATTTGCCTAGGTAGTGACAGTAGCGTTGGGGTAAATTCTAAGCCAACGGTGTCATCCCCCACTTCAGCTAAGGACTTCTTTCTCTGTAGCATATATTCAGAACCCTGCCTAGTTATTTCAATCTGTTTTTTCTGTTGTGTTCCTGGAACTAGGCTAACAAGAATGGGTCCTGCATTTAAGGCTTTTCTAAAATTGTTTTTCTTATCAAAGTATACATTGGGGCTTCGTAGTTCAAACTTTAAATTCCAAGCAATTTCAGGAAGCAACGCCCAAGCATTCTCTCTTTTATGAAGTTTGTATTCATGTTTGCCAAAATCGTTTGCCCTTAAATTTCTTATCTCTTCTAGGGTAGGATATTGCTGTCGTTTTTTGTCTTCAATTTCTGTTCGTTTGTAAACCCCATCATCTGTGTACACAAATCCATAAACATTTCCTGGCACTCCTATTAGATCAAACTCGGTTGTGTCTGCTAGGTCTTTTAGCTCTACTGCAGTGCATTTAGGAGCTAGCTGCGCTTTTGATTCTGGCCCCCGAGACATTCTTTTTAATATTAAAATTATAATAAACAAACGTATTGAACTGGGGGGGCAGTCCACAAGCATAGCTTAGCGTGCTTAGATTTTTCTAACTGCTCTTTTTTTTTTTTAGCTCATCTTTGTCCCTTATTATATAATTTTCACTTAAACATTCTTCAAAACTATCTTTGTCCTTAGTGTAAAATAATACAACCGATTTTAACTGCGATCGAAAGTCTTTTAAGACAGCATTGTATTTTTGAGTTAAGAGCCACACAGAAACTAAGGCGTGGCGCCCACTAAAGGCTACCTTTGACAGAGCTTTTCTTTTTTTAACAATGTCTCGTTCAGCTGAACAGTCATCAATAATAAACAGTGTTTCAGTTCCCTCAAATAGCCTATAGTAATGTTCTAAACAGTCGCTCAGTTTGTCGCTAGGATCAACTAGAAATATATTCTCGTCTGTCCAAATAAACTTCCTTTCTTTGTAAGACTTGTTGTGCTTAATGGTTGTGCAAAATATAACAATGTGCTCGTATTGAAACCTGTATATTGTTTGTAACAAATCAAGTACAAAGACAGTTTTCCCACACCCAGTAATCCCGCAGATAAGAGAACAGTGCGGATCTTTGGGCAGAAAGTTCAAACTATCCATCTGTTTTTATTAGAATATTTCTTCTGCATTTTAATAAGCCACGTCTTTTTGTCTGTTTTCTTCAATGTTTAGCTGAGATCACAAACCATAAAAACATGCATTTGTATTGGGGCGTTTCCGTCTGCTTCTTGTGAATATTTATTTTTATACCATCTTGCCCTACCCTTTCTCCACTTCCAAACAATCTGTTGTCAAATGTGGATCTAAAATCCAGCCACAGCCCATATTTGGTTATTAAGTAGTCTTCGAGTCTTACATCATAAAGGCGAAGTTTTTTACATACCCGATCAACTGCAGGATCCCTTTGCCTACCTCCAGCAAACATCTTTCTTATTTCATCAAAGTGTTGGTGAGGTAAAAGTCCGCGACCCGAATACAACTGATCAGACTTGCCATTTATTGCACAGTCAACCTTCTCAATTTTTGGATTAAAAAAACGCTTCTGATTCTCTATGAAAAGGAGTTGTTCCTTCAGTAAACAAGAACAAAATTCCTTTTAAAGACTTCAGAGACTGATTTAGATGTATGTTCCAAAGAGTGTCTCGCTTGTTTCTATTTTCTGTAGTGGAGTGTATAACTCTTTCATAATAAATAACTGTTTTATTTTTATACTGGGTTAAGATTATTCTGGCCAGTTCAGGGTCGCTAACTGTGTATTTAGCTTCAGGGTCTTGTATTTAGCTTCAGGGTCTTCAGACAGAACAACAGAATCGCTAGGATTAAATGTCAGTTCATAAGTAAGTTTTTCTTTAGTGCGCCTTGGTAATATGGCATATGCGTCTTTAACAGCTCAAAATCTAGAGGGATGCAGAATCTGTTGCCAAATGCTTCTGCTACTGCCTCATCTTTAACATCATCCTTTGCATCCTCCGCTTTAAGCCTGTGCTTGAGACCGTTTGGGCCTTGTATTCCCTGATAAACTTTCTCTTTTCTTTCTTTTTTAGGCAGCCATAGGTCAGAATAGAGGGCAACAATGTCTGCCTCGCTTAGTACAAAGACTTCTCTGCCCTCCAGTTTGATTGCCATATGTTTAACGATTGCTCTGCCCAAATTAGCAACAACAGTAGCATTAGGGTCTGTCGATTTAATACCTATTTTGAATGATAGTTTAGCAGTGCCTGGCATTATAACATCGCCAGCGCCAAGATCAGGGAACTTGATTATTAAAGTTTGTTCAGGCTGAACTGTTGATGGGGTATTTACACTAATTACAGTCTGCCTTATACCTTTTACGCCATGGGGTTCCTTCTCTTTTCTGTATGGATCGAGGTCACAACCATATGAGTTCATTTTTTATAAAACAAAAAAGAATATAAATAAAAAATATGGATGAAGATTTTGACGCGATTAATCCTATTGAAGAAGAAGATGAAACGGAACTGGGCCCTTCATTGCAGAAGAGCTTGAAGGAGCGGGTTCTTTACTCTCTAGACAACGTCAAGAACTATTGCGACAGCGAATTGAATCATTCTATAGAAGCATAGGACGAGAGCTACCAGGCGTGCTTGATCCTAACGATTTGAGGAAGATGGTCGGCATTTGTATATAAGAACTGGTGCAGGGGGCCGTGTAAAAGCTACTTCAACGCAAAACCCAAACAAGTTTTTAAAACTAAGCACAATAAGGCGAAAACTCCCTATTGCTAAGGCAGAACAATTAAACCTTTTAGAGCTTAGAGCCGAAGCCTTTAGTCGTTTACAGAACTTGGGGCAAGAGTTGTCAAAAAAATCTAAAATGCAAAACATACCTCTTCAAGATTTAACTCAACAAGCAGATGAACTAATAGCAGAAATTGAAACGAGTTTTAATGAGGAGACACAATTAAAAACAATTGATGATTCTCCATTGCCCATGCGTGAAATCCTGGGGCATAATGATCGTCTAAAGTCAATAAGGGGCGAACTAACAAACAATTTAGCAAAACTTGGTGAGCTAGATAGAGAGATAGAAGAAATAAATAAACTGGCTGATGCAGACGATAACAATTTAGGGCGAGAAGAAAAGGCTAGAATACAGCAGAAAATACAAGATTTAAGGTTGCTAAGGAAAGCCAGGTTAGAAGTGCTGTCTACTAACAGAGCGCAGCTAGCATCACAAACAAGCAGAATTAAAGAAACTATAAACAGAATACTTTATGAAAACACTACGCTAGCTGAAAGAATAAGGACTCTGTTCAGGAACAGGGGATTACAATAGTTAGTATATTAACAGCTGTTGGGTTTGGTATCTCTACACTCGTTTATGCTTTAACCGGCAGTGCACCAACAGGGCCAGTAGCGCCTCCAACACCTCAGCCTGGTAAAAGGTGGATTAGAAAACAATTATACCATCTAGCATACTTATTAAAGAAGTTAGCAGCCAAAGCGCTGGATGCTCTGCCTGGCATAATAGGCAGTGTTGTTAGTTGGGTTTTGTCTACTATAGGCAAAGTTGCTGGTTATATGGCTGACCGTCTGTGGACGTTAGGAGTGCTAGCTGCTGGATTATTTTTTAGTGAAATAAAGTATGGCTAATCCAGTAAAAGTTAAAAATACAACAAGGGCTGTCTTTTCGCTAGTCTGACTGTCAGTGTGAGGCAGATCAACAGGTGGCGTGCTTTCTGGGCTGCTTTCTGGCTGTGGGGCGCTTATAACTGGATCGCTTTCTTCAGGGCTGGGTACTTTCTTTAAAATGGATGGAGCGGGCCTTGTGTTTAAACCTTGATTGTGCCCTAAGTTTTGGTCGTCTCCAGCTATGAGGATTTCATTGTTATAATTCTGTATCATGCCAATCTGTAGTCTAAGGTCGGAGGGTAGCATGTATAATCCATGACCCACAACAAAGTCAACCTTTGACCTAGCATGTGCAAGAACGTCTTGATACCTTTGTATGCTGGAGGGCAAATCAACAGCAGAGTTAATAGCATCTTCTAAATTGGCTAGAAATTTGTTTTCTGGCATCAAAGCCTGTAGATTGATCCACTATGCTAGACTTGGTCTGTGCTTGTGCTCCTAATAGACACCAAACGTATGTCCGTATGGAGTCATTGATCTTTGCACTCCTGGCATTGTTAGGCCTTTACTTTCATCCAAGATAAATGTTGTCCAGGCATCAGGGTGTTTTTGTTCAATTGACCCTAATCGAACTTGTTTGTCTGGTTGAAAAGAGGTGTGGCCAGGCCAGTAGTCATAATTATATTCTCTTTTTGCACCCCACAAATACAATGTGCCTAACCCATGATTGCGGTCTAACTTTTGTCTAAAGTTAGTTGAGGGTTTAATGTTAAATTCGTTGCAAATTCTTTCATATGCATTAGTGTCCATTAGGTTTTAAATGGATTAAACGCGTTGTCGTTAGGGAGGGGCACTTGTATTCAGCTAGTATTCGTCTGTACTGGTAATAAACATGAAAGTTATATACTGACCTTACTAAAAGATTGGGATGGTTTAAATGGTTTGCATATGAAACACCACAGCCAGTAGTTGCGCAGTAAATGGCAAAATTTAACTGATTCTGGTAAAACGTCATAGGGCGGGATGACCATGCTGATGGCACTCTATCACTCTTTATTGGCGGATTTAATATTTAGTTAGTGGGTTTACAAGTCTGACTTGGAAACCGTATGATTCATATACTGCAATGGTTAGTAAACTGAATTCCAAAGATTTGGGGTTATAAAACGCTCCTACATTGTAAGTGGCACTTTCGTTATATTTAAAAGGTTCCATTTTTTAAATTAGTTTTTTTAATTTGTTATAAAAAATATGTACATCTATATAACCCAACAAAACAAACGTGTGTTCTTAACGTACCCAATTGTCAATTGGCGCAGGAATTGTAGGGCAATCCTTAAAGAAATTGGTTTTAAAGTAAAATGGATTAACATATCTGAAGGGCTAAAAATAACTGGATTAATGTTAATGACGAACAAGGCAGTCAAATAAGCCATATACAAATACCAGAAGGTTATTACAACTTTTGTTCTTTAAAAGAAGTACTTAGCGAATTTGGCATATTGTTAACAATTAACGAGGCAAACCTCAGAATTACTATGAATTTTCCACTAGAAGAAAGAAGAGAGTATACTTTTCCTAGAGGGCTTGCTCGAATCTTGGCTTCCACAGTAAGTGACAGATCTTATAATAAATGTAGTACAAGAGAAGACATCTGGCAATTTAAAGGTAATAAACCTTCTGATTTTCTCATGAACCCAATGTTGTATGTCCATTTAAATGAATTAAAAACAAATACTAATTGTTTAATGGTCATCCATCTACAGTTCTACGAGCACTGCCGTCAATTAAGGCAGGGTTTTGCGATTATCAGTTATATAGGTTTGATGGAAACAGTCAATTTAAAAGAATTATTTGAGGGGCCTATAAATTCATTGGATGTAAAAATAACTAATCAAGATGGAAGGCCAGTTGTTTGTTCTGATTTATTAATAGTGCTGGAAGTAGAAGAGCGTACTGTAAACCCTTAATTTTTATGCCCCTGGAGAGAATGTAAATATCTATGTTCACGATCACCCTATCTTATCTTTACACGTAAGCCCCCCATTTTAAAGTACTGATTACGTCGATTTTTAGAGGTTTTGCGTGTTAATTTTTTTTAAAAACAGGTGTTGATTTTGGTAAAAATGACATGAGAAGGACGTGATTTGTATGTGAAAGGGGTGGTTTTCGTGCAAAATAAGATAGGTGGTCTTGAACCCGCATATTTACATTCTCTCTCAATGTTTTTCTTCTGTGTGGTCGAATTTGGAATGCATTTGCCAGTGAAGACGAAAATGTAACATAACAGCTAACATTGATCGTTTAAAGGAAAGATTGCAATGCTTTGTCTGTTTTGTATAACTTTTGAACTGGAATCAACAGACTGGGTCAATGAAGAAGATAACATCTACTGGAAGATTTAGACACTGACGCCAAATCTTCAAACTTCTTAATCTACTAAAACAACAGAAGAAAGACCCTGAAGGACATAATAAGCAAATTTAGTAAATAAAGTCAAGCAAATTTGTCATCCCCCCTCCACTGTCTTACCTGCTTTTCTGTCTCTTCCACATCACGCCAGTAGTTTACAACAGCCGTCTGGTTAGTGTCATACCACTATCTGTGTTATCCATATGTCACTAAAGGCGTGTCCAACACGACTGGTGAACATGTAACAAAAACTGTTGACTACTGAATAAGAGCTGCGAACAAATTGCTCGGTACCAGCCCTGTGTTACAATAACAACTCAGTGAAGTGCTAATGATTACAAAATCAATATTCTCTCTCTCTCTCTCTCACTCCTCTCTCTCTCTCTCTCTCTCACACTCTCTCTCTCTCTCTCTCTCTCTCTCTCTTCTCTCTCTCTCTCTCTCTCTCTCTCTCTCTCTCTCTAGCATAAAAGTAAAACATACTAATACATAGTGCCTAAAAGCACAGAGTCAGAAACAAACGCACAGACAGGGACTGCATGTAAAGAAAAAAGTAACCTGATTAGATCATTCTTTTCACATTCCAGCATTACCAACGCAAGCAATAACGTAATTCCATGTTTACATAAATACATTATTAAAATTTATCATACCTTTGATCTTTAATTCCCAACAATCAAGATCTGGCGGCCTGACATTCCTATATGAATGTGAAGAATCTAACAATTATAACAGAGGATTTAAAATCATGTATAGACAAAATGATAGCAGATTAATAGTAACAAATCAAGACTAACTTCCGGACCATATTCATTTTCTTCTTTTGTCAAACTTAAAGTGTAACTCACCCCCTATATAGTGATTTTTAGGATACTGTACGTTATGTCGGGTAAATCACTATTGACAGACACGCTTGCCTATCCGGCCCACCGACAGAGCGCAATTCCTCGTTGAACATTCACTTTTATCTGCGTTGACGGAAATTGCCGACAACATGCCGAAGTTTACCGGAAAACCTGTGACGTTGAATTGGCACAAGTAGAACATGGCGAGACACGACACAAATCGGTACGTACGAGTCAAACCTTACCAGTTTGAACCGCCAGCACCGAACAGAAGAGCGGACGACGAACGAGTAGAAGTGGAGGCACCAACACAAATCGTGTTGGCAACACAGACTGGTGAGTATTTTGTTGTCCACGAATGATCTGCAGTTAGCACAGTGTGTCGTCCAGTGAGTGACTGACTTGGCTTCAAGCTCATCGTGTGTTGAATCACTGTACGTTTGTGTTGATTTGTTTGAAGGATTAGAATTTTGAGAAGTCGAATGAAACAGTTGTTGCACACTTTTCCTGTTACTCAAGAAAAGGTCTGTTTATTATTGTGGGGGTGGGGGGGAGAAGAAGAAGGGGGGGGGGGAGTGTCAGTGCGTGTGTGATGACAGCATGTCTGTGTGTGTGTGTGTGTGTGTGTGTGTGTGTGTGGTGTGTGTTGTGCCTGAGGCCCAACGAAATGTTCAGTATAAAATCACACTTATGTTATGGCTTATGCTGGATGTGGATCAGCACATATTCCTGAGTCTTCATTTAGAACCAGCCTCACCACACAATCCATCTGCTAATAACAATAAAGAAGTATTATTTTGCATAGTGATATTTAGAGCTGTGTTTTCAAGTTCATTACCATCAAAAATAGGATGGGTTTTGTTGGTGTGTGTGTGTGTTGTGTGTGTGTGTGTGTGTGTGTGGTGTGTGTGTGTGTGTGTGTGTGTGATGTGCCCGTACGTGGGTGTGGGTGTGTGTGCATTACATGAAAGAAGAAGACAGTGAGTAAAACAGTCACTGAAACAATCATAAAATAAGCCCAAGAGCATACAGGTTGAGCTGGAAACATTACCAGCTACTTTATTCTTCAATGTAAAGTTATAAAATGAAATCATGCAAGGGGTTATTCATTCATGTAATAACTAGTGCATATTGTTTAAATGAAAAAACAGTACATGTGTTCAATGCCAGATTTTATTTGCTTCCTTGCAAAATTTCTTCATGACCTATTTTTTGAAAGTATGGTTACACTTAGTAACAGCATACATTTCTACTCAAGTACAAAAAGTGAAAAAATTGTCACTTGGTTATGTATTACAAAAGTGAAAGTGTTACACGAGTCACAATAAATGAATATTTCTAAAAAATTGTCTAAGAGTGTGCAACAGGGAGAGTTGAGAGACCAGACAGTTAGACTGGAGAAAGGAGAAATAAAGACAAGGACAAAGGAGGGAGAACAGGGAACTGCACAGCTAGAAGAAGGAATTATTACTCATTTAAAACAACAACAAAGAAAAAAAAACAAGTACAAAGAAAGAAAAAAGACTTCATGAATGTACAAACCAAAGTGTAAGGAATGTCCTCATGATCTCTGTATCTTATGACTTGTGTGAATCAATTCAAAGTACTACCATGGCCATTTTATATCAAAAGCAGAAAGCAGCTACAGGCAATGGTAATGATATCAATACTAAGTAACAAACAGCAGAACGAGGAATAACAGTTGGAGGGGAACAAAGGAAAATGAAAGGAAAAAATATTAGAAAATATCATATGCTAACACACACCAAAAAAGTGACATTAATAGCAAATCCAAGTTTGTTTGTTTTTGTTTTTTTCAGGTGTACATGTGGAAACTGTGTTGCAATGAAACACCAACCATGAAAGCCACTGTTGCACAGAGTCTGAGAAGATATGGCAGAAAGTTTTACGATACAGGTATGATAATTAGTTACACCGTTAACTTTCTTCTTTATCAAATAAAACAGAATAGATTGTCTTTTTGGTTTCTTTTTGAGGTCATGATCTGCCATTGTATACTTCTTTTCAAGTTAAATGCACATATAATGCACACACATTCAGACATGAACAAAGAGAAATGGTTGAATTTGTACATACCTGTATGGAATACACCTTTAAGTTTATTAAATAATTGTTTATGGATTTGTGATTACTTGCCGAGTTTACTCTGCAGTACATAGAATCATCCAAAACACCTGACAATACAAAGATACTAGTAGTATTATATGTTTTTGTCGTCAGATATTTTGAAAGATTCTGTAAAGTTACTCAGTCTTTTTTGTTTGTCTAAATTGTCATAGTTAGAGTTCAGATCACAAAGTGATAATAATAAGATGTCAAAATTATTCTGCCTTAGATCAAGGTGACATTATTGAGTTTATTTTGAGTAGGAACCTTTGAAATTTTGAGAAGTAATTTGTATGACTGATTATCCCTGGTAGTGGTACAAGCAAAGGTGATGTTTTCAGTTGAGTTAGTTGGTATGTGTATATGGGTATATGGGTATATACGTTGTATTAACATACACAATAACTCGGTTTTACCTAAATTTTTGAAACATGTTATAGTGACTGATACGGGTAACAAGGAAGCCCAGTTCCAATATGGGCTATATTGTTGGTCAGAGGCAAAGTTTCCAAAATGGCCGTCGCGCAGATAATGATATAACATACAACTGCTCTTGTTCACTCTGCATACAAATGTCATAAATAAATAGCTGTGACAAGTCAGCATGTGCCCTAAGACTGTGATATCATTCTGTGCAGGTCCTTGCAAGTGGAAAAAGGTGGAGGTCAGCCAGCTGAGTGTATCACTGCTGTTCCTGGTTTCCAGACTGTCTGCCTTGACCCTGATGTGTTGGAAACTCGCTCTGTGGGTCAAAGTCCAGGTCAGAACCAATATCGGAGTCACAGCCATACTCGATGGTGTCATCGTCATCCACATCATGGACTGGGCTGGAGGTGCAGTCTAGCTGATTGTGGACTGGGCTGGAGCTTGCCAGGGGAGGTTCATGAAGTGAACACTGACAGTAACAGCTGAAAGAACTCTCAGTCTGGACCGCTGTGTCCACTACATTGGGCTTCACCCAAATCCCTGAAAACAAAAACATATGGGGCTAAACACTCTGACATTTGGCAACCCACATTTTTAACTACCACATCACAATGAATGAGCGTACTTTGGTGTTCAGTTGCTATTGTCTGAAAGCAAAATGTAAAATACATAGCACTCTCACTTTTGGCACAGGAAAGAAACATGTTGCTACAGCCATATGATATCTATATCATTAATTTCATCAGTACTCTACATCAGTTTACACATCCAGGTTTGAATTAGCTGTGAGTGCAAGTACTAAGTGACTGCTGGCTGCAGTTTCACGTTGACTCATGATCACCCAGTTTATTGAGCGTGTCAAGCCTGTATCCCTGTAGTAGTCATAGCACTTGTGACAAGGAGGTATGCTTGTGTTAAAGTACTAGTTGTCTGAAATGCTTCTGTAAGCCATCTTCACCCTCCTGTCAGGTAGTCAACATTCCGCTATCTGCATAACTCATGTGAAACACCTTGCCATTTTAACAGTATTCATCTCCACCCCCATCTCTAGCCATCTTCCTCCATAAAACACACACACACACACACACACACACCACACACACACACACACACACACACACACACACACAACACACACA
>CM031611.1:68612495-68669995 GCA_018398815.1 Conus ventricosus
AGAATGAGAATGAGAAGTGGCTTATAGAGTTCACAAGTACACAGAGAATCAAAGACGAGACGTGAAATATAACACGACAAATCACGTCACGTCTTTGACTCTTTATGTGTACTTGTGAACTCTATAAGCCACTTCTCATTCTCATTCTCCGTCTGGCGGCCATTTTGATCGTGCGCCGAATATGAGAAGATAAGTGATTTCTTGTTCTTTGTTTTCACTGTCCTAAATATTGGTTTTGTTGTTGTTGTTATTCTTTTTTTGTATGTAGTTTATTTTTCTTCTTGCAAAAACGTAACATTTCACACAGATTTATAGCATTTCACTTCATATCAGCATACGATTCCTACCATTTATGCTTCAACATCCAAACATTTACATTTTGACCGAGTACCATTAACAGTTTCCCGTACCATGTGTTAACATATTTGTAAAGGGAGATTTTTCAAAAATTGGTTAAATACCAAAAAAAAAAAAAAGCCGAAAACAAACGAAACAGAAATAACAGAGAGAGAGAGAGAGAGAGAGAGAGAGAGAGAGAGAGAGAGAGAGAGAGAGAGAGAGAGAGAGAGAGGATAGGGCACCGACAAAGCAACCAGGGGATCCAAATGTACATGCATATCAAGTGACACAGAGACAGACTAGTCCCTCAGCATATACATCAAATCCAAAAGTTACTCTTCTATTAAAGAT
Organism: Conus ventricosus; assembly: GCA_018398815.1. Lineage (NCBI taxonomy): Eukaryota > Metazoa > Mollusca > Gastropoda > Neogastropoda > Conidae > Conus > Conus ventricosus. The sequence continues at coordinate 68,613,186 of CM031611.1, forward strand.
TGGTATAGTTGCCATTTTTCATGCAGTTTTTTACTTGACTTTACGCTTTTCGCAAATTGCTGTTCAAAGTTATATCTTGTCTTCAAATAATGTAGAAAGCTTATTACAATTGGAAGGTTTTTTTTCTCGCATTTGCGTTTATAGATAAAATATTTTACGAGAAGTAAAAGTATGAAGTCAAAGGTTTCATCACCTCTGACATTATTTGCTTGCCCAAATAATAACAATTCAAGAGACAAAGTTCAAGAAGCCGCATGCTGAGATTTCTCTGTTATTATCGCTTGAAGTTGTTGCCAAAAATGTGCCACGTGTTCACAAAACCAAAACAGATGCTCAATGTTTTCCCTTTCTCTATTACAAAATGTACAATGATCACTCAGTTCAATTCTCATTTTTGACAACACAATATTTGTACCCAATGTACGGTGTAGAATTCTTATCTGAAACTAAGTTTAATTTCTTTTTTTCTTTTTTTTTTTGCACCGTTTTAGAAATTATATTCCATTCCAATTGCTGGTCAAGTTTTTCATTCCACTTGTTGCAAACAGCAGGGTTTATGTTGTCACACAGAACGGCATCGTAGTAAACACGTGTCCCTCTGCTGACTGAACAAATAAGTTTCCACAATTTAGACCTTTCTTCATGCTTGTTATGTGTCATTGTTACTGCAGTTTTCCGAATATATGCGTTACCTCCCTTAGTAATCCAGTATACAAAATAAAGTCAATACAAAATCCGTATTTGTTATTGAACTCTTTATATGTCAAAAGAGTGTCATCTTCTTTCATAATGTGTCCAATTGTGTGTATACGTTTGTCGAACAGACTTTGATGAAAATTTTGGTGTTGTTGTTTATCTTAATGTTTTCATTATAAAATACATTTTCGGAAACAATTTCTTCGAAAATGCAAGGTATAATCCTTTGGCCAAATTCTTTGTATACCTCAGATACGTCAACCCAAAATTTATCTTTGGATAATTGGCCTAGAGAAAGACTACGACCATTTTTTTTCCAGATGATATATTTTTGGACAACTTGCTAAAGTAATACTTTTCCACTTGTGAGACGATATTCTTATTTCTGTAATCCATGCAAGTTTTAATGCAAGTGTAAATTCTTTTATTCTTGGCACACCAACTCCACTATTCATTATGTTTAACTAGAGTTTTTCTATTAATACTATCCCGTTTTCCATTCCAAACAAATTAAAAGACTAAGTTTTGATATAGCATTAATTACATCATCAGAATTATTTGAAAGTGGAATCCGGAGATGAATTAGTTTGGACAAGATTAAAAACTTTAAAACAGCCACCTTGCCAAGTGGAGTAATCTGTCTCTTTAATTATACCTTATATAGCATTCTTGATCTATCCTGTATGTTTATTTCTGAACAATCAGCAATCAGCAAGATCCATTGGAAAAAGGATACCCAGAATTTTGAATTGTGGTGGATTCCACTGAATACGTAAATGTTGTATGTAGCGAATCGTCGAATTTTTCCTACTGCCGAACCATATTGCACTTGTTTTTTCTGTGTTTATTATCAAACTTGGCTTTCTCACAAATCTATCAACTGTTATCAGAGTTTCCTCAAATGACACTTTGTCACCTTCAAGCATAATTTCTGCATCGTCCGCATATTGTGAAATTTGTGTTCTGTATTGTTTAATTTGGATCCCTTTTATAATTCTATTATCTCTCAACATAATGGCAAGTATTTCCACACACAAAATGAATGTGTAGGGTGAAACTGGGTCACCACCCTGCCTGCACCCACAACCTACAGGAAACCAACCAGATGCTTGGCCATTCACAAGAACAGTTGACTTAATATTACTTTAGAAAGTAGTTATGCATTTACGTATATCTGGTCCTAAACCAATCTATCACCTTTAGGACTACACACTATAATTCCTTCCTTCTGTGTGGTGGACAACTCGCCTAGTTTAAGACTTTCATTTAAAGATCGCACAACGAATATGCCAAGCGATGGCCAAAAATATTTGAAGAACTCAACAGTAAATCTGTCTGATCCAACCAGGATTTTCATTGTTTTCCATCTCATTAAGCGCATACCCAGCCTCATCCATAGATATTTCTCTTTCTAATTGTACCTTTTCTTGGTCTGTTAAGACATGAGGTAAATTAACCATTTAAGATATTACGCAATCCTCAACTTCCTTCGGCCGGTACAATTCTTCATAAAATTTCTTCACTTCATGTTGAATCCTTTCGTCGTCAGATATTTCTAATCCATCGTCTGATATCAACTTTGTCATAATTTTGTTTAAGAAGTTTCTTTTCTCAAGCGAGCAAAAATATTGATTGACTTTTTCTCCTTCTGCTATTCAACGTGCTCGTGATCAAATCAAAAACCCCTTTACTTTAGCTTCCCTAAGTCTAACTAGCTCCTCTTTGTCCTGCTCTAAATCATTCAACTGTTCCTTCTCTAACTTTTCCATTTTCACTTCTAAACGCTTCCGCTTTCCATAACTGTGTGTTTCTTTTCAGTTGCAAATGCTATAGTTTTACTTCTTGTTTTCATTGGTAAAACGTCTAGGAACAGTTGATCTGTAAGAGTAAACTGAATTTCTGAACGCTCAATAAACGGTAGTTGTTCCCTTGAATAGGGCAGAACTGCATATTCTTCTATCACAGTTTTAATTTCCTCGTTAATTTCAACAACAAAAAATCATGTTTCCAGAAAGGGTATCGTTTAGTTTCTCTAGCAAAGGTTAAAGTCAGAGTAATCATTAAATGGTCTGTCCTATATCCTGCCTTAATATCTGCATCCGTGACAAAGGTAGACACATAATCAGAATCTAGAAAAAAAATCAAGTCTCCTTTGCTGCAGAGGGGAGGATCTGCGCCATGTGTATATTTTCAATTCAGAATTCAACATTCTCCATACATCTGTAAGATCTAGATTAAGCATCATGTCTTCAACTTGCTGTTGCGCTTTAACATTGTTATAATGCTTGTAATTAAAATAATCCATTGAAAAAGCTTGTACCAGGTTCCAGTCCCCTCCGATTAACATTTTCAACATCAATATCCATAATATTATCTTCTAACTCAACAACAACAAAATCAGGATTATCATGATTTGGTCCATACAGGTGAAAGATCAACATCATGTTATCCAAAATGGATACGACAGCAAATATGTAGTTTCCACCTGTATCTTTGTAAACCTTCTTTACACAAAATTCAAAATCATTGTTAAGGAGAATCGCAACACCTCCTGAATTTGACATATGTGATGCAAAATATGCTTTATGACCCCATTCTGCTCAGATACGCATTTTAAGCTTGAGGTCGAAATTGGTGTCCTGTACGAGATACATCGAGAACGCTTTTTCTCTTAAATAGTGAGAGACATCCCTCCTCTTTTTTGATCCGCTAGGCCTCGGTAGTTCATTGAACGAAACCGTACAGAGTTACTCATGTTTTAACTACAATTGTACGCAGAAACACCCATGCCCTGCAATTGACATACTATCCAACTGAAATACAGGCAGCTAAATACATACAAAATCACCAGTCCCCTAAGTGAAAACAAAATCTCACCGTCTCTCTCACAAAGGGAAAACAGCATCCCATTCAACAAAGTATTTCTTCCAGTTGAACATAACAAAGAAAAATTTAGTTAAGAAAAACAAACATTACGTAAGACAAAACAAAAAATAGTAAAGTCAAAAAATCAAAACATTGTTAAATTTTGGGGAACTATGCGCTTATGTGCGCCGACAGCATTGAGAATATAATGAGAAACTGATGTAAGTGCTTAAATAAATGGATGAAAACAACGGCGGGGAAGAAAGGGAAGGACAGGATGTGGGCGGAGTCAGCAAGTCTGCAGCCATCTGTTCACACTTGCGATAAGGAGCGTGTGCCGTAGCGCGTGCAACTGGACTTGTACGTGGCTTGCTTTTTCAACTCGTGAATCTTGTTTATGAACGACTACAAGCGTGCATGTCCTCAAGACCAGTTGCAATGGGGAATGCAGAGCCGATGGAAATGGAAGGGAGGGGTAAGGGGGACACCCGGAACTGGGCGCCAACTCAAGCCTGTTATAAAAGTACTGCCAGTTTATATACGCGTGAGACATTCCATAAAGTGGAGTTTGGTGAGTTAGTAACGGCTAGAATAGCCGTTAAACATCGGGCATCACCCGTGACCCATAAATAAACATACCTACAATTTTTCAGAAAGATCGGCCAAGTACTTTCTAAGATATTCCATAAAGAAGAAAAACCATTATGGGCCGTTATAGCCATTAGTAACGGGTATAACGGTAAAATAAAACATCGGGCATCATCCGTGATCCATAATGAACATATTACAATTTTTTTCAGAAAGATCGGCCTTGTACTTTCTGAGATATTCCATTTTTTAAAAACATTATGGGCTGTTATAGCCGTCAGTAACGGGTATAACGGTAAAATAAAACATTGGGCATCATCCGTGACCCATAACGAACATACCTACAAATTTTTGGAAAGATCGGCCGAGTGCTTTCTGGGATATTCCATAAAGAAGAAAAACCGTTATGGGCCGTTAGCAACAGCTATAACGGTAAACTAAAACATTGGGTATCATCCGTGACCCATAATGAACATACCTACAAATTTTCAGAAAGATCGGCCCAGTAGTTTTGTCTGGAACGAGTGGAACACATTTTGACCACAAACGGACACACACAAACACACACACACACACACAAACACACACACACACACACACACACACACACACACACACACACACACACACACACACACACACACACACACACAGCATTTCTTCGTTCCCATTCTAAAGTACTCCCTGTTCTGTAAGAACTGGGAGTACAAAAAGGAAGAAAAAAGAAGAAAAGACAACCACCACGGTGAGAGAAAGCAGAAAAGAAAAAAAAAACTAGGGGAACTGCTATGGCGGACTAACAGGTATAAACATTCGTTTCGAGGCCGAGTGAGTAGGCGGGGAGATGGGGTGGAATCATTGGAGGGGGGAGGGAAACAATGGATGAAAATGAATGAAATGTTGAAACTCAAAGAGGAACAAACACGTGTGGAGAAAAGTTTCATAATATCGTTAAAGTGCTCGCACTATTCTGCTGTTGTAAACTTATCCGTCGAACTGAATACATGAAAAATCCTTTTTAGCCCAATGATGAGTTCGTAGGAATATCAGTCAGAAGTTTCGTTTACTTGGTACAAGTGATGTACATTTGCCACAATTAATTTACCCTACACAAAGATAGACATTAGTATTAGAGAAACGTATATAATAGAGAAGCAAACTGACTTGTCACATATAAAGAATGGAAGGGAGGGGAAGGGACTGACTTGTCACATAAAAGGGAAATAATGGAGGGGAAGGGACTGACTTGTCACATAAAAAGGAAAGAAGGGAGGGGAAGGGACTGACTTGTCACATATAAAGAATGGAAGGGAGGGGAAGGGACTGACTTGTCACATATAAGGAATGGAAGGGAGGGGAAGGGACTGACTTGTCACATAAAAAGGAAAGAAGCGAGGGGAAGGGACTGACTTGTCACATAAAAAATGGAAGGGAGGGGAAGGGACTGACTTGTCACATAAAAAGGAAGGAAGGGAGGGGAAGGAACTGACTTGTCACATAAAAAAGAAGGAAGGGAGGGGAAGGGACTGACTTGGCACATAAAAAGGAAAGAAGGGAGGGGAAGGAACTGACTTGTCACATAAAAAGGAAGGAAGGGAGGGGAAGGAACTGACTTGTCACATAAAAAGGAAGGAAGGGGGGGAAGGGACTGACTTGGCACATAAAAAGGAAGGAAGTGGGGGGGGGGGGGGGACTGACTTGGCACATAAAAAGGAAGGAAGGGGGGGGGGACTGAACTTGTCACATAAAAAGGAAGGAAGGGAGGGGAAGGAACTGACTTGTCACATAAAACGGAAAGAAGGGTGGGGAAGGGACTGACTTGTCACATAAAACGGAAAGAAGGGTGGGGAAGGGACTGACTTGTCACATAAAAAGGAAGGAAGGGAGGGGAAGGGACTGACTTGTCACATAAAAAGGAAAGAAGGGAGGGGAAGGGACTGACTTGTCACATAAAAAGGAAAGAAGGGAGGGGAAGGAACTGACTTGTCACATAAAAAGGAAGGAAGGGAGGGGAAGGGACTGACTTGTCACATAAAAAGGAAGGAAGGGGGGGGGGGACTGACTTGTCACATAAAAAGGAAGGAAGGGATGGGAAGGGACTGACTTGTCACATAAAAAGGAAAGAAGGGAGGGGAAGGGACTGACTTGTCACATAAAAAGGAAGGAAGGGAGGAAAGGGACTGACTTGTCACATAAAAAGGAAGGAAGGGAGGGGAAGGAACTGACTTGTCACATAAAAAGGAAAGAATGGAGGGGAAGGAACTGACTTGTCACATAAAAAGGAAAGAATGGAGGGGAAGGGACTGACTTGTCACATAAAAAGGAAAGAAGGGAGGGGAAGGGACTGACTTGTCACATAAAAAGGAAAGAAGGGAGGGGAAGGAACTGACTTGTCACATAAAAAGGAAGGAAGGGAGGGGAAGGGACTGACTTGGCACATAAAAAGGAAGGAGGGGGGGACTGACTTGTCACATAAAAAGGAAGGAAGGGATGGGAAGGGACTGACTTGTCACATAAAAAGGAAAGAAGGGAGGGGAAGGGACTGACTTGTCACATAAAAAGGAAAGAAGGGAGGGGAAGGGACTGACTTGGCACATAAAAAGGAAGGAAGGGAGGGGAAGGGACTGACTTGTCACATAAAAAGGAAGGAAGGGAGGGGAAGGGACTGACTTGTCACATAAAAAGGAAAGAAGGGAGGGGAAGGGACTGACTTGTCACATAAAAAGGAAAGAATGGAGGGGAAGGGACTGACTTGTCACATAAAAAGGAAAGAAGGGAGGGGAAGGGACTGACTTGTCACATAAAAAGGAAAGAATGGAGGGGAAGGGACTGACTAGTCACATAAAAAGAAAGAAGGGAGGGGAAAGGACTGACTTGTCACATAAAAAGGAAAGAATGGAGGGGATGGGACTGACTTGTCACATAAAAAGGAAAGAAGGGAGGGGAAGGGACTGACTTGTCACCTAAAAAGGAAAGAAGGGAGGGGAAGGGACTGACTTGTCACATAAAAAGGAAAGAATGGAGGGGAAGGGACTGACTTGTCACATAAAAAGGAAAGAAGGGAGGGGAAGGAACTGACTTGTCACATATAAAGAATGGAAGGGAGGGGAAGGGACTGACTTGTCACATAAAAAGGAAAGAAGGGAGGGGAAGGGACCGACTTGTCACATAAAAAGGAAAGAAGGGATGGGAAGGAACTGACTTGTCACATAAAAAGGAAGAAAGGGAGGGGAAGGGACTGACTTGTCACATAAAAAGGAAGAAAGGGAGGGGAAGGGACTGACTTGTCACATAAAAAGGAAGGAAGGGAGGGGAAGGGACTGACTTGTCACATAAAAAGGAAAGAAGGGAGGTGAAGGAACTGACTTGGCACATGAAAAGGAAAGAAGGGAGGGGAAGGGACTGACTTGTGACATAAAAAGGAAAGAAGGGAGGTGAAGGAACTGACTTGGCACATGAAAAGGAAAGAAGGGAGCGGAAGGGACTGACTTGTCACATAAAAGGGAAAGAAGGGATGGGAAGGAACTGACTTGGCACATGAAAAGGAAAGAATGGAGGGGAAGGAACTGACTTGTCACATAAAAAGGAAAGAAGGGAGGGGAAGGGACTGACTAGTCACGTCGACCTCTCCACACCCTCAGACGGGTGGAGACAAGGGGTAGACTCCGGCTACGCCAGACCCTCTAGCAGTGGCAGCCAGTTCCCGGTCACACCAGGACAACGACTCTATCTAGGGAAACTGAAAACTACCTTGATTATCTAGCCTACTATAACATGGCTATTATTCATCATGGTTATTAATCATATTCATAACCAACGGTTACTTTATACAGTACACTTCGCTTATAAGAAAGTCATGTGGGGCACAATTTTTAGGTTTCTTATATCAGGTTTCTTATATACGAAGACTCGGATATAAGAAAATTTTTAAGTGCATTTTCTTATAACTGTGGAAATGGCAAGAAAGAGAGAAAGAAAATGGAAAGAACACACCTGTCAAGAAAAAATGCGTAATAGAGAGGGACAATTCTTTTATTTCAATATACCTTTCCTCTTCCATCATACAAATTACAAATTCTTGTTGTAAGAAGACTAAATAAGTGTATGCTGCTAGACGTAACAATAGAATGGGATGATGCGACGCCGTGAGCGTCTTCTTTTTTTCCTGGCAGAACATCTCACAATGCTGAGAGTTTATTTGAGAAATTCTTAGTTTCAGTATCCATATACACACACGCATATACGGTGTACATGCGTAGTATTTTATTTATGAGTCCTAGGCACACTTCCCTCTTCTTTGAGAGTTTTGATAACTGACTTGCTAGTTTCGTCATATTACTGCAACACCAGGAGAACCTTTGAGTTATTTGAGAATGCTAGGCAACACAAACAACGCGTTCAAAATGTTGGCACAAATTTTGGATATAGATTTTTTCCTCACTACCGTCTGTTCCAGGAATAGGAAAAAGTGGTGGATGGGGCAACCACTTTCTAGACATCGGAGAACAGGCAGTGTAGACAACAATGGTTGTCTGTAACAGTGTCGCTGCGGCAAAGATCTCCACATCCAACCCCCAAGAACTGTCTTGAAGAGTATTTTCTGAGAATTGCTGTCCAAGATACTGCCCAACGTACGCAGTAAAAGACTGTTGATTCTGGCACATGAAATCAACTATCAAAGCTCTTAACTGCTCATGGCAGTCCTGCGCGCCACACACTTCAAAACGGAGCGCTCTTTTCAGACAATTTCCATATCCCATGATATTATTGACTTCGATGGGTTTTCACAGTTCTTTTTTTGGTTTTCCGTTCCGGCAGATCTACAGGGGCTGGAAGACCAAGTCTTTGACACTGCCGCACACGCCAAGCTGCATTCGTCGGTTTGAAGGTTTGCGAAGGTTCGGGTTCTGTCCCTACAAATCGAATATCCTCATCCCGTTCATCTCCTCCTTTCTCTCTCTCTCCATCTCCTCCGTTGTCCTTCCTTCCATCTCTGCTATCTTTCCCGTTTTCTCTGGTTTCATTCCCTTCTCCTTCAATCTTTTCCCTGCAACCATCCCTTCTGTTTCCCCTCCTTTCACCTTTCCTTCCTTCCCTCCATTCTCTGCGTCCATCCCAGCTTCCTCCATTACTTTCTCTTCGTACACCCCTCCATTTCCTCCAACTGCCATTCTTCCTTCCTTCGCTCCTTCTATCTCTTCCTTTCCCCCTGCTTTCACCTCTTCTTCCGCCCCTCTATTCCTACCTTCCCTCCCTCCATTCTCACCCTCCATTCCTTCCTTTCCCCCTTCTTTCATTTCTTCTTCCTCTTCATCATGTTCTCCTTCCATCCCTTCCTTTCCTCCAGCTTTCACCTCTTCTTCCTTCCCTCCTTTATCTTTTTTCACTCCACAGTCCACACTGTGTCTACTTTGCCCTGATCTTTGGCCGTACTCTCTCCACTCTTTGTTCCAACCTGGAAGAAGTCGGTGATTTGCGTCTGAGTTTTAGCGCTTGCCATATGCTTTTCCAGCAGGTCAGTGAATACATGGAACTTCATAATAGCATCATCACAACATGACTGCAAACAATACACATCAATTTTCTGGACACAGTCCAAAGCGTCTTTGCTTGAAATTCTTGTTTTGCCTTCTCCACAGTCGTCCTCTCCATCTGATGCATCCTCGGTGACTGTTTCTGTGGCTGTTGACGTCGACGGAGCTGGAACAGTTGGGCAAGTTGTTGACCCCATTGTTGCAACACCATCATATACACTATAGTAGTCAGAAGGAGAAAGTTCCATTCTTCGAAGAGACGTGTAAGAAGGGGCTCCTGTTTTTCATGGTCTTTGGGGTCAGGTTCTTGCGAGCTGTTGTCTGCACCTGTGTTTGTTTCACCACCAGTCTTGCAAAATCCTGCATTGCGGAAGCTGTTGGCGATTGTGGAAGGAGAAACTTTGTCCCAGGACTGTTTCAGGGTGGAAACTGCTTCAAGCAGGGTGAACTGATAGCCCTTCGTTGTTCCTCCATTACTGATATGAGCTAGCAACTTGAAGACCATCGCCTTTCTGTAGTGTACCTTCAGATTGCGTGTAACTCCAACATCACACGGCTGTAGTTTGGAGGTCGCATTCACTGGAAGAAACAGGACCTTCGCTGCTTTCAGCTGAGGACTTTTATGTGATGAACAGTTGTCCAGCACCAAGAGGACTTCACGATTTAGTCGTAGCATCTCTCTAACAAATGAGAGCAACCACTGCTGGAAAATGTCACTGGTCATCCATGCTGTGGAATTGGCCTTGTAGTCAATGGGCAACTTCTTCACTCCACGGAAACATCGTGGGTTCATGAACTTTCCAACAGCTAAAAGAGGTACTTTTTTGCTGCCGTCCATACTGCAGCAAACCACTGTTGTTCTTTCCTTTGATTTCTTCCCGCCGTGACACTTTTCTCCCTTGAATGCAAACGTTTTGTCGGGGAGAAGTCTCCAAAACAGAGCAGTTTCATCGAGGTTAAAAACGTCTTTTGCTTCATAGTTCTGCAGCATTGGGGTAAGAACATCCTCCACCCATGTGTCTATGAATTCTTCGTTAACAGCTACTCTTTCTCCACTCATCGATATGAAGACGATGCCATGCCTTTTCTTCCATCGATGAACCCATCCCTCTCTGCACTGCCAGTCGTCCAGCCCAAAGACGATGACAACTCTTCAGCTTTGCTTTCAATATAGGCCCGCTGATAGGGACATTTTGCGGCCTGCACACACATATAGATCACTGATCAGTTAACTGTATTTGAACAGATGAGGGAATGCATGCACATCGATATACTGCACTTGTTCCTGTCTGTTTCTGCTTACAGTGTGTATTTGAGACTTTTTTTGTTTTGTTTTATTTTTTGTTAGTATGATCAAGAAAAGACGTGATCCATATTCACGAATATACATCAATATTGATTGATTGATTGATTGATTGATTGATATTATGGTTGTGTACCTTGCTACAGTATTCATAACGTATCATTTGAACATTTTATTTTTGCTCAGATCCTTACCAACACAACTGTGGCACGATTTCATGCAGTTCATTCAGCGACAGACACTCATCGTTGATCTACTTTCAAAAGCAGAATTATTATTATCCTGGAAACAAAAGTTTTGAGCTGATGTAGCAAGTGTTAATTATTTATTTATCCTGGATATTCATGGCAACGGAAGGAGAGCAGTCGTCAGGTGCCCCTCCTCACACGTAATACCAGCTGGCGAACTAACGCGAGAAGGCATTCCCTCAGCTCACTGGGTTTAGTGTGTTAAACTGTTCAGAGAGATTGTTGACTTATGCAAATTCTACCCGCCTACCATAATCATGGGAATTTCTGAGAGTTAAAACCCCTGACCGCCGGTGGACAACTGATGACTGGGGAAGGAGGGGGAGAGAGAGAGAGAGAGGGCAAAGGTCGACTGTCAGCGGCTGACTGACGACAGGGGAAGGGAAGGGAGGGAGCAGGCGGTCGACCACCTGCAACGAAACTGATGACCGGGGGAAGGGGTGGGAAAGGGGGGTAGGCGGCAGACAGTCGACGAACAGACTTTTGTTTACAGGGAACAGTTTTTGTTTGTTTTTTCCCAGGAAGGTCGGCTTGTTTTCTCTGAAATTTGCAGATCCGAGGAGAATTCCCATGCCTGATGTATGTTGCATAGTGCAACACACACACACACACACACACACACACACACACACACACACACACACACACACACACACACACACACACACACTCGCACGCACGCACACACGCATACTCATAAATGCGCACTCATCTATCACCTCTTTAGTTTTTTGTATTACATTATAATTAATAAATCGTGTTTGTTGTGTATTCTTTCCAGAGAGAGAGAGAGAGAGAGAGAGAGGGCAGAAAGAGAGAGAGAGAGAGAGAGAGAGAGAGAGAGAGAGAGAGAGAGAGAGAGAGAGATTAGCCTTACCTTGATTCAGTAAACCATTTCAAGAGCTCGGTGTCGACAAACTCATGACTGGACCGTCTGTCATGTTTTCTGGTCATTCTTTTGTACCACAGGCAAATTGATCCAGGTACTTGTGTTTCTCTCTCTCTCAAAATGTTGGATACCGATGACACAGGAACTTGAAACTCCTCAGCAATAGTTTTCTTTTTCTTGTTTGGATTGGCTTCCACAGCACTGATACTCTCAATTCAATTTTTTCTCTTTAAGGAGATTGCTTGCCGCTTTCTCCTTCAGCCATTGCGAATGTAGCCAAGAAACAGTACTGCTGAGTGGTCACTGACTCACAGATTACTACAACAGCTGCGAAAATGAAAATGGAAAGAATGGCAGCACTCACTATCCACACGAGACAAAGACATGGTGCTAGTTTCGGTTTCGCCTTAGAACAAAAGCCCACTTCCGGAAAATTTTAACTTTCAGTCTCCTTTACGGTCGAACCTCTTTTACAAGGAACTCAAAAGTGAGTTTCCTATAGTTGAGCAGAAGTTTCTTAAATCGGAGGGAAATCGTGTCTGGAGCAAGAAATCGTGTTTCTTGTAGACGAGGTTTCTTGTAACAGAGTTTCTTATATAAGAGGTTTTGTAAGTAATCACAAAGAACAACCTCGGCAGGGACAATTTTTTTGCTTTCTTATAAGCGGAGTTTCTTGTAAGCGAGGTTCTTATAAGCGGAGTCGACTGTATTTCACCTGAACTTGGGAGGAAAACACCTATAGCGAAATCCACACATTTTCCATACAATATCAATATAGAACATTTTCTTTTTCCGAAATCATGTTTTACACATTGGGGGAAAGGATTTCCACATATACCCTTTCGAAATCATGCTTTACACATCAGGGGGAAAGGATTTTCACATAAACCTTTTCCAAATCATGCTTTACACATTGGGGGAAAGGATTTCCACATAGACCTTTTTTACGATAAACCAAGAAAATAATCATAGCATATAAGAAGCGATTTGCTTTCGTCTCTTTCATCAAGATAAGAAGTTTTTATCATTTCATATCTCTTCCATCACGACAAGATTTTTTTTTTTTTTCATTTCACATAATCACTACATTTCAAAGAAGGATTTCCCTTCATAAAAATTATTCATTAGTAACAGTAACAGGCCTTAAACACATATCAAGGAAAGATTTCCGCACACTCTTGTTTGTCAACAAATACATTCATCATTTATATCAAAGGATGGTTTAGATACATAGCACAACCATAGTTTCCATCGCTCACTTCCGGAGCTTACTATCAATAACATCATTACAATACATTGGAATAAACAAACTTTTTTCATCATAAAGCCATGAACCAGCTAAGCCACCTTTTCCGATCACTTATCAACATTTTTTTCCTTCTTTCTATTCATACTTTCTAAAAACAATTTCCTCCTATCACCCTATCAAGTCACAAGACATACCAAAAAACAACACATACTTTTTTTTCTAAAAACCTATGCTAGGCGCTGAGAAAGTTACAGTCGCCTATAGGAGGGGAGAACGATTTCGGTGGCGACTAGAGAACAGTAAAATGTATGTTCTAGCTTTTTACTGCCCTCAACAAGTTTCGGGCAGTAAAAAGCTAGAAACATACATTTTACTGTTCTCTGACAAGTAAGACTTCAACAATGAATTAAAAATGATAATCCATCACACATTTTTTCAATAAACAAAAAAATAACGACTTTTTACAAACAAACATACTGTGTAGGGTTATCCGTTTTCAATACTAATTTACTAAACTTTTTAGATTTTAGTTTTTGCTTAATTCTGCGTTTTTCCTGCTCATTTTCAATAACATCATTTTCACACATACAGTCATCAAACACTAGAGTGGAAATCCCCCCTAAATTTAGAAATCATGTAAGACTTGGCCGGGACACTGTGTGCACAAACCTAATTACAGGGGTCGCGGATTGTGGCAGGTAGGAACAGGCATAGCGGTCCTGGGGGGCTCCTGTGATACCTGTAATTAACTGACTGTAACCGCCATAAGGCGGGCTGGCGGCGCTCACCTGACCAGGTTAACTTGCAACATTATGGTGCAATCAGGAAAGAACATTCTTGAACGCGAAGACCGATTTCACCATTCTTTCACTGACTGCCGCACGAGAAGGTTGTGTTTTATTGTGCTCCGGCGTGACTACTGTGTTTTATTGTGTTGTTATTTTAACAATGGCTAACAGGTTTACCGAAGAACAGGCTCGCGCTATTCAAGATCACAAGTTTTACTTCACTAGCATGTTAGAGTATTTGTAAAAAAGAACTAGGCGAAGCCTGTTCTCTGCCAGCAAAACCCAAAAGAAGCATTGCTTTTTTAGAAGGAACAGAAAAGGAAAAAAGTGAACCGACTGCTTTGGAAATGCACGACTATCTTAAAGGTTTGTTGGTTCAAGAAAATGAAAACGTTGAAAGAAATATTGCTGAACAAGATATAGCCGGTTTCAATACGTGTTTGACTATTGATGAGATGGTTCCTTATCCAAAAAATGGAGCTGCATTGTTGAAAGTTGGTCGAAGCAAAACAATCCATCATGCATTGATTGTTGGGCGCTGGCTTGAGACAGCTCAAGTCATGTTTAAAAAAACAAAAACGCTTCAAACATGGCGTTCATTTCTTAAGACTCAGGTGAAAATGGCAGATTCGTATGCTAGAAAACTTATTCAACTTTCTGTGTGTTTTTATAACTATCCTAAATTTCACAAGCTAGGAATCAGTATAAATGAACTGTGTAGCAAACGTCAAAGTATCATTAGGCTTATGCAACTGAATAGTGATTTTCGGGTGTTTCTGGCAAACAAACTAGATAGGGTTAGGCAGACCTTAGTACATCTACCAGTATGGAGAGGAGTAGTGTGTAGCCAGCACTATCTCCATATAAATGCTCCAAATATACAATGACGGGTGTACTAACTACTGGCGATTAGAGCCGCCATAAAAGCTCGGCTACAGCAGTAACTGCTGTAACTCTGCCAAAGCCAGTTGCAAGCCTGGTTGAGAAAAGAGGAGCACAGCAGCAAACTAGGTCAAACGACCCTATGTGATCACTTGACCTGCAAAGCACAGCCAGCAAACTAGGTCAAGTGATCACATAGGGTCGTTTGACCTGCAAGCTCAGCGGCAAACTAGGCCAAACGACCCTATGTGATCACTTGGCCTAGTTGATTGAGGTGGGCGCGGGATAGCACACCCACCCTACCCACCCCCACCCCACCCCACCCCACCCCACGCATGCACACACTCAAGTCACTTCTAAGTTCTTAACTTAAGTCACCCCAAGTTCTTAATTAAGTTTTAATCAAGTTCTTAATTAAGTTCTTAATCAAGTCACCTTTAAGTTCTTACTTAAGTCACCTTTAAGTTTCTACTTAAGTCACCTAGAGAACTATAAAATACGGGGTCAAGCTCACCCGCCCTCACCTAGTTCGGGCGGCCGACCTTGACCCTGTGTTTTATAGTTCTCTCTACAAACATGCATACTGTGTAGGATTATCCGTTTTCAATACTAATTTACTAAACTTTTCAGATTTATTTTTTTTATTAATCCTTTGTTTTTCCTGATCATTTTTAATAACATTAAATGCGCCTCTGTTTGTAAACAGCAACAAACATAAATCCTAACAACTAGAAATCGCCTTCGCTGAGACACTGTGCCTGCAAAACCTAATTACTGGGTTTGTAGTTTGCAGGGTGTATCAGGCAGTGTTACCTGTAATTAGCTGACGGCAACCTCCAGCGTGGCCAGGAATGTCATGCGGGAACGGTTATTTATAGTAACACAGTAATTAGCTGACGGCAACCTCCAGCGTGGCTAGGAATGTCACGCGGAACGGTTATTTATAGTAACACACGTCAGCAAGGCTGGTTTCGCCCCCACCTTTTCACAGAGTTTTGCAGAGAGCGGTCCAGGGAGGACATGTTTTACTGTGCTTAGTGACTATTGTGTTTTTGTTATTTTAACAATGTCTAACAGGTTTACCGAAGAACAGGCTCGCGCTATTCAAGATCACAAGTTTTACTTTAACTGCATGTTAGAGTATTTGTCAAAAAAGGAACTAGGCGAAGCATGTTCTTTACCAGTAAAACCCAAAAGAAGCATTGCTTTTTTGGAAGGAACAGAAAAGGAAAAAACGAACCGACTGCTTTG
This sequence comes from Conus ventricosus, assembly GCA_018398815.1. NCBI lineage: Eukaryota > Metazoa > Mollusca > Gastropoda > Neogastropoda > Conidae > Conus > Conus ventricosus. Next base: position 68,629,479 of record CM031611.1, read on the forward strand.
GAATGGGACGACTATCTTAAAGGCTTGTTGGTTCAAGAAAATGAAAACGCTGAAGGCAATATTGCTGAACAACATATAGCCGATTTCAATACGTGTTTGACTATCGATGAGATGGTTCCTTATCTAAAAAATGGCGCTGCATTGTTGAAAGTTGGCCAAAGAAAAACAATCCATCATGCATTAATTGTTGGGCGCTGGCTTGAGACAGCTCAAGTCATGTTAAAAACAAAAACGCATCAAACATGGCGTTCATTTCTTAAGGCGGAGGTAAACATGGCTGATTCGTATGCTAGAAAACTTATTCAACTTTCTGTGTGTTTTTATAACTATCCTAAATTTCACAAGCTAGGAATCAGTATAAATGAACTGTGTTGCAAACGTCAAACTATCATTAGACTTATGCAACTGAATAGCGATTTTCGGGGGTTCTGGCAAACAAATTAGATAGGGATAGGCAGACCTTAGTACATCTACCAGTATGGAGAGGAGTAGTGTGTAGCCAGCACTATCTCCATATAAATGCTCCAAATATACAATGACGGGTGTACTAACTACTGGCGATTAGAGCCGCCATAAAAGCTCGGCTACAGCAGTAACTGCTGTAACTCTGCCAAAGCCAGTTGCAAGCCTGGTTGAGAAAAGAGGAGCACAGCAGCAAACTAGACCAAACGACCCTACTGTGATCACTTGACCTGCAAAGCGCGGCAGTACCTGCAAAGCTCGGCAGCAAACTAGGTCAAACGACCCACTGTGATCACTTGACCTGCAAAGCGCACCTGCAAAGCTCAGCGGCAAACTAGGCCAAACGACCCTACTGTGATCACTTGGCCTAGTTGATTACACTTAACACCTTCACCCCAAGTCACCCAAGTCCTTAATTAAGTTCTTAATCAAGTCGCCCCAAGTTCTAATTAAGTTTTTAATTAAGTTCTTTATTAAGTTCCTTTAAGTTTCTACTTAAGTCACATCAAGTTCTTAATAAGTTCTTGATCAAGTCGCCTCAAGTTCTTAACTTAAGTCACCTCAAGATTGTAATTAAGTCCATCCTTTAAGTACAGCTAAGTTCTTATTCAAGTTAACTTATAATTATTTATCAAGTTCTTAAAGTGTTATTGCATCTGAAATGGATGAAAATGATCTTTGTTGTTGGCGGTTTTAGCATACTTTTGTGTCGTCTTCTGTTATTTAGTGGTTGAGATTGTTCGGACTGTTTCGGTTTTTGTTGTCTTTGTTTATATATTTTATAACCGTAATAACCACCCCCAGCAGCAGCAATGCTACCAAAAATGACAATTGCTTTAAGAAAATATAAAGACTTTGGCGGTGTTGTTGTAGACCTTGAATCAACTTGTTCTGGCGTTTTTAAAGCAGGCATTGAAATAACTGGCTGCGGCTCTGGCACTTTTTCATTCTGTGATTGTAACTGTAATTTTGCTCGTTTATTCCATTCTGCTATTTTTTTTCCTGCTGCAACACGTCCAGGATTTTTAGAGGTCACTTTCTCCGCCTGATTCAATGTTTTCTGATTCTGCTGATTTTCTGGCTCGGTCATTTTGAAGGGAAATAAAATCTATATGATTAAAAGTAATTAATCCCATGATTAATGGCGACAATAATGTTCCAAATCTGTAGTATAGATCACATCCTAGAGACTCTAATGACTTTGTTAAACTGGATCCTGCGTTAAATCATACATAAAGTCTTGTTCAGAATCAATGGGAGCAAATCTACTAACTAGTTTAGTGTACAAACTAAGAACCGTTTGCCCAACACTTTTTACTATTCTTGATCCTAGTTGCGCTTCATACCTGTTATGATACTTTACAATGTCTTGCGGCGACATCTGCTGAATTTGTTCTATGCTGAATTCATTTCCGAGGAACTGTTTTGTTTTTCCACATGCTGCCAAAGAATACAGTCTTTCTTTTTTTTGGCATAATAGCTTGCTCATCAACCAGGTCATTTGTAATCATAAGTTCAGGAAGGTTTAATAGATCATCGGTGTTCATGTTTTATTACTAAATATAATTATTATTTTGTTTTTAAAAATGAGCGCCGAAAAGACTGTTACTAATCTTGTATACTATCCTGCTGTTATTGGCGGTCTAAGTGTAGGATACACAATGCTTGGTAAAAGATTGTTAGGAATTAAACCAGCAGATCTTGGCAAGCTAGGCTTTGAAGACTCAGCAAAGCTAATTGCTATCATTACAGCTTCATTTGCTACGAAAGATTTTCTAGTTAAGCAAGGAATAATTCCAGACAGTATCAATATGTAAAATTAAAAAATACACTTTATAAAAATGGCTTCACTCGTAATGATGATAGGCGGCGCTGTGGTTAATGCGCTTGCTTTTAGCGGAAGTAATTACGCATTTAGTAAACTGCGGGATGATGGCGAGAGAAAAAGACATAACAAAGCTATGGAGCAACTAGCAGCTGCACAAGATAACTATGAAAAGCAGAGAATTGAGCAGTTAGATTTTATTAACGCCAAACTGAAAAAACAGGGACATGCAGCTTACACATTTAAAGATGTTGATCAAGCAATAAAAGAATATTATCTTGTAACAGGCAAACCAATCGAGACATTGCCCCCGCCAAAATTCAGCGACTTTTATCAGCCATCAGAAAAACAAAAGATGCAAGAAATTGTGTTTATTGTCTTTGGTATGACCGTTGTGTATTTTGTTGCACATAATATTGGCTGAATAAAAATGAACAAAATCTATTATTCGCCAAAAGGATATTGGAAGGGAATCACGGCAATAAAAAAGCTAAGCCAAGCAGCTGGAGTCAGTGAACAAACAGCAAAGGAATGGTTATCTAAACAAGCGATTTGGCAAATTTATTTACCTGCACATAGACGAATACAAAGACTGCACTTTGTGAATACAATACCGAACGACACCCATCAAATGGACCTTCTATATTTACCCCATGATACGATTAGACGAAAAAGATTTAAGTACGCCCTCACAGTCATTGACATAGCTTCAAGATACAAAGATGCGGAACCATTAACACAAAAGAGTGCTTTTGCTGTTGCTGTTGCCATACAACTGATATACCAACGGGGCCCCTTAACTTATCCTCGCATGATTCAAGTCGATGATGGAAAAGAATTTAAAGGCCAAGTGAATCGATTATTGTTAAAACATAGAGTTACCATTAAAAGAGGCATTCCAGGAGTTCACAGATCACAGGCTTTAGTTGAAAACTTTAACAAACAGTTATCTGAAAGACTTTTTTCCTACCAGTATCACAGAGAGCTGATTGACAATTCTCGCAACACAGAATGGGTTAGAAGACTCCCCTCAGTTTTGCGCGCAATGAATAATGAAGAATTTAAAGGGCATCGACTCCAGGTCGTCTAAAACCAGTACAAGCAATCAAAAAACAAAACAATAGATGTTGTTGAAGGAGAGTCTTCATCCAGCAAACTATTACCATTTGGATTGAAAGTAGGTACCTTTATTTACCGGGGGAAGCAGAAGGGGACACTCGCATCAGGGAAACAGATCCAGTTTGGAGTGTTGATCCATATGAAATAAAAAGAATTGTAAAAATGAATCCGCCCGTGTATTATTTACGAGAAACTGACACAACAAAACAACCAGCTCCTCAAAGATCTTTTGTGAAGGAAGAACTGCAGATAATCCCACCAGACACAGTTCAGTTGCTTAATTAATTTTACAGAAATATATTTGAGACTAAAATGGAAGCACAGAACGAAACAAGAATGATAAAGGAAGAGGCCTTGAAATGTTACAAGAATCATTTGAAAAAAATTCTGCTATTAGACATATATTTATGAGGATTAATCAATACATGCTAAAACATCCAGATCACCTACAACCCAAAATCCCAAATTTTGATTATCAGATATGGGGAAAAGAATATCTTGAAATAATAAAAATAATTCGAGCACATCAAGCTGAATTGGATGAAGATATGATTGAGCTTATAATAAAAGTTGATGAAAAATATAAACCCCTCGGTGAAGCCCTCGGTGAAGAAGAAATATAATTATACCGTTCTCCAATGTCCGATTGCATATGAAAACTCTGGATTAACAAATACTCGTTTAGTGTTTGTTCTATCTAATGACTTCTTTGTTACAACAGTTGTGTTGATCTCATGGAGATTAGATCGTAGTTTTACGTTGTCATGATGAAAAGTCTTATTGTCAAACAATGCTTCTTTGTAGTTGTCATGTAATATGTTTGACTGCACAACACTGCGGGATATTCCTTTTGCTTTCTTAATGGTTTTCTTCTGGCTCGAAATACTGTACATTTTCGACCTTAAACCAATAAACTCTTAATCAAACCCTCCGGATAATTCATCCTTCATCTTTCCTAAAACCTTCTTATTAACGGGTGAATGTAAAGGCGAATCTTTAGGGTAATCAGATGTATCATACCATCCTGTATGCCCTTTAGCCACTTCTATATTTCATGTCTTTATAGATGTCTTCAGTAGGGATATCTATAACAAAACTATCTGTATCTGTGTAAAGCACTCTGGACTCTGGATACAGGGGTTTAAAGTAGTCATAAAGAAATTCTAACATCAAAAGCTTTGATAATTCTAAAACAGTAAACCCAATAAATACAGGCTTGTCCAATTTGACTTTCTTTTTCTTCATCATTATGCCAAAAAGCTGATCATGAAATCTTCTAAAGTCCTGATAATTAGGTTTTGAAGTTAGCTTAATTGCTTCGTTCTCTTTGGTGACCAATCTGACATCTTTACGCTTGTGCGGATTCTCCATAGTCTTTCGAAACAGCTGTTGTTCATCAGCTTGAAAAAGTCTTTTTCTGAAGCATCTGTAGATTTAGTTCTAAGATCAGTGTTCTTCACGATGTATGGTTTCATGAACTGTTCTTGATCAAAAGCAATTATACGATGAACAGCTGTCAACTTTAAACCATGTCTTAAATAAAATTGTAGAAGTCTGTAATGACAGACATAATTTTTTTTGACGCGAAGATTAGGCACAAGTTTAGGCGGCTCTCTTGGATTCATCTTTAGACTTTCTGCTGCTAATGGGTAGTCATTATGTAGGTCATGGAGTTCATGAGGATATTCTAAGTCAACTTCTAGAATGTATCCACGCTGTTGATCTGGCGTCAAACTGCCAACCACTTTAATGCTCTTTGCACATTATTTGTACCGCCGCCTTTGTACATTTTAAAGTTGCGTAATGGAAGTGATTGTACCATTGCCCATCCATACAGATTGTTTGCATCTAAATACATGAGATAGTTAGACCTTTTACTCAGATCATAGTCGTCCAAGTATTTGTTGTTTGCTTTACAGTAATGATGCGACGCCATACTAATTCCTCCACGCAATCCGTTTTCAATCATCTGAATCATTGGTAAATCTGACAATAAATCAATCTTTACTCCAGTAAACTTTAAGAAAGCGTCCCAACTCATCCCGGGCGCAGAAATGTAATGCGCGGGATCCAGGCTGTAATGTTTCATGCAGGTCTTTCTATAGTTTTCAAAGACGTCCGCCAACAAACATGTATCAGCCATCAAGTATGAGTCATGATAGTCTCCCATCGTTTTACACTCTAACTTTTGCCACGCATCTTGAGCATGCTGGTAATTAGAATCACTGATGTCCTTTCCTCTAAGACTAGAAAAGAACGCGCCTTTAGGTGGAAGTGTATCTTCGTCAAACCTTTCCCAACTGTTCATGTACTCATAAGGATATATTCCCTTTCTAACAAGAGTTGAGTCAAAATATTCTTCTGTTATTGGGCAGGACTTTAAGGCCATAGCCAGTGACTCTAATGATCCCATCAGGTGTTGCATAGAGTCATAAAAAGACATGTTATTTAAAGTGAAACACATGTACTTTTCTGATGACTGCGCAATGCATGACACCCTGAAGGCGTTGGTTACTGCTTGCAATATAAGATGAGAGTCGTAACCTCGCAAGTTATGAAAAAGATGGGCAGCCTCCATGTCTTTGGTTCAAACTTTAGTTGAAGATTGCATTTACTGTGCGCCGCTCCTCTGAACTTTCCGCTAATGTGATCATGGTCTCTTACTGTTGGATTCTCTGCGTATGATGAGAGGCCTAAACCGCAAATCCAACAATGTGCGGCCGAGCCATACTGTTGTTGGTCTTCAGGCGACATTATGATTTCAGATAAGTTTAGATTATTAGAACAGGCGTTACGCACTTGCTGCATGCGTTCTAAGAAGTATTCTGCAGCATTAGGCCCTCTATATAATTCTGGCTTTGAATGGACGCCATCCGACCTGACAACGATTGAAAGCGAATGAACAGATCTGATGATTACTCATTAAGACTGTTTTCGGAAGTTTCTGTGGGATTGGCCCTTCATAAGGAACAATAAGCGACTCGAAGTCTGCGTAAACAACATATGGAGAATTTTGCATCCGTTTCCAGTTCTTAAAACTAACTTTAGATCCAGGTGGGGCGTAATTAGTTCTGTATTACAGTCTACAGAACTTTTACAATGTTTTATATGTTCACTCGCGGCTTTAACGGATGGAATTCTTGTTAAACATTTTCTACAGAATTCTTGTTTATTTTTTTGCTTTGAAGTATGCGCTAATAATCTACTCATTGTTCGTATCAATGTGTAATGCGGTAGCCCTGTTGGTGAAAACATTAGGAGTAAGTCCACATGGCTTTTGTCTGGTTCGCCAATCGATGGACTGTTTTTGGACACTCTAATAGGCAGTAGATTTGTTTCCTCATCCCATGTGTAGATATTAACAGTTATTAGTTTGTTTTGTTCTTCAAACTGATCAATGGAATCCACGCTAACAGGAAAGGATATTCCACTAAAGTTAAGATCATTGATGTAAGGTTCATAGTTAGACACTCTCTCTGCGTTTTTACGGGCGTAATGCAGCCTCGCAAGAACACACCACATAAAACATTTGTTGTCTGAATTCTTTATGTTTAGAACTGCTAGTTTTGCAACTAATGCTGGAGGTAGTGAAATGCAAGCCTTGCCTACGATCGGCTCATACTTAGCCTGTTTTAATCTGATCTCTAAGACTTCACCCTCTGACCAACCAGAGCCTCTCATTTTGGCTTCTTCGGCGGCCACATCAAACTGTGTAAGCAGTTGGTCTGCCCAACCAGGTGTTAAGCCATTATGAGAAAGAATAACCTGTTGTTGAGTCGAGACCCAGACTTCTAGATTTTCTTCATTTATTGTTATATAGTCGATAAAAACAGCTAACATTACTTTAACTGGCGGGTCTATTGTTAGTTTACCTGAACTTGAGAAATTGCATGTACAACACTTGCCTGTACGCTTGTTGGATCAATGACTTCTAGATCAATATCGTTTAAAGCTTTTGACAAACGCTCTCCCTCGAGCATTCCTTTAAAACAATTCGTCTGGACCTTCATATATCTTATCCATGCTGAGTTTCTTTTCTAACTCAAAATATTTATTTAAATTAAAAAAAATAATTAATCAGAATCAATATCAACGGTCTTTTTGTGCTTGGACTCATAAACTAAAGTATAAACACCCTTTGACGTTGTTAATGTGAGCTGTTTAGAGCAGAGTTTAATGTTTCGTTTACTTTTTTTAAACATTCCTTTTTTATCTGCTCGGTGTCTGGCTGTTGAGAAAAACTTGCCCTTGCCTTTTTTTGAAGATCAAACTTTTGTCTTTTATAGTCATCAAAATCGGCCTGTAAACGACTAAATTCTTCATCCGTGATGTGCGAGTCAACTATCGCTTTATTTATTGTCAGTTTAAACGAACTAAGTTTAGCTGTTATTAGTTGAACCATAGCTGTGTGCTTTTGGAGTTTAGTTTTTAATTTTTTGCTAGCAGCACTTACAGCTAATGAACACAGGCCAAGAGCTAAAGACAAACCGCCTAAAGGTAAAGCTGCGGGTGCACCAAAACCTGTTGCTAAGAGACCAACACTCGTTCCTGCTGATAGAGCACTAATAGTCGATGCTCCAGTATTAACATATGTAACAGCATTAAAGGCAGCAGAATACCTTCGTTTGGTTTTGCTGTATTTTGAAAGTTCCTGCTCTAGTTTTTGCTGCATTTGTGTAATGTTTGTTAATCTGAAGGTTTTTATGTCGGGGGTTCTACTATCCCTTCTTTTGGCGACTCTGGCTCCGTAGGCGCTTTTGGATAAACGTGAACAGACATGCTTTTTTTTTTAAATTAAAAAATAATTTAGTATTGCATACCTTTAAATCTGTTTTCTAGAATATTCAGCTGCGCATCATATATTAAAAACAAATATACATTAAGTGGTTTATCGTCATCTTTTTCTTTGTCAATTTGAATGTTTATTACTTCTCTAACAGTTCTCCCACTTCCATGTAACTTATTATCCTCTGTTGCCCTTAGGTCAATCCATAAACCGTATTTCGTTGTTAAATAATCATCGAGTCTAACATCATGAAGGTGTAGATCTTTAGACGCAAGGTCTGCTGTTGGACTTCTATGCCTCCCGCCACCAAACAATTTTCTTATTTCGTCAAAATGCTGATAAGGTTTAAGCCCGCTAGCGTAGATTTGGTTAGGACTACCCTCAATTGTACATTGCACTTTCGTTATTTTAGGATTAAAAAACTTTTCGGTTTGTCTTTTAAACGGTTCTTCATCTTCGCACAGCAATAAAATGCCTTTAATTGATCTTGCTGAGACGCTAAAACTAAAATTCCATATCGTGTCTGCCCTGCTTTTAGGATGTGTAGAATGGTGCATCACTCTTTCGTAATATATTGCTAATTCTGTCTTATATTGATGCACGATTAACCTTGCTAAATTAGGGTTGCTAACAACGTCAAACTCTATCGCAATGTCAGAAATGCTGTACTTTGCTTCAGTGTCTTCAGATTTAATAACCCGTTTGTATTCATTAAAAGTTAGTTCATATGACAATCTGTCTTTTAATGCTCCTTGAAAGTATGGCGCATGCGCACTTAACAACTCAAAATCCAAGGGGATGGAAAAAGCGATTTCCATACGCATAACTTACAGCTACATACTTTTTGCCCTCTTTAGCATCTGTGGCGCCTATTCTATGTTTTAGTGCTTCATTATTTTCGATTCCTTGAAACGCAAGATCGGCCCTTTCATTCTCGGTTAGCCATAGATCAGAATAGGTTAAAAATATGTCTGCATTGTGTAAAGAAAATATTTCTTGCCCCTCAAGTTTTATAGAAATTTTCTTAACAATTGCCCGACCCAGATTCTGCACAACTGTCCTGGTTGGGTCTGTTTATTCGAGTTCTATTTTGAAAGTAAGTCGCGCAGAGCATGGTACAATCACGTCATCTGCTCCTAGGTCTGGAAATTTAACAGTAAGAATTTGATCTGCATCAATAATAGATGGATTATTTGGAACAATAATATTCTGTTTATTTCCCTTCACGCCAAAGGGGTTTTGCAGTCTTCTATGCGGGTCAAGAATTGAGCCATATACTTGTGACATTTTTATGAAGCAAAATAAAAAGTTAATTATTTAAAAACATGGCAGGCATTGAAGGTGAAGAAGATTATGATGTTTTTGATCTTGGAGACGACATGAGTGAAATGACTCCTTTGGCACAGCATCGCTCATTGCATTCATTGTGGCGTGAATTAACAGAAAGTAGGGATCCTGGAGACGACATGAGTGAAATGACTCCTTTGATACAGCATCGCTCAGCGTCCTCATTGCGGCGTGAATTAACAGAAAGTACGGCCGGAGCATTTTACAAAAGTTTAGGCCTAGAACCTCCCCAATTTCTAGACCCTGATTTTGAAGTAAAAGATGGTCATTTGTTTGTGAAAAGCGGCCCCGGCTGAGAACAACTTGTTCAGCTTACAGATAAACGAAACCCATCAAAGTTTGTAGGTATGAATACAATTAGACAAAGACTTAGGGTGGAAGACCGAAATCGCCTTGGCATTTCTAAACCAAAATTAGATAGGGATGCAGTTGCTGGAATTCAAAACATACAACAAGAAATCCCAACAAATAACCAAATACAAAACATGGAACTTAAAGAATTAAATCAATCAGCAGGCGAATTAATAAATGCAATAGAAGCAGAAACCAGTTTTTCAGAAGAAACAGCATTAAAAACTATACACGACCCGCCGCTGCCCATGCGGGAGATAGCGGCCCTTGATCATGCTTTAAGAACCATTAGAGGCGAATTAACAAACAATTTAGCAAAACTGGGTGAAATAGATGAGCATATAAAAAGAGAAAAAGAAAAACTCGTTGAGGCTGATGACGCCAACTTAGGGCATGATATTAAAGAAAGAATAACCCAAAGACTAAAAGATCTTGAACAAGAGAGATCAGCAAGACTAGAAGTGTTGTCTACTAACCGAGAACAATTACGAACTCAAGTGAGCAGAATAAGAGAAACTATCCAAAGAATTTTATATGAAAACACAACGCTAGCAGAAAGAATAAGAACACTATTTAGAGAGCAAGGAGTCACATTAGCAAGCGTTATAACAGCTTTAGGATTTGCAATAAGTACACTGGTGATGGCTATTACGGGGGGTGGTGGTGCTGGGCTAGTGCCTCCACCGCCATCTCCTCCATCACCGCCTGATAAATCGTGGGTAAAAAAAACAGCTTGATCATCTTGCGGGTTTATTAAAAAAATTAGCCAGTAAAGCTGTAGACGCTTTGCCTGGAATATTAGGGGGTGTTGTTAGCTGGCTTTTGTCTACTGCAGGCAAAGTAGTTGGCTTTATGCCCGAGCACTTATGGACATTAGTTCTCTTAATAGTTGGGTTAATATTTAGTAAAATAAAGACCGAGTAATCCTATGCCCGTTAATACAACAACAAGTGCTGTCTTTTCATATTCATGGTCATCGCGAACAGAGTCCGCGTCTTCAAAGGCTTTTGGGCTTTGGACCTCAGGGATTGGATGACTTAATCTTGGGGGGTCATCTTGTTTTTTTATTGTTTGTAATATTACTGGCTCAAATTTTATTTCGTTTTTTCCGACCTTCTGTTCATCGCCTGCACAAGGATTTCATTATTGTAGTTTATTATTGTGCCTGTCTGGAGCCTGAGGTCAGAAGGCAGCATGTAAAACCAGTGCCAACAGCAAAGTCTACTTTCGATCTTGCGTATTGTAAAACATTTTGGTACCTTTTAATACTTGAAGGTAAATCAACTGTAGAATTAATGGCGTCCTCTAAATTTGCTAAGTATTGTTTTTGTGCATCAAAACCAGTAGAAGGATCAGTTATGCTCAATCTCGTTTGTGCTTGCGAACCTAGCAAACACCAAACGTAAGTACGAATAGAGTCGTTTATTCGTTCTATTCCTGCTTTAGTTAGGCCCTTAGAAGTGTCTAAGATAAATGTTGTCCATGCTGTTTTATGCTCTTGCTCTATGGACCCGAGGTGAAACAGCTGTGCCTGAAGAGAAAGATGTGTAAGGAGGATTCCAAGCATAGTTATATTTTCTGTGCACGCCCCAAAAATAAGGGGTGCCTAGACCATGATTAAGATCCAACTTTTGTCTAAAGTCTGTCTTAGCCTTAATATTGAATTCGTTACAGATCCTTTCAAAAGCCTTCATGTCTATTCTGTTGCTAAATGGATTAAACGGTTTGTCATTTGGTAATGGAGCTTGCAGTTCAGTCAAATACGTCTGAAGGTGTAATAAAAATGAAATCTGTACACTGACCTCACCAAAGGATCAGGATGATTTAAGTGATCGGCATACGACACTCCACAACCAGTTGATGCACAAAACACGGCAAAGTTTAACTGGTTCTGATAAAACTGCATCGGATGACTGAACCACACTTTCGGGATGTAGTCTTTTTTAATAGGGGGGTTAAGATATCTGTTTAATGGAGTACTAACCTTTACTTGAAAGGCGTCAGACTGAGTCACAGAAATGTCAAGAGTATCAGTTGTTATATTTTTAAGATTGTAGTGCGGTCCAGCAGAATATTTTGCATCAGTATATTTAAATGCAGTCATTTTTATTTCGTTTAAAAAAATGTTTGTAACAAATTACAACCCAAGACCGTCCTTCGTTTTTAGAACATGCTATTGATAACAATTGCGGAACCAGAATGGTTTGCACTTCATGAAATATTCTACAAAGTCGTATGGTTTAATATAACCGAATCCAAGGAGAATAATAAGATACTAAAGTTGACAAAACAGGAGCCAAAGTTAGCCAGTTAAAAAATACCTGATGGTTATTACGGGTTTTGCTCACTAAAAGAAGCAATGAGTAACTTCAACATTACTCTCAAACTTAACAATGCAAATCTAAAAACAATGTTAACATTCAAGCCTGAAGAAGAAGGAGGTTGCTATTTTGATAAAGAGCTAGCTAAAATGTTAGGCTTTGCAGCTGACAATCATAGATTTAGAGTTACACCAACCAAAACTACTTATGAGGGGGAAAATCCGCTCGATCTTGCGTTACATTCATTACTCTATGTTCATTAAGACGAGCTGAGCACTGATGAAAACTTATATGATGGAAGTCCCTCAACTGTTTTAAGAGCTCTTCCGTCAGGGAAAGCTGCATATTGCGATTATGAAATTATACAATTCCCTAATTTACAGTTTAAAAGATTAGTTTGTGGGAGGGTCGGATCATTTAATATAAAAATCACAGACAAAACGGGGAAAGTCGTAAAATGTGATAACCTGCACATTGTTTTAGAAATAAAATAATACGCTACTAAAAAATAATGTCGCGGGGGCCAGAAGAATCCGGAGTTACATTAGCGCCTGTAAGGTGTATAACTTTAGAATTAAAAGACCTTGCAGACGTTGCGGACTTTGAACAAAACGGTGAGATAGGCGCTTTGTATGGGTTTGAGTACACTAAAGATGGTGATTATAAACGCAAAGAGGTTGGTGACAACAAAAAGTTTCCTAAACTAGAACAACTGCGCAATGTAGAAGCAAATAATGCTGGCCAGTATGAATATAAAATAGTTCGAAAACCTGACAGCAAATGGCACTTAGAACCATATTTAGAATGGGAAATAAAATTTGAATTCATAAGCCCATTTACATTTTTTAGCCGTCAAAAAAGTTTCAGAAAAGCATTCAACTCTGGCCCTTTGCATATAAGTCTTATGCCAGAGGACAATAGTCGGAAAGAAATTGAAATAACGCCGTATGGGAAAAAACAGTACATCCTCCACAGAAGAGAAACGGTTTTAAAGGAAGCTTCTACAAAATTACAGTTCATTCCGCAAATGAAATTAGGAGACACGTTCACAATGATATTTGAAATTTCTGTCTTAAAAGATAAGGAGAGGGATGGGGTTGTGGGCGTTAGTGACGTCCTTTTTAAAGGAATTCTAATTAGCTGGCAAAACTTAGACGTTGACAGTCTTAAAGTTACCGTCGTCATTCTTCACAATGGCGAGGATATTAAGGTCATAACAACAAGCAAAAAAATCAATATTAGTCTAAATAGAAACAATCTTACAGCACTGAATTGGATTAATCTTACACATTTAGACCTTATAGGATTTTATTATACTGAACAAGTTTTGACAGAGAGCATGATAAAAACAATAAATGGATTAGATTAAATTCTGTTATAAAGCTATGGAGCAGTTAAACTTTATGACAAAAACTCCTCATTGTTCATTGATTTGTGGACAGACTGGTTGTCGAAAAACAATATTTATCTAGACCTATTACAAACAGTTTATCGCTATAATTTTGATTATATTGTGATTTTCTGTCCAACACTTGAATTTAACAAAGCATATCATGATAGAAGGTTTATATGGACAGATGATAACATATATTTAGTTGATCCTAGCAATAAATTGAGTGAGTGGTTAGAATACTTTTATAAACTGTTTAAAGGAACGCAGACACTATTTATTATAGATGACTGTTCGGCAGAAAGAGACATAGTTAAAAAAGAAATACTTTGTCAAAACTGGCTTTCAGTGGAAGACATGCTGGGATAAGTGTGTGGATTTTATGTCAAAAATATAACTCGGTTTTAAAAGACTTTAGAGAACAGTTAAAGACTGTAGTTTTATTTCACATGAAAGACAGAGACGCATTTGATGAATGTATGCGCGAAAATGATGTTATTGAAAATGATCAGGAAAAACACAGGATTAAGCAAAAACTAAATCTGAAAAGTTTAGTAAATTAGTATTGAAACGGATAATCCTACACAGTATGTTTGTTTGTAGGAGGAGAAACTAGGAGAGAACTATAAAACACGGGGTCAAGGCGGCCCGCCCGAACTAGGTGAGGGCGGGTGAGCTTGACCCGTGTTTTATAGTTCTCTCACCTCAAGTTCTTAATAAGTTCTTGATCAAGTCCCTCAAGTTCTTACTCAAGTTAGCTCAAGTTCATAACTAAGTCATCCCCTAAGTACAACCAAGTTCTTATTCAAGTTAACTTATAGTTATTTATTAAGTTCTTAAAGTGTTATTGCATCTGAAATGGATCAAAATGAACTTTTGTTGTTTGGCGGGTTTAGCATGCTTTTGTGTTCGGATTCTGTATTTAGTGGCAGAGATTGTTTGGACTGCTTCGGTTTTCGCTGTCTTTGTTTATATATTTTATAAACCGTAATAACCACCCCCAACAGCAATGCGCCAAAAATGACAATTGCTTTAAGAAAATATGAAGACTTTGGCGGTTGTAGGCAGCCCTGTTGTTGTAGACCTTGAATCAACTTGTTCTGGTGTTTTTAAAGCAGGCATTGAAACAACTGGCTGTGGCTCTGGCACTTTTTCATTCTGTGCTTGTGCCTTTAATTTTTTTTGTTTGTTCCACTCTGCTAATCTTTTTCCTGCTGCAACGCGCCCAGGCTTTTTACTGGTTACTTTATCCACCGGATTCAATGTTTTCTGATTCTGCTGATTTTCTGTGCTCGTCATTTTGAAGGGAAATAAAATCTATATGATTAAAAGTAATTAATCCATGCGTTTCCATTCTGTGCTTGTAACTTTAATTTTGTTTGTTTGTTCCAGCTGCTAATTTTTTCCTTGGCATCGTGCTCAGGAAGCTTTTACTTGTTCTTTCTCCACCTGGTTCAATGTTTTTCTGACTCTGGGGATTTTCTGGCACGGTCTTTTTGGGGAAGGGAAATAAATCTATATGATTAAAAGTAATTAATCCTTGATTAGCGGGGGACAATAATGTTCCAAATCTGTAATACAGATCACATCCTAGACCCTCTAATGACTTTGTTAAAACTGGATCCTGCGTTAAATCATACATAAAATCTTGTTCAGAATCAATAGGCGCAAATCTACTAACTAGTTTAGTGTACAAACTAAGAACCGTTTGTCCTACACTTTTTACTATTCTTGATCCCAGCTGCGCTTCATACCTGTTATGATACTTTACAATGTCTTGTGGCGACATTTTTGAATTGTTCTATGCTGAATTCATTTCCAAGGAACTGTTGTGTTTTTCGCATGCTGCCAAAGAATACAGTCTTTCTTTTTTGGGCATAATGCTTGATCTCAACTTGATCATTTGTAATCATAAGTTCAGGAAGGTTTAGGCTGCCCTGTAGCTGTAGCAGATCATCGGTGTTCATGTTTTTTATTAATTAAAATTATTTTATTTTTTAAAAAATGAGCGCCGAAAAGACTGTAACCAATCTTGTATACCATTCTGCTGTTATTGGAGGCCTAAGTATAGGATACACAATGCTTGGTAAAAGCTTGTTAAAAATTAAACAGCAGATCTTGGCAAGCTAGGCTTTGAGGATTCAGCAAAGCAAATTGCTGTTTAGCAGCTTCATTCGCTACGAAAGATTTTCTAGTTAAGCAAGGAAAAATTTCCCTGACGTATAAATATGTAAAATTTAAAAAATACATTTATAAAAATGGCTTCACTCGTAATGATGATAGGCGGTGCAGTAGTAAATTGCGCTTGCTTTTAGCGGAAGTAATTACGCATTTAGTAACTGCGGGATGACGGGAAGAGAAAAAGACTTAACAAAGCTATAGAGGCAACTAGCAGTGCACAAGACGCCTATGATAAAAGCAGAAAATTTGAGCAGTTAGATTTTATTAATAAAACTGAAAAAACAGGGACATGCAGCTTACACATTTAAAGATGTTGACCAGGCAATAAAAGAATATTATCTTGTAACAGGTAAACCAATCGAGACATTGCCCCCACCAAAATTCGGTGATTTTTATCAGACATCAGAAAAACAAAGATGCAAGAAATCGTGTTTATCGTCTTTGGGCATGACCGTTGTGTATTTTGTTGCACATAAAATTGTCTGAATAAAAATGAACAAAATCTATTATTCGCCAAAAGGATATTGGAAGGGAATCACGGCAATAAAAAAGCTAAGCCAAGCAGCGGGAGTCAGTGAACAAACAGCAAAGGAATGGTTATCTAAACAAGCGATTTGGCAAATTTATTTACCTGCACTAGACGAATACAGAGACCACACTTTGTGAATACAATACCGAACGACACCCATCAAATGGACCTTCTTTTATTTACCCATGATACGATTAGACGAAAAGATTTAAGTACGCGCTCACAGTCATTGACATAGCTTCAAGATATAAAGATGCGGAACCATTAACACAAAAGAGTGCTTCTGCTGTTGCTGTTGCCATACAACTAATATACCAACGAGGCCCGCAAAACTTTCCTCGCATGTTTTCAAGTCGATGATGGAAAGAATTTAAAGGTCAAGTGAATCAATTATTGTTAAAACATAGATTTTACCATTATAAGAGGCATTCCAGGAGTTCACAGATCACAGGCTTTAGTTGAAAACTTTAACAACAGTTATCTGAAAGACTTTTTTCCTACCAGTATCACAGAGAGCTGATTGAAAATTCTCGCAACACAGAATGGGTTGAAGACTGCCCTCAGTTTTGCGCGCAATGAATAATGAAGAATTTAAAGGGCTAAAACCAGTACAAGCAATCAAAAAACAAACAATAAATGTTGCTGAAGATTCCAGTACACCAGCAAACTATTCCCATTTGGCTTGAAAGTAAGGTACCTTTATTTACCGGGGAAGCAGAAGGGGACACTCGCATTAGGGCAACAGACCCAGTTTGGAGTGTTGTCCATTTTGAAAAAAAAAAGAATTGTAAAAATCAATCGCCCGTGTATTATTTACGAGAAACTGACACGACCAAAAAAACCCAGCTCCTCAAAGATCTTTTGTGAAGGAAGAACTGCAGATAACCCCGCAAGATACAGTTCCCAGTTGCTTAATTAATTTTTAATTTACAAAAATATATTTAATTTTAAAATGGAAGCTCAGAAGGAAGCACAGAACGAAACAAGAATGATAAAGGAAGGGGACCGTGGAATTGATATGGGAATCATATGATACGAGTTTTTTTTAAAGGAAACTTTACGTGGATTCATCGGCACATGCTAAAACATCCAGATCACCTACAGCCAAAATCCCAGATTTTGATTATCAAATTATGGGGAAAAGAATATCTTGAAATAATAAAAAAAATTCGAGCATCAAGCAAACATGAAAAATAATTGGTTGAATTGGATAATGATATGATTGAGCTTTTAACAAAATTTGAGGAAAAATATGACATAAATGGGTTTATAACAAAACTTGAGGAAGATATGTATTATGCTGTTCTCCAGTGCCCAATTGCATATAAAAAACTCTGGATTAAAAATACTCGTTTAGTGTTTGTTCTATCTAATGACTTCTTTGTTACAAACAGTTGTGTTGATCTCATGTAGATTAGATCGTAGTTTTACGTTGTCATGATGAAAAGTATGTTTATTGAACAATGCTTCTTTGTAGTTGTCATGTGATATGTTTGACTGCACAACACTGCGAGATTTTCCCCCTTGCTTTTTTGATGGTTTTCTCCTGGCTCGAAATACTGCACTTTTTTTACCTTAACCCAACAAACTCCTTGATCACTTTCCAGATAATTCATCCTTCATCTTTCCTAAAACCTTCTTGTTAACAGTTGAATGCAAAGGCGAATCTTTGGATAATCAGATGTGTCGTACATCCCGCATGCCCTTTAGTTTCTTCTAATTCCATGTCTTTATAGACGTCTTCAGTAGGGATATCTATAAAAAAAACTATCTGTATCTGTGTAAAGTACTCTGGACTCAGGATACGGGGTTTAAAAGTAGTCTAAAGAAATTCTAACATCAAAAGCTTTGATAATTCTAAAACAGTAAACCCTATAATTACAGGTTTGTTTAATTGACTTTTTTTTTTCATCATTATGCAAAAAGCTGATCATGGAATCTTCTAAGTCCTGTTTAAATTTGGTTTTGAAGTCAGCTTAATTGCTTCGTTCTCTCTGGTGACCAATTTGACATCTTTACGCTTGTGCGGATTTTCCATAGTCTTTCCGAAAACAGCTGTTGTTCATCAGCTTTAAAAAGTCTTTTTCTGAAGTATCTGTGGATTTAGTTCTAAGATCAGTGTTCTTCATTTTTGTATGGTTTCATGAACTGTTCTTGATCAAAAGCAAATTTCACGATGAACGGCTGTCAACTTTAAACCCTGCCTTAAATAAAATTGTTAGAAGTCTGTAATGACAGACATAATTTCTTTTGCCCCGAAGTTTTGGCACAAGTTTAGGCGGCTCTGTTTTTTCCATCTTAAAATTTTTTGCTGCTAATGGGTAGTCATTATGCAGGTCATGGAGTTCCTGAGGATATTCTAAGTCAACTTCTAGAATGAAACCGCGCTGTCGATCGGGCGTTTAAACTGTTCAACCACTTTAATGCCTTTTTGAATATTTCGTACCGCCGCCGGTACATTTTAAAGTTACGTATGGAAGTGATTGCGCCATAGCCCACCATACAGTTTTTTGCATCTAAATACATGAGATAGTTAGACCTTTTACTTGGATCATAATCATCTAGGTATTTGTTGTTTGCTTTACAGTAATGGTGTGACGCATACTAATTCCCCCACGCAATCCGTTTTCAATCATCTGAATCATTGGTAAATCTGACAATAAATCAATCTGTACTCCAGATCTTTTAAGAAAGCATCCCCAAATCATCCCGGGCGCAGAAATGTAATGCGCAGGAAACCAGGCTATAATGTTTCATGCAGGTCTTTCTATAATTTTCAAAGACGTCCCCCAACAAACAACGTCAGCCATCAAGTATGAGTCATGATGTCTCCCCGTTTTACACTCTAATTCTGCCACGCATCTTGAGCATGCTGGTAATCAAAATCAAATAATGCCCTTTCCTCTAAGACTAGAAAAAAACGCTTCTTTAGGCGGAGTGTATCTTCGTCAAACCTTTCCCCAAATGTTCATGTACTCATAAGGGTAAACGCCCTTTCTAACAAGAGTTGGGTCAAAATATTCTTCCGTTATTGGGCAGGACTTTAAGGACATTTGCCAGTGACTCTAATGTTCCATCAGGTGTTGCATAGAGTCATAAAAAGACATGTTATTTAAAGTGAAACACATGTATTTTCTGATGACTGTGCAATGCATGGACACCCGAAGGGGTCGTCTATGCTTTATTATAAGATGAGAGTCGTACCTCGCAAGTTATGAAAGAAGATGGGCGCTTCCCTGTCTTAGGATCAAACTTTAGTTGAAGATTTCATTTACTGTGCGCTGCTCCTCTGAACTTTTCCCCTAATTTTGGGTCATGGTCTCTTACTGTCGGATTTACACTCTTAGACATTAGCTCTAAGCCACATATCCAACAATGTGTGGCTGATTTATACTGTTCTTGGTCTTCGGGGGTCATTATGATTTCAGATAAATTCAGATTATTAGACAGGCGTTACGCACTTGCTGCATGCGTTCTAAGAATGTTTCTGCAGCATTAGGTTTCCCCTATATAATTCTGGCTTTGAATGGGCGCCATCCGACCCGACAATGATGAAAGCAAATGAACGATCTGATGATTATCATTAAGACAGTTTCGGAAGTTTTTTGTGGGGTTGGCCCTTCATA
Source organism: Conus ventricosus (assembly GCA_018398815.1). Taxonomy (NCBI): domain Eukaryota; kingdom Metazoa; phylum Mollusca; class Gastropoda; order Neogastropoda; family Conidae; genus Conus; species Conus ventricosus. The sequence goes on from CM031611.1 coordinate 68,649,416, forward strand.
AGGAACAATAAGCGACTCGAAGTCTGCGTTTAAAATACGTATGGACTCGTTTGCAGCCGTTTCCAGTTCTTTAAAAAAAAAACTTTGATCCAGGTGGGGGCGTAATTAGTTCTGTATTACAGTCTACAGAACTTTTACAATTTTTTTATGTTCAAGCCGGCTGGAGTGGATGGAATTCTTTTTAAAACATTTTTACAGAATTCTTGGTTTGCAACAATTTTTTGAAGTATGCGCTAATAATCTACTCATTGTGCGTATCAATGTGTAATGTGGTAGCCCTGCTGGTGAAAACATTAGGGTAAATCAACTGGCTTTTGTTTGGTTTACCTATTGTTGGGCTGTCTTTAGACACTCTAATAGGCACAAATTTATTTTCTCAGACCCTGTGTATACATTAACAGTTATTGGTTTGTTTTGTTCTTCAAACTGTTTAATTTGGTCTACACTAACAGGAAAGGATATTCCACTAAAGTTAAGATCATTGATGTAGGTTCTTTGTTAGATACTTTCTCTGCGTTTTTGCGGACATAATGAAGCCTTGCAAGAACACACCACATAAACATTTGTCGTCGAATTCTTTATGTTTAGAACTGCTCTTTTGCGACTAATTTCTGGAGGCAGTGGAAGTAAGACTTGCCAACAATCGGGGGATATTTTAGCCTGTTTTAATCGATCTTAAGACTTCGCCCTCTGCCCAACCAGAGCCTCTCATTTTGGCTTCTTCAGCGGCCACATCAAAAATGTGTAAGCAGTTGGTCTGCCCAACCAGGGTTAAGTCATTATGAGAAAGAATAACCCGTTGTTTAGTTGAGACCCAGACGTCTAGATTTTCTCATTTATTGTTATATAGTCGATTGAAACAGCTAACATTACTTTAACTGGCGGGTCTATTGTTAGTTTACTTGGAACTTGAGAAATTAGCATGAACAACACTTGCCTGTACGTTTGTTGGATCAATGACTTCTAGATTAATATCATTTAAAGCTTTTGATAAACGCTCTTCCTTAAGCATTCCTTCAAACAATTCGTCTGGTCCTTATATATCTTAGCCATTTTAAGTGTTCTTTTTCTAACTTAAATTAAAAAAAATAATTAATCAGAATCAATATCAACGGTCTTTTTGTGCTTGGACTCATAAACTAAAGTTATAAACGCCCTTTGATGTTGTTAAAGTGAGCTGTTTAGAACAGAGTTTAATGTCTCGTTTACTTTTTTAAACATTCCTTTTTTATCTGCTCGCGTCTGGCTGTTGAGAAAACTTGCCCTTGCCTTTTTTTGAAGATCAAACTTTTGTCTTTTATAGTCATCAAAATCGGCCCGTAAACGACTAAATTCTTCATCCCTGATGTGCGAGTCAACTAGCGCTATATTTATTGTCAGTTTGAACGAACTAAGTTTAGCTGTTATTAGTTGAACCCCTAGCTGTGGTGCTTTTGGAGTTTAGTTTTTAATTTTTTGCTAGCGCACTTACAGCTAATGAACCAGACCGAGAGCTAAAGACAACCTCCTAGAGGTAAAGCTGCGGGTGCACCACACCTGTTGCTAAGAGGCCTACACTCGTTCCTGCTGATAGTGCACTTATAGTTGATGTTCCAGTATTAACATATGTAAACAGCATTAAAGGCAGGGAGAATACCTTCGTTTGGTTTTGCTGTATTTTGAAAGGGTCTTGCTCTAGTTTTTGTTGCATTTGCGTAATGTTTGTTAATCTGAAGGTTTTTATGTCGGGGGGTTCTACTATCCCTTCTTTGGTGGCTCTGGCTCCGTAGGCGCTTTTGGATAAACGTGAACAGACATGCTTTTTTTAAAAATAAAAAAAAATTTAGTATTGTATATCTTTTAATCTGTTATTTGAATATTCAGCTGCGCATATATATTAAAAACAAATGTACATTAACTGGTTTATCGCCATCTTTTTCTTTATTCAATTTGAATGTTTATTCCGTCTTTAACAGTTCTCCCACTTCCATGCAACTGATTATCCTCTGTCGATCTTAGGTCAAACCATTAAACCCTATTTTGTTGTTAAATAATCATCGAGTCTAACACTGTGAAGGTGAGATTTGCACAAGGTCTACTGTTGGCTCTCACTCCACCCCCAAACAATTTTCTATTCGTCAAATGTGAAAGGCTAAGTCCGCTGTGTAGATACCTCAAGTTCTTAATAAGTTCTTGATCAAGTCCCCTCAAGTTCTTACTCAAGTTAGCTCAAGTTCATAACTAAGTCATCCCCTAAGTACAACCAAGTTCTTATTCAAGTTAACTTATAGTTATTTATTAAGTTCTTAAAGTGTTATTGCATCTGAAATGGATCAAAATGAACTTTTGTTGTTGGCGGGTTTAGCATGCTTTTGTGTTCGGATTTCTGTATTTAGTGGCAGAGATTGTTTGGACTGCTTCGGTTTTCGCTGTCTTTGTTTATATATTTTTATAACCGTAATAACCACCCCCAACAGCAATGCCGCCAAAATGACAATTGCTTTAAGAAAATATGAAGACTTTGGCGGTGTAGGCAGCCCTGTTGTTGTAGACCTTGAATCAACTTGTTCTGGTGTTTTTAAAGCAGGCATTGAAACAACTGCTGTGGCTCTGGCACTTTTTTCATTCTGTGCTTGTGCCTTTAATTTTTTTTGTTTGTTCCACTCTGCTAATCTTTTCCTGCTGCAACGCGCCCAGGCTTTTTACTGGTTACTTTATCCACCGGATTCAATGTTTTCTGATTCTGCTGATTTTCTGGCTCAGTCATTTTGAAGGAAATAAAATCTATATGATTAAAAGTAATTAATCCCATGCGTTTCCATTCTGTGCTTGTAACTTTAATTTTGTTTGTTTGTTCCAGCTGCTAATTTTTTTCCTGCTGCATCGTGCTCAGGAAGCTTTTTACTTGTTACTTTCTCCACCTGGTTCAATGTTTTTCTGACTCTGCTGATTTTCTGGCACGGTCATTTTGAAGGGAAATAAAATCTATATGATTAAAAGTAATTAATCCTATGATTAGCGGCGACAATAATGTTCCAAATCTGTAATACAGATCACTCCTAGAGCCTCTAATGACTTTGTTAAAACTGGATCCTGCGTTAAATCATACATAAAATCTTGTTCAGAATCAATAGGCGCAAATCTACTAACCTAGTTTAGTGTACAAACTAAGAACCGTTTGTCCTACACTTTTTACTATTCTTGATCCCAGCTGCGCTTCATACCTGTTTATGATACTTTACAATGTCTTGTGGCGACATCTGTTGAATCTGTTCTATGCTGAATTCATTTCCAAGGAACTGTTGTGTTTTTCCGCATGCTGCCAAAGAATACAGTCTTTCTTTTTTGGGCATAATAGCTTGATCATCAACTTGATCATTTGTAATCATAAGTTCAGGAAGGTTTAGGCTGCCCTGTAGCTGTAGCAGATCATCGGTGTTCATGTTTTTATTAATTATAATTATTTTATTTTTTTAAAAATGAGCGCCGAAAAGACTGTAACCAATCTTGTATACCATTCTGCTGTTATTGGAGGCCTAAGTATAGGATACACAATGCTTGGTAAAAGCTTGTTAAAAATTAAACCAGCAGATCTTGGCAGCTAGGCTTTGAGGATTCAGCAAAGCTAATTGCTGTTATAGCAGCTTCATTCGCTACGAAAGATTTTCTAGTTAAGCAAGGAATAATTCCTGACAGTATCAATATGTAAAATTTAAAAAATACATTTATAAAAATGGCTTCACACTCGTAATGATGATAGGCGGTGCAGTAGTGAATGCGCTTGCTTTAGCGGAAGTAATTACGCATTTAGTAAACTGCGGGATGACGGGAAGAGAAAAAGACATAACAAAGCTATAGAGCAACTAGCAGCTGCCCAAGACGCCTATGAAAAGCAGAGAATTGAGCAGTTAGATTTTATTAATAACAAACTGAAAAAACAGGGACATGCAGCTTACACATTTAAAGATGTTGACCAGGCAATAAAAGAATATTATCTTGTAACAGGTAAACCAATCGAGACATTGCCCCCACCAAAATTCGGTGACTTTTATCAGACATCAGAAAAACAAAAGATGCAAGAAATCGTGTTTATCGTCTTTGGCATGACCGTTGTGTATTTTGTTGCACATAAAATTGTCTGAATAAAAATGAACAAAATCTATTATTCGCAAAAGGATATTGGAAGGGAATCACGGCAATAAAAAGCTAAGCCAAGCAGCGGGAGTCAGTGAACAAACAGCAAAGGAATGGTTATCTAAACAAGCGATTTGGCAAATTTATTTACCTGCACCTAGACGAATACAGAGACCACACTTTGTGAATACAATACCGAACGACACCCATCAAATGGACCTTCTATATTTACCCATGATACGATTAGACGAAAAAGATTTAAGTACGCGCTCACAGTCATTGACATAGCTTCAAGATATAAAGATGCGGAACCATTAACACAAAAGAGTGCTTCTGCTGTTGCTGTTGCCATACAACTAATATACCAACGAGGCCCGCTAACTTATCCTCGCATGATTCAAGTCGATGATGGAAAAGAATTTAAAGGTCAAGTGAATCAATTATTGTTAAAACATAGAGTTACCATTAAAAGAGGCATTCCAGGAGTTCACAGATCACAGGCTTTAGTTGAAAACTTTAACAAACAGTTATCTGAAAGACTTTTTTCCTACCGTATCACAGAGAGCTGATTGACAATTCTCGCAACACAGAATGGGTTAGAAGACTGCCCTCAGTTTTGCGCGCAATGAATAATGAAGAATTTTAAAGGGCTAAAACCAGTACAAGCAATCAAAAAACAAACAATAAATGTTGCTGAGATTCCAGTACACCCAGCAAACTATTACCATTTGGCTTGAAAGTAAGGTACCTTTATTTACCGGGGAAGCAGAAGGGACACTCGCATTAGGGCAACAGATCCAGTTTGGAGTGTTGATCCATATGAAATAAAAAGAATTGTAAAAATCAATCCGCCCGTGTATTATTTACGAGAAACTGACACGACAAAACAACCAGCTCCTCAAAGATCTTTTGTGAAGGAAGAACTGCAGATAATCCCGCAAGATACAGTTCCAGTTGCTTAATTAATTTTTAATTTACATAAATATATTAAGTTTAAAATGGAAGCTCAGAAGGAAGCACAGAACGAAACAAGAATGATAAAGGAAGAGACCGTGGAATTGATATGGGAATCATATGATACGAGTTCTATTATTAAGGAAACATTTACGTGGATTCATCGGCACATGCTAAAACATCCAGATCACCTACAGCCCAAAATCCCAGATTTTGATTATCAAATATGGGGAAAGAATATCTTGAAATAATAAAAAAAATTCGAGCACATCAAGCAAACATGAAAAATAATTGGTTGAATTGGATAATGATATGATTGAGCTTTTAACAAAATTTGAGGAAAAATATGACATAAATGGGTTTATAACAAAACTGAGGAAGATATGTATTATGCTGTTCTCCAGTGCCCAATTGCATATGAAAACTCTGGATTAACAAATACTCGTTTAGTGTTTGTTCTATCTAATGACTTCTTTGTTACAACAGTTGTGTTGATCTCATGTAGATTAGATCGTAGTTTTACGTTGTCATGATGAAAAGTATGTTTATTGAACAATGCTTCTTTGTAGTTGTCATGTGATATGTTTGACTGCACAACACTGCGAGATATTCCCCTTGCTTTTTTGATGGTTTTCTCCTGGCTCGAAATACTGCACATTTTTTACCTTAACCCCAACAAACTCCTTGATCACCTTTCCAGATAATTCATCCTTCATCTTTCCTAAAACCTTCTTGTTAACAGTTGAATGCAAAGGCGAATCTTTAGGATAATCAGATGTGTCGTACCATCCCGCATGCCCTTTAGCTACTTCTAATTCCATGTCTTTATAGACGTCTTCAGTAGGGATATCTATAACAAAACTATCTGTATCTGTGTAAAGTACTCTGGACTCAGGATACGAGGGTTTAAAGTAGTCATAAAGAAATTCTAACATCAAAAGCTTTGATAATTCTAAAACAGTAAACCCTATAAATACAGGTTTGTTCAATTTGACTTTTTTTTTCATCATTATGCAAAAAGCTGATCATGGAATCTTCTAAAGTCCTGATAATTAGGTTTTGAAGTCAGCTTAATTGCTTCGTTCTCTCTGGTGACCAATTTGACATCTTTACGCTTGTGCGGATTTCCATAGTCTTTCCGAAACAGCTGTTGTTCATCAGCTTGAAAAAGTCTTTTTCTGAAGTATCTGTGGATTTAGTTCTAAGATCAGTGTTCTTCATTATGTATGGTTTCATGAACTGTTCTTGATCAAAAGCAATTACACGATGAACGGCTGTCAACTTTAAACCATGCTTAAATAAAATTGTAGAAGTCTGTAATGACAGACATAATTTCTTTTTGCCTCGAAGATTAGGCACAAGTTTAGGCGGCTCTGTTTTTGCCATCTTTAGATTTTCTGCTGCTAATGGGTAGTCATTATGCAGGTCATGGAGTTCCTGAGGATATTCTAAGTCAACTTCTAGAATGAAACCGCGCTGTCGATCGGGCGTTAACTGTTCAACCACTTTAATGCCTTTTGAATATTATTCGTACCGCCGCCAGTGTACATTTTAAAGTTACGTATGGAAGTGATTGCGCCATAGCCCAACCATACAGATTGTTTGCATCTAAATACATGAGATAGTTAGACCTTTTACTTGGATCATAATCATCTAGGTATTTGTGTTTGCTTTACAGTAATGGTGTGACGCCATACTAATTCCTCCACGCAATCCGTTTTCAATCATCTGAATCATTGGTAAATCTGACAATAAATCAATCTGTACTCCAGTATCTTTTAAGAAAGCATCCCAACTCATCCCGGGCGCAGAAATGTAATGCGCAGGATCCAGGCTATAATGTTTCATGCAGGTCTTTCTATAATTTTCAAAGACGTCCGCCAACAAACAAACGTCAGCCATCAAGTATGAGTCATGATAGTCTCCCACGTTTTACACTCTAACTTCTGCCACGCATCTTGAGCATGCTGGTAATCAAATCACTAATGCCCTTTCCTCTAAGACTAGAAAAGAACGCTTCTTTAGGCGGAAGTGTATCTTCGTCAAACCTTTCCCAACTGTTCATGTACTCATAAGGGTAAACGCCCTTTCTAACAAGAGTTGGGTCAAAATATTCTTCCGTTATTGGGGCAGGACTTTAAGGACATAGCCAGTGACTCTAATGATCCCATCAGGTGTTGCATAGAGTCATAAAAAGACATGTTATTTAAAGTGAAACACATGTACTTTTCTGATGACTGTGCAATGCATGACACCCTGAAGGCGTCGTCTACTGCTTTCATTATAAGATGAGAGTCGTAACCTCGCAAGTTATGAAAGAAGATGGGCAGCTTCCATGTCTTAGGATCAAACTTTAGTTGAAGATTGCATTTACTGTGCGCTGCTCCTCTGAACTTTCCGCTAATGTGATCATGGTCTCTTACTGTCGGATTTACACTCTTAGACATTAGCTCTAAGCCACATATCCAACAATGTGTGGCTGATTTATACTGTTCTTGGTCTTCGGGGGTCATTATGATTTCAGATAAATTCAGATTATTAGAACAGGCGTTACGCACTTGCTGCATGCGTTCTAAGAATGTTTCTGCAGCATTAGGTCCTCTATATAATTCTGGCTTTGAATGGGCGCCATCCGACCTGACAATGATGAAAGCAAATGAACAGATCTGATGATTACTCATTAAGACAGTTTTCGGAAGTTTCTGTGGGGTTGGCCCTTCATAAGGAACAATAAGCGACTCGAAGTCTGCGTAAACTACGTATGGACTCGTTTGCAGCCGTTTCCAGTTCTTAAAACTAACTTTAGATCCAGGTGGGGGCGTAATTAGTTCTGTATTACAGTCTACAGAACTTTTACAATGTTTTTTATGTTCAAGCACGGCTGGAGTGGATGGAATTCTTGTTAAACATTTTCTACAGAATTCTTGTTTGCAACAATTTTTTGAAGTATGCGCTAATAATCTACTCATTGTGCGTATCAATGTGTAATGTGGTAGCCCTGCTGGTGAAAACATTAGAGTAAGTCAACATGGCTTTGTGTTGGATCACCTATTGTTGGGCTGTCTTTAGACACTCTAATAGGCACCAAATTTATTTTCTCAGACCATGTGTATACATTAACAGTTATTGGTTTGTTTTGTTCTTCAAACTGATCAATTTGGTCTACACTAACAGGAAAGGATATTCCACTAAAGTTAAGATCATTGATGTAGGTTCATAGTTAGATACTTTCTCTGCGTTTTTGCGGACATAATGAAGCCTTGCAAGAACACACCACATAAAACATTTGTCGTCCGAATTCTTTATGTTTAGAACTGCTCTTTTTGCGACTAATGCTGGAGGCAGTGGAAAGTAAGACTTGCCAACAATCGGGGCATATTTAGCCTGTTTTAATCTGATCTCTAAGACTTCGCCCTCTGCCCAACCAGAGCCTCTCATTTTGGCTTCTTCAGCGGCCACATCAAACTGTGTAAGCAGTTGGTCTGCCCAACCAGGTGTTAAGTCATTATGAGAAAGAATAACCTGTTGTTTAGTTGAGACCCAGACGTCTAGATTTTCTTCATTTATTGTTATATAGTCGATTGAAACAGCTAACATTACTTTAACTGGCGGGTCTATTGTTAGTTTACTTGGAACTTGAGAAATAGCATGAACAACACTTGCCTGTACGTTTGTTGGATCAATGACTTCTAGATTAATATCATTTAAAGCTTTTGATAAACGCTCTTCCTTAAGCATTCCTTCAAACAATTCGTCTGGTCCTTCATATATCTTAGCCATTTTAAGTGTTCTTTTTCTAACTTAAATTAAAAAAAATAATTAATCAGAATCAATATCAACGGTCTTTTTGTGCTTGGACTCATAAACTAAAGTATAAACGCCCTTTGATGTTGTTATGTGAGCTGTTTAGAACAGAGTTTAATGTCTCGTTTACTTTTTTTAAACATTCCTTTTTTATCTGCTCGCGTCTGGCTGTTGAGAAAAACTTGCCCTTGCCTTTTTTTGAAGATCAAACTTTTGTCTTTTATAGTCATCAAAATCGGCCTGTAAACGACTAAATTCTTCATCCGTGATGTGCGAGTCAACTAGCGCTATATTTATTGTCAGTTTGAAACGAACTAAGTTTAGCTGTTATTAGTTGAACCATAGCTGTGTGCTTTTGGAGTTTAGTTTTTAATTTTTTGCTAGCAGCACTTACAGCTAATGAACACAGACCGAGAGCTAAAGACAAACCTCCTAGAGGTAAAGCTGCGGGTGCACCAACACCTGTTGCTAAGAGGCCTACACTCGTTCCTGCTGATAGTGCACTTATAGTTGATGTTCCAGTATTAACATATGTAACAGCATTAAAGGCAGCAGAATACCTTCGTTTGGTTTTGCTGTATTTTGAAAGGTCTTGCTCTAGTTTTTGTTGCATTTGCGTAATGTTTGTTAATCTGAAGGTTTTTATGTCGGGGGTTCTACTATCCCTTCTTTTGGTGGCTCTGGCTCCGTAGGCGCTTTTGGATAAACGTGAACAGACATGCTTTTTTTTAAAAATAAAAAATAATTTAGTATTGTATATCTTTTAATCTGTTATCTTGAATATTCAGCTGCGCATCATATATTAAAAACAAATGTACATTAACTGGTTTATCGCCATCTTTTTCTTTATCAATTTGAATGTTTATTCCGTCTTTAACAGTTCTCACCACTTCCATGCAACTGATTATCCTCTGTCGATCTTAGGTCAATCCATAAACCGTATTTTGTTGTTAAATAATCATCGAGTCTAACACTGTGAAGGTGTAGATCTTTAGACACAAGGTCTACTGTTGGACTTCTACACCTCCCACCCCCAAACAATTTTCTATTTCGTCAAAATGCTGATAAGGTCTAAGTCCGCTAGTGTAGATTTGGTTAGGACTACCTCAATCGAACATTGTACTTTCGTTATTTTAGGATTAATAAAACTTTTCACTTCCTCTTTTGAATGGTTCTTCATCTTCACACAGCAATAAAATACCTTTAAGCGATCTTGCCGCGGCACTAAAACTAAAATTCCATATAGTGTCTGCCTGCTTCTGGGATATGTTGTATGGTGAATCACTCTTTCGTAATATATTGCTAATTTTGACTGATATTGTTGCTCAATCAGCCTTGCTAAATTAGGGTTGCTAACAACGTCAAACTCTAACGAGATGTCAGAAATGCTGTACTTTGCTTTGGTGTCTGATGATCTGATAACACGTTTGTATTCATTAAAGTTAGTTCATATGACAATCTGTCTTTTAATGCTCCTTGAAAGTATGGCGCATGCGCTTTTAACAACTCAAAATCTAAGGGAATAGAAAAGCGATTTCCATACGCAAAATTTACAGCTACATACTTTTTGCCGTCTTTAACATCTGCGGCGCCTATTCTATGTTTTAGTGCTCTTCATTTTCGATTCCTTGAAACGCAAAGTCAGCCCTTTCATTCCCGGTTAGCCATAGATCAGAATAGGTTAAAAATATGTCTGCATTGTGTAAAGAAAATATTTCTTGCCCTCAAGTTTTATAGAAATTTTCTTAACGATTGCCCGCCCCAGATTCTGGACAACTGTCCTGTTTGTGTCTGTTGCTGATTCGAGTTCTATTTTGAAAGTAAGTTGCGCAGAGCCTGGCACAATCACTTCATCTGCTCCTAGGTCTGGAAATTTGACAGTAAGAATTTGATCTGCATCAATAGTAGATGGGATTATTTGGAACAGTAATATTCCGTTTATTTCCCTTCACACCAAAGGGCTCTTTCAGTCTTCTATGCGGGTCAAGAATTGAACCATATGCTTGTGACATTTTTTATAAAACAAAATAAAAAGTTAATTATTTAAAAACATGGCAGGCATTGAAGGCGAAGATTATGATGTTCCTGATCCTGGAGACGACATGAGTGAAATGACACAGCATCGCTCAGAGCTCTCAATGCGGCGTGAATTAACAGAAAGCCATGTTAGATCATTGTACCAAAATTTAGGCCTTGAACCTCCCGAAGTTTAGACCCTAATGATTTTGACCGAGATGATGATGGCCATTTGTATGTGAAAAACGATCCAGGAAAACCTGTTAAGCTTACGCATGAACGAGACCCATCAAAGTTTTAAAGCCCTGAGTACACTTAGACAAAGACTCCCTGTGAGCGTACAAAATCGCCTTGGCATTGCTAAACCAAAATTAGATAGGGATGCAGTTGCTAAACTTCAAAACACGCTACAAGAACTTCCAACAGATAACCAAATGCAAAACATGGAACTTAAAGATTTAAGTCCAACAGCGGGTGAATTAATAGAAGCAGAAACCAGTTTTTCCGAAGAAACAGCATTAAAAACAATTAATGATTCCCCGCTACCCATGCGAGAAATAGCGGCTCTTGATCATGCTTTGAGAAGCATCAGAGGCGAATTAACAAACAATTTAGCAAAACTAGGTGAACTAGATGAGCATATAAAAAGAGAAAAAGAAAAACTCGTTGAGGCTGATGACGCCAACTTAGGGCATGATATTAAAGAAAGAATAACCCAAAGACTAAAAGATCTTGAACAAGAGAGATCAGCAAGACTCGAAGTGCTGTCTACTAACCGAGAACAATTACGAACTCAAGTGAGCAGAATAAGAGAAACTATCCAAAGAATTTTATATGAAGACACAACGCTAGCAGAAAGAATAAGAACACTGTTTAGAGAGCAAGGAGTCACATTAGTAAGCGTTATAACGGCCTTAGGATTTGCAATAAGTACACTGGTGATGGCTATTACAGGCGGCGGTGGACAACGCCCAGTGCCTCCACCGCCATCGCCTCCATCACCGCCTGATAAATCGTGGGTAAAAAAACAGCTTGATCATCTTGCGGATTTATTAAAAAAAATTAGCCAGTAAAGCTATAGACTCTTTACCAGGTATATTAGGGGGTGTCGTTAGCTGGCTTTTGTCTACTGCAAGCAAAGTAGTTGGCTTTATGGCCGAGCACTTATGGGCATTAGTTCTCTTAATAGTCGGGTTAATTTTTAGTAAGATAAAGACCAAGTAATCCTAGGCCAGTTAATACAAAAACAAGTGCTGTCTTTTCAGATTCAATGTCATTATTTTTTTTGACTTCTTCAACGGTCTTCGGGCTTTGGACCACGGGGATTGGATGACTTATTCTTGGGGGGTCATCTTGTTTGTTTACTGCTTGCAATATTACTGGCTCAGAATTTATTTTGTTTTTCCCGACTTTCTGTTCATTGCCTGCCACAAGGATTTCATTATTGTAGTTTATTATTGTGCCTATCTGGAGTCTAAGGTCAGAAGGTAGCATGTATAAACCAGTGCCAACAGCAAAGTCTACTTTTGATCTTGCATATTGTAAAACATTTTGGTACCTTTTAATACTTGAAGGTAAATCAACTGTAGAATTAATGGCGTCCTCTAAATTGCTAAGTATTGTTTTTGTGCATCAAAGCCAGTAGAAGGATCAGTTATGCTCGATCTCGTTTGTGCTTGCGAACCTAGCAAACACCAAACGTAAGTACGAACAGAGTCGTTTATTCGTTCTATTCCTGCTTTAGTTAGGCCCTTAGAAGTGTCTAAGATAAAATGTTGTCCATGCTGTTTTATGCTCTTGCTCTATGGACCCGAGGTGAACAGCTGTGCCTGAAGAGAAAGATGTGTAAGGAGGATTCCAGTCATATTTATACTTTCTATGCACGCCCCAAAAATAAGGGGTGCCTAGACCATGATTAAGATCCGACTTTTGTCTAAAGTCTGTCTTGGCCTTAATATTGAATTCGTTACAGATCCTTTCAAAAGCCTTCATGTCTATTCTGTTGCTGAATGGATTAAACGTTTTGTCATTTGGTAATGGAGCTTGCAGTTCAGTCAAAATACGTCTGAAGGCGTAATAAAAATGAAATCTGTACACTGACCTCACCAAAGGATCGGGATGATTTAAGTGATCAGCATACGACACTCCACACCCAGTTGATGCACAAAACACAGCAAAGTTTAAACTGGTTCTGATAAAACTGCATCGGATGACTAAACCACACTTTTGGGATGTGGTCGTTTTTAATAGGAGGGTTAAGATATCTGTTTAATGGAGTACTAACCTTTACTTGAAAGGCGTCAGACTGAGTCACAGAAATGTCAAGAGTATCAGTTGTTATATTTTTAAGATTGTAGTGCGGCCCAACAGAATATTTTGCATTAGTATATTTGAATGCACTCATTTTATTTCGTTTAAAAAATGTTTGTAACAATAACAACTCAAGACCGTCCTTCGTTTTTAGAACATGCTATTGATAACAAATTTCGGAGCCAAATGGTTGCACTTCATGAAATATTTTACAAAGTTGTATGGTTTAATATAAGTGAATCCAAGGAGAATAATAAGATTAAAAAAGTTAATAATAGAGGACAATTAGTTAGCCAGTTAACAATACCTGATGGTTATTACGGGTTTTTGCTCACTAAAAGAAGCAATGAGTAACTTTGACATTACTCTCAAACTTAACAATGCAAATCTAAAAACATGTTGACCTTCAAACCTGAAAAAGAAGAAGTAGGTTACTATTTTGATGGAGAGCTAGCTAAAATGTTAGGCTTTACAACTGCCAATCGGCCTATTCATTGTTTTAGAGTTGCGCCAAACAAAACTACTTATGAGGGGGAAAATCCGCTCGATCTTGCATTACATTCATTACTCTATGTTCATTTGGATGAGCTGAGCACTGATGAAAACTTATATGATGGAAGGCCCTCAACTGTTTTGAGAGCTCTTCCATCAGGGAAAGCTGCATATTGCGATTATGAAATTATACAATTCCCTAATTTACAGTTTAAAAGATTAGTTTGTGGGAGGGTCGGATCATTTAATATAAAAATTGCAGACAAAACAGGGAAAGTCGTGAAATGTGATAACCTGCACATTGTTTTGGAAATAAAATAATAAGTTGTTCTAAAAAATAATGTCGCGGGGGCCAGAAGAATCCGGAGTTACATTAGCGCCTGTGAGGTGTATAACTTTAGAAATTAAAAGACCTTGCAGACGTTGCAGACTTTGAACAGAATGGTGAGATAGGCGCTTTGTATGGTTTTGAGTACACTAAAGATGGTGATTATAAACGCAGAGAGGTTGGCGACAATAAAAAGTTTCCTAAACTAGAGCAACTGCGCAATGTAGAAGCAAATAATGCTGGCCTGTATGAATATAAAATAGTTCGAAAACCTGACAGCAAATGGCACTTAGAACCATATTTAGAATGGGACATAAAATTTGAATTCATAAGCCCATTTACATTTTTTAGCCGTCAAAAAAGTTTCAGAAAAGCATTCAACTCTGGGTCCTTTACATATAAGTCTTATGCCAGAGGACAATAGTCGGAAAGAGATTGAAATAACGCCGTATGGGAAAAAACAGTACATCCTCCACAGAAAAGAAACGGTTTTAAAGGAAGCTTCTACAAAATTACAGTTCATTCCACGCAGGAAATTAGGAGACACGTTCACAATGATATTTGAAATTTCTGTCTTTAAAGATGTGGAGAGGGATCGGGTTGTGGGCGTTAGTGACGTCCTTATAAGAGGAATTAATATTAGGCTGCAAAACTTAGACGTTAAACGTCTTAAAGTTACCATCGTCGTTCTTCACAATGGTGAGGATATTAAGGTCATAACAACAAGCAACAAAATCAATGTTGACTTAAATAGAAACAATCTTACAGAACTGAATTGGATTAATCTTACACATTTAGGCCTTATAGGGTTTTATTATACTGAACAAGTTCTGACAGAGAGTATGATAAATATAATAACAGGATTAAATTAAATTAAATTCTGTTATAAAAACTATGGAGCAGTTAAACTTTATGACAAAAGAGCCTCATTGTTCATTGATTTGTGGACAAACTGGCTGTGGAAAAACAATATTTGTCCTAGACCTATTACAAACAGTTTATCGCTATAATTTTGATTATATTGTGATTTTCTGTCCAACGCTTAAACGGAACAAAACATATCATGATAGAAGGTTTATATGGACAGATGATGACGTATTTTTGTTGATCCTAGCAATAAACTGAGTGAGTGTTTAGAATACTTTTATAGAATGTTTGAAGGAGCCCAGACACTATTTATTATAGATGACTGTTCGGCAGAACAAGGCATGGTTAAAAAGAGACCATTTAGGAAAACTGGCTTTCAGTGGAAGACATGATGGAATAAGTGTGTGGATTTTATGTCAAAAATATAAAAGACTTTAGAGAACAATTAAAAACTGTAGTTTTATTTCACATGAAAGACAGACTCATTTGATGAATGTTTGCGCGAAAATAATGTTATTAAAAACAAACAAGAAAAACAAAGGATTGAGCAAAAACTAGAATCTGAAAAGTTTAGTAAATTAGTATTGAAAACGGATAACCCTACACAGTATGTTTGTTTGTAAAAAATCGTTATTTTTTTGTTTATTGAAAAAATGTGTGATGGATTATCATGTGTTGAAGTCTTACTTGTCAGAGAACAGTAAAATGTATGTTTCCAGCTTTTTACTGCCCGAAACTTGTTGAGGCAGTAAAAAGCTAGAACATACATTTTACTGTTCTCTTGACTTCAAAATTGCTAATAATGAAATACCTGACTGCCACAGCAACTCGCAACTCAATCTGGAGTCCCTCTTCGGCCACTGAGAAGTTGCACTGCCGGAACTGCTGTAGAGACTGCCTGATCGTTTCCGCTCACCTGACGTACACAGAGCGCAGGTGAGCGGCAGTCAGGTAAACTAACCAACTGGTTTTCCGGGTGAGCATGTTCCCGGGCCACGGGTTGTACAAATTTTTCGAAGATCACAATCAATTTCAAGACTCTGTTCATATTCTATAAATTTCTTGAAACGCAATAGGAGGGACAACCTGAGGCAAAATCTACGAGCAGCCCTACAACAGCTACGGCAGCTAGTCCTCAGCAGGAACATCAGAATCAGCAGAGCTGACAACGGTGGTGCTGTTGTTGTCCAGGACACCAAAAACTACGTCACTGAGGCCAAAAGACTACTAAACAACCAGTTGCATTACAAGCAGCTCCCAAATGATCCTATCATCCAAATAGCAGAGATTTCAAACGAGTTGGTAGAACATCTCCACAGCGACGGCCACATTGATGACAACACCAAGCAATGGGCGCTAGTGGAGCTAAAGGCATGCATGACTCATCAGTTCTACCACTTGCCAAAAATACACAAGACTCTGCAGAATCCTCCAGGTCGCCCAATCGTGTCGGGAGTAAATGGCCCAACTGAAAATCTCTCAAAACTGGTTGACTTCTGGCTTCAGGATATCGTAACCACCCTCCCAAGTCACGTCAAAGACACAACTCATATGTTAAAAACGCTACGTGACTGGAATACGGCTCATGGGCCTTTCAACAGTGGCACCTTGCTCGTTACCATTGATGCTGTTGGCCTCTATACGAACATCCCACATGGAGACATGGAAACCGCCATCAGGTACTTTTTACAGTCCCATCTGCCCCCAATTGAGAGAGTCCTTGAAGTGGTGAGACACATTTTACAAAACAACGTGTTCCACTTTAAGGACATCATCTATAAACAAGAATTCGGGACAGCAATGGGAACCCCTATGGCCCCCACCGTGGCAAACATCTTCATGGGATGGTTAGAAGACAGTCTGCTCACTCAGAGCCCCATCATCGTCGACAGCTGCTTCTGGAAACGGTTCATAGATGACAGTTTTCTATTGTGGACCAAAACTCAGGAGGAACTTGATCAGTTCATTGAATTCATCAACACTTTCCACCCCACTGTCAAGTTCACCTATCAGTCATCACCTGTCTTCATCCCTTTCCTGGACATCAACATCATCCTCAAGGAAGGCTTCCTCCATACAGATCTTTTCTCAAAACCAATAGACGCCCATGCATATCTACATGCTTCCTCTTGTCATCCCAAGGTATGCAAAAACAACATACCATTCAGCCAGATGCTACGCGCTCGCAGGTTATGCTCGACAGACGAAGCCTTCACCCTTCGCTGCCAAGAGATCGCCAAGCACTTTCAACGTAGAGGGTACAGTACCTACACCATCCAGAAAGCCATGGAAAGAGTCAGCAGCATCCCACGTAATGAGACCCTCGAATACAGGCCCCAAACTCCCAAGAAGAGGGTCCCGTTCATCATCACTCACAACCCTGCCAACCCTCCTCTACGTCAGTGGCTGCAACAACAGCAACCAGCCTTACATGAAAGCAACAAGATGAAACAAGCCATGCCAGAGCTCCCCATAGTAGGAGAAAAAAATTCAAATAGTCTACGAAACATCCTGATGCCTTCCATGCTTCCTCCACAAGAACCCTCCACTGACAACCCTGGAAGCCACAGATGTACTAGAAAACGCTGTGTCGTCTGTAAGGAGCATGTAGTAGAGACACGTCAGTTCACCAGTGATGTTAGTGGCGAGACATTCACCATTCGCCATGAGATTTCCTGCAGCACAAGAAACATCGTTTACCTGCTCTACTGCACCAAATGCAAGGGAGCTCAATACGTAGGAGAAACACGCAACTCGCTCAAACAACGCTTTTACTTACATAGGTCACACATCCAGAACAATACAGGCACCCACGTCACACATAATTTCAACATGCACAACCACTCACTTCAAGACATGCGTTGTATGCCAATTGAAAAACAGTACATAGACAGTGACATTCATAGAGACCTCAGGGGAAAATTCTGGATTCGTAAACTACAAACAAAGCACCCACAAGGCCTGAACACACATGACTAACTATTAGTGACACGCACCGAGTTCCCCTGCATTTAATAGTGACTCAGTTGTTCCCTCTGGTACAACTAACATAATGAAAACCTGAGAGAGAGAGAGAAGAGAGAGAGAGAGAGAGAGATACAGATACAGATACAGAGAGAGAAAGAGAGAGAGGGGGGAGGAGCTGTTAGTATATTGGTGGGGGTGGGGAGTGACAAAATAATAACAACAGGATGGTGTGTTAGATTTTGCATCACTTGGTGATGACATTAGCCTACTGTCATGACGCAAGTTTTCTTTTAGCATCGACCTAATGATGTCACTTCAATTTTGACGTGACTACACAGTCTGTCGTCCTTGAAAAAGAGCAGCCGCTCGAAATATTGGATTATGTTTGTTTACATTGCTTGTTTGCCTTTTTACTTCAATTGTGTCTATATACATATATATATTTTTAATTATTATTATTTGTTGACTGTTCATCAACACCGCCGGTGCAGTTCAGTTGAAGCATCATCGTAGGGGTGACAAAGGAAAAGGAACGGAAGAAGAGGAAATCCATAAAAGATCAGATTTATGTTTATTTGTACTTGTTTGGTCCGCTCTGTGTAGTTTTGTTATGTCATAGTCGTTGTAATAAATGGTTGAAGTCTATCTGCCTGTCTTTGGTGAAGAGGTGTGAGGGAATGAGAAGTGGCATGACAAGAGTGAAAGGATTCCAAACTTTAAAAAAATAATAAGACTCAGAAAAAAAAAAAAAACCTAGACCACCTTCTCCTTTAGAAGGCTGTGACATCTTTTGCGGGCTTCTGTCCCGGATCTTGACTGCCACTTTGAAATTCCTATATCTCATCACCATCCTAGCGGGAGCTTGATGGGCCTAACATCGATCTAGTCCTATTTTGATCCATCAGTCAGGCCTTCAGACAGTAGCAGATATACGTTAATCTGTCTAAATTAAGTCCCAATGCACCTACTGCTTCTTAGACTCAAGTTCGAGTTGTTAGATCTAAGGCTAGATCTGACTTTTCCCTGTGTGAAATGTGAGTAGTATACTCTGTTAGCACACTTGGTACCTGAAGCGTACCGGAATCCGTTTGTACACTATTTCAACATTCAGAAAGTAATTAAGGTGGCTTTTGTGACGTATTGATGATGGGAGTTAGCAGTGTAGTGGAGATCTTGTTGATCTAAGGCTCAGTATGTGGTTCACTGAGTTTGTGTAGTTGTATACATATGCACATGTGACCTGCTGACATAACTCTTGAATCTGTTGCATTTAACAGGTTGGTTATGGATTTTCGGCATACTGTGTAGTTGTGAGCTGTTGGTGTAGCTCTTGAATTTGTTGTACTTAACAGATTGATTGTGGGCTTTTAGCTTGATTGTGGGATTTTACCCCGAGTGAATTCCGTGCTGAACAGGTGAGGATAAGACGCTTAAGCCGATATTTTGATCTCGCACGCAATAGAAAGCTACCTGTCAGAGCTGAAAAAGCCAGTTTACAATCAGAAAAGTTATACTCTGCTGATGCATAACTATGCAAAGGAAAGAGTACAAACAGGTCATGGTACCCCAGCCAATGAGAGAAGAATTCATGAGAATAGCGCATGACATACCAATGTCAGGTCATCTTGGTATCCGCAAGACTAGAGACATAACAGGATAGAATCAGATTTCTTTTGGCCTGGTATCTACTCCGATAGCAGGCGATACTGTCTGTCGTGTGACGCTTGTCAAAGAAGTGTCAACAGAGGCTCTGTGAAAAGGACTGCCATCATGTTGCGACGGGAAGGCCAATTATTTATTGGCAAACAACCGGTATACGTGATTTAGAAGAAATCTTGGAACCTTATTGTTGTCTAACAAGATACGAAGTTAAATATGGAGTTGAAGTTCCTTATGCATTTGTGGACTTTGAAGACTACAGAGATGCCGAGGACTGTATCAAGTATGAGAATGGGCGTGACGTCTGTGGCTCAAGTGTCAT
Organism: Conus ventricosus; assembly: GCA_018398815.1. Lineage (NCBI taxonomy): Eukaryota > Metazoa > Mollusca > Gastropoda > Neogastropoda > Conidae > Conus > Conus ventricosus. The sequence continues at coordinate 68,669,248 of CM031611.1, forward strand.
CGTTGAATGGGCCAAAGGCAGTCCGCGCAGACCTTTGAGCTATGATGAATGCTACTGCTGCCACCGGTCTGGTCACTGGGCCAGGGATTGTCCTGACGATCGTTGGGGTGGTGGTTTTCGCAACAGCAGGTCTGGACGCCGTGGTTACTCGCCCCTCGCAGGAGGCAAAGTTACTCAAGATCAAGGTCTAGAGATCGTTGCAGGCGTTCGAGGTCAAAATCTAGAGATCGTCGAAGACGTTCTCGATATAGGGCTCAACGCAGCCGGTCCCGGAGCAGCACAATGGAGATGGCGATGGCGGTGAAACATGCCAGCAGAAAATTTAAATATGCTGAAGATAAATGTTCCACCATTGAAAAGGAATGCTTAGCTGTAGTATTGGGCGGTCAAAAAGCTTGAAACGTATCTATTTAGTACACAATTCATACTCGAAACAGACTACCAGCCACTGAGCTACCTGAGCAAGAGAAAGTCTGAAAACGGGAGACTAATGCGATAGGCGATACAGTTGCAGGAATATTCTTTCAACGTAAAAGTCATTCCTGGCAAGAACAATGTAGGAGCTGATTACCTTAGTCGTTCGGAGACTGACTGAAGCATATATCATTTGTCTCCATTCATGGCATATTTCCAGTTCATATATATGTCATCTGAGGCTGATACGTGATGCTATGTGATATGAAATGGGATACTCTAGTATGATACCGTGCTGAATGGAAACTTTGCTGTTCTATGTATGTTTGATGTA
>CM031611.1:68677495-68712012 GCA_018398815.1 Conus ventricosus
GCTCCTGCAGCTAACTGTATGCCACGTCTTCCTTGTTTGGATAACTCTACAGCAAGTTCATTAACAAAAATAAAAAAAAACCAACAACACAAAAACGAGAGTTGCGGACTTAGCACACAGCCTTGCTTTACTCCTCTAGGCCAATCGCAAACACAGGCCAAGACAATCCTACAGATTCCTCTCAGTGCTTGACAACATCAAAGGCACATGCGTAATAAATGAGATATCACCAATCTTACTAAACAGGTTTTCAAGATTGTAATTCAAAAATGTCAATTGTGTTAGCGGATGGCCCTGCCTGTCCTATTTAATAGAACTCGACCCAGAGTGCAGTGTCGGCCTGTCACTGCCATGAGCTGCAGGAGGTGTGTTGCCACTAACTGACCGTTTCTCAAACGAGTCTGTGCAGAGACTGTGCAGAGAGAGGGATGCGCAGCTGGCCGGCTTCCCCTTCTCTGAGTCCCTAACGAAGTACTGAAAGGGGCGGGCCCCACCACCTAGTGCGTACAGAACTTCCGGTGTCGGTGGTAACATGGAGTTTGGCAGCCAAAACATCGTTGAGGTAAGCATTCTTTTTCCATAATTCAGCGGTTGTTATGCGTTTACTATAAGACATGTGTTATGACTTTGTGTTGTGGAGGAATGTAGAGTGCGAAACCTGTCGACATGTGCAAGTAATTACCCTATAACTGATAACGCGGCCACAGTTTACTCGGCGTACAATCGTGTAAACAAACCATGCCTGTGCTCGAGAGATGGCGTAGTCAGTGTGTAGTTCTGCTCCGCGCAGCTTTAGACTGTCATGTCTCCCTTCTTGTATGCATTGATGTTCAGCTGGTTGCTATATTTTTCAGTACTTTCGTAGATTCAGTCTTCGTTTTGGTTTTATAGCGGGTATTGCTGGTCATTCGTAGGAAACAGAAGGACTGCAGTGAACACTGCTCAGCCTGTTGCAATGGCAGAGAAACGAACACCGACACCAGTCGCTGATTCATCAAAAAAAGGCAGCGAACCACAGCCAATGTTGGTAAGTTAATTCAACTCTCTCTCTCTCTCTCTCTCTCTCTCTCTCATCTCTCTCTCTCTCTCTTCTACTCTCTCTCTGTGTGTGTGTGTGTGTGTGTGTGTGTGTGTGTGTGTGTGTGTGTGTGTGTGTGTGTGAAAGACTGAGAGAGAGAGAGAGAGAGAGAGAGAGAGAGAAGAGAGAGAGAGAGAGAAGAGAGAGAGAGAGAGACTAAATGTGTTATGACATGTTTACTGACTTTTAATACATCAACAGTGTGGCAACATCAACAAAGACAACACTCAAAATAATTACATAGTGGTATGCATCACATTATGATGCTCTCTCTCTCTCTCTCTCTCTCTCCTCTCTCTCTCTCTCTCTCTCTCTCTCTCACACACACACACACACACACACACACACACACACACACACACACACACAATTCAGAACGTGGATGATGTTTTTTAACCGTTTCAGATTACACAAGACCTTGTCAGTGAAGTGTGCAGCTCAATGCAAGCAGACAAATGCCTTCCGGATGAGACAAGACAGTCTATTTCACAAGCAGCAAGTGAGTACAGATCATACTCATCAGCTAATCTAACCAAAACTACATCACATGTATTTCCAAGCACTGTAAGTGCATGGTAAAAATATTGAAATTTTGCTGAAAGCTTTCATCTTATTGTTCCTCACATGCAATACAAAACCATTTTCTTTATTTTACTCATGTTTAATGATACACTTATAAGTAGAACACTCTCTCTCTCTCTTTCACACACACACACACACACACACACACACACACACAAACACACACACACACACCACACACACACACATGCGCAAATATATGTTAAGGAAATTCATCGATACTGTAACAATGTATTATGAGAACAATCGCTGTTTGTCTTAACAGGAGAGGCTCCTATTCAGGACAAGTTGTCTTTTCTGAATGACTGCTTGCCTACAAAAGGGCGCTTTCCAAATGCTGCCGCCGAGAAGGCTTGGGGCAACTTCCACAGAGCTCTTCAGGACAAGATTTCAGAACTGTCCACAGACATTGGAATTGTTCGAGGAGCACCTTTCAGCTGTGTCTTAGGCTATTTAAGCGGTTGGTTCAGCAAACTAACTTTCACAAAGTGCCCCCTGCAGCAGTAAAAAAAACCCTTTCCAGCAGGCAGCAGTCAGTTCAATTTAGATGAGCACCATTCGACATTTTAGAATACATAGGAGGTAGTATATACATAAAATAGAAAAGCAATTGAAGAAACACAGTAAGAGAAAGGCAGTTCATTTTGACATAATTCAGTGTCTCAAACAAGCCCAGGTAGAGGAGGGCAAGAGCATCAAGCGAACGCCCCAAAAAAATGTCATCTGTTCTGGACAGAGGGGGTCTAGTACACGTCAAACCTTCGTGACAGCACTATTAGAGCAGTTAGAATGTACCTACAGATAAAAGTGCTCCACCAGCGACTGTTCCATGACAATTTGTTAGGGAAGTTTAGGCAATAAAGATTTGACCACATCTTTCTACAACATCACCTACGACTGCACTGCTGAAGAGGAAGACAAAGAGTATGTTCTAGAAATAATTCTCCTTTTATTTTCACAAAATCAGAATACATCACACATGCAAATAAAAGAACATCACACATCCCCAAAGATTAAAAGATATGCACAAGTCAAAGAAGATCTTCCAGGAAAACAGAAAGGGCTAAGGAAAACACTGAAGGCGGGAGCTGCATGCACTGACAATAGTAGTCAGATTTGAACATTCACTCGCTTTGTGTAATAGTATAGGTGCTGAAATTTTGCTTTGTATATTTAAAAACACACTTTATTCTATACGCAAAACATAAGAGTTTAGTTGGCACAAAAAAAAATGACTCCAATGAAGGGTCTACTCCATTTTCTTGTTAAAAAAATTCTAGTAACAGCTGCTACAGTAAAATGTTTTGCTCATAATCATAATAGTGTTTTTTATGTGCAAATAGAGCTTGTCTGTGAAGCCTGCAATTGGTGGTGAGGTGGAGAAATCTTGAAGTTCTGGTTTGTAACACCCGTACAGACATGAGGGTAGAAAAGCTCTTGTAAATAGGTATGCAAACAAAACCTGTTCTAAATGTCTACTGAGATTAGCTGCAGGTAAGCCAAGCACATGGACAGTAGAGGACAGATCAGAGGAAATGGACACATGAATCTTCACAGTGAATCTGTCTATAATTCCCTACTGAAATGTAGTTTTCCCTCGTCTTCTAGACGTGTCAAGGTGCAGGCAGCCGAGTGGAGTCTTTCCTCGGGTCTTTAAGTGTGAAGTAGCACACTCTCTGGGTTTTTCGGAGGAGGTTCCGTTGCATCTGGAACAAAAGGATATGGGTTGTAGTTGTTGTGGCTTACATGCATATATATATTTTATATAATATTATGTTCATTTGTGCTTTTTTTAAATACCTGGTAGAAAAAAAACAGATACATACATTATAGATACATACATTATAGATTCATTCATTATAGATACATACACTATAGATTCATTATGTAGATACATACACCTGTACAACAAAGCATGCTCTTCATTGCTCCAGAATATTATTTGTACATACATGTTTTGAATTCTGCGATCATTTTCCTTTCTTTTCTTTTTCCGTTTTGATGACAAAAAATACTGTAAAAGATTTACTGGATATAAATTGTATGTTTTTGCTTACCGGTGGTTTCCTTGGTTTTGGAGTTTCAATTGTTCGGACCGGCATGTACTCAGTGGGGAGGCTGCCTTCAAGAGTTTTCCTCAGTTTCCCACCAGACCTAGAAACCAGGCAGAATATTTTTGTAGTAATACAAAATTATTGTTTTGCATATCAAAGCAAGGGACTTTGGTCATCTGATACCAAATAAATAAGAATGACTCCTTAACCTGTGTGTTTGTGTGTGTGTGTGTGTGTGTGTGTGTGTGTGTGTGTATCTATATATATATATATATATTATATATATATATATGTGTGTGTGGTGTGGTGTGTGGTGTTAGAGAGAGAGAGAGAGAGAGAAGAGAGAAGAGGGGAGAGAGAGAGAGAGAAAGAGGTCTAAAAGGCTTTGTAGTCTACTGATGAAACCTGTGACGTATGGCTTGACTACATCATGCAAGTTCAAGAGTACATGTACATCAATTACTATTTTTTGTCTATAACAAAAAAGACGATGTGTTCTGCCCTTTAAACCCTGACTTCAGAAATTACCACGCACACACATAAACATGGGACTGACACACACACATAAACATACCTCTTCTCTCTCTCTCTCTCTCTCTCCCCCTCCCCTCTCTCTCTTCTCTCTTCCTCTCCTCTCCCCCTCTCTCTCTCTCTCTCTCTCTCTTCTTCTCTACACACACACCCCACACCCACACACACACACACACATGGAAACTGTTTACTTCAATGAGCGGCCCTTGTAAAACAACCAACACTTGGACATCACTGAATTTTGGATTGCCCGAACTTAATTGTCATTACAGAAACATATTCGATGAAATACTGCCATTAACTGAACGATATAGAGTCTATGCTCAGACTTACCAGTTTTGGAAGCAAGAATCCTTGAAATGACGGGAGCAAATATCGTAGCCCTGTCGGGGTTGAACGATTTATCTTGTCTGTTGATAATTGTGATCAGCTGCATTCTCCACTCATCGTTCGTACCTTTCGCCGGTAATTTGTGAAATTTTAAGCCCTTTGTGTTTTGATTTCTGGCGGGACAGCCACAATGGCACAGTTTGCACACCCCCCCCCCCCCCCCCCCCACCCCCCCCCCCCCCACCCCCCCCCCCCCCCCCCCCCCCCCAAAGCAAAAAAAATTGGGAGTGGGTTTGGAAAAAAAGGGGTTTACAAAACACCGTCCGACACCCTGTGCTCCACACATTGTTTACTAGCTAGAAGCTGGCACCGGAAGTTCTTTACGCCCAAGTTTGGCCGTCGGCTCGCGAGCAGTACTTCGCGCGGCGCATCTGGCTCTTGTTAGTCCCTTTACTGTACGGTCCCTGGTCTGTGGCTGCCTGCCTCTCCCTGTGTTACCACGGTTTCCACGTGCAGGCTGTTTACTACCCCTTCCCTTCACTGTGTTCCTGCCATCCCGTGTTCGAGTGTTCACACAGCTGCTGGCCCCCTCTCCTCTCCCCTCTTCTCTGTCCTCACTGACACACTGGAAACCGGTTGGGAGGGTGACATCCGACCTCATGTGACGTGGGAATCCCCGTATCCCTTCACAGGTGTGTCGTCGCTTTGAGGTTGACTCGACTCCGGATCCCTCCTCTTCTGGTTGCAGGTTTCTGCTGCCTGGTTCTGACCCGTCTGCCCGTCTTCCGTGTTGACGTGTGCGATGTCTGCCGACGCCGCCAAGGGAGGTCTCCGGTCTTGCTTAGGCCCGATCGTCATGACGCCGCGTACGAAGTAGGCGGACATCCCGTCACGTTTCGCATGCGCCACCATTGCTGCTTGTCACCTCGTCAAGTCGTTATAAAAACGTATGTCTTGAGATTGAAACTGCGCCCTGTACTCTTTGTTTTTAATCATTGCCTTGGGAGACCCGTTGCCTATTCAATGGGCTTTTATTATGTCCTGATCACTCCACGATTTCGGTCCTTTAACGATGTTTAGAGCTTCCACCACCGCTTTTGCACGCTGAACGTAATCTTCTCGTGGACTTCGTTGTGGGATGCCGAACAGCCGAAGATTGTCTCTGAGTGAAAATTCCTTCAACCGATCGGTTTCAGCATTCAGTTTCTGCATTTCTTCACGAACATTTCCCATTGATTATGATATTGTGTTTGTAGCTTCTTTTTGTTTGTTCGTTTCCGTACGTAGTTTTGAAACATCAGAGAATGTAAATATCTTCGTTCAAGACCACCCATCTTATTTTGCACGAAAACCCCCCTTTTCACATACAAATCACGTCCTTCTCATGTTGATTTTTGCCAAAATTAACACCTTTTCACAAACAAAATTAACACGCCAAAACTGCCGAAAATCGACTTAATCGTTACTTTAAAATGGGGGTTTTCATGCAAAATAAGACAGGTGATCGTGAACACAGATATTTACATTCTCTCCAGGGGCATAAAAATTAAGGGTTTACAGTAAGCTCTTCTACTTCTAGCACTATTAATAAATCTGAACAAACAACTAGCCTTCCATCTTGGCTAGTTATCTTTATTTTTAATGAATTTATGTCTACGTTAATATTTTTTTAATTGACTATTTCCGTAAACCTTTTAATTTTAAAATCGCAAAACCCTGCCTTAGTTTCGGTTTTGTGCCGTAGTACTGTGGGGGCCCCATTAAAAAAAATTGCGGTCTTTTTTTTAAACTTTTTAAAATGACATACAACATGGGTACATAGAAAATCAGCTGGTCTACTGCCTACATATCATAAAGACCGCTTTTTAAGGATATTTTTTTTTTAATATGTTACGTTTCAAACTGCCAAAAAGCCAAAAATTTAGCAAGGCTTCTAGGAAAAAGTATCTTTTGTTCTTCAATTTCTGGAAAATTATAGTAATTATAAGTTTCCTCATAATTTTTAACTTGAGTCAAATTCGCAAATACTTCTCTTAAAGAAACAAAGCTGAGTACCCCATCGGGTATTTTTAAATGTTTTAATAGATACCTTGTTCGTTTTAACACCCACCCATTATTCTTACTCTTTCAAATATGTTAACCCTTTTATTTTTAAAAACCAATTTCTTTAAGGGCCCCTAAAATCACCGCCCCCTTTGTCAATTGGGGGTACGTTTAAGAACCCCCCTTTTGTTTTGGGGGGTTTTTTTAGATGAAAACATCTTTTTTTAACTTTTTTTAAAAAACTTTTTAAAATGGAACCTTTTAAATATGAAAGGGCACTTTACTGAGGGCGTTTTATAACCCCAAATCTTTGGACTTCAGATTTAACCATTGCAGTAGACGAATCATAGGGCTTTCAAGCAGATTTAAACCCACTAACTGTTTTTAAAATCCGCCAAAAGAGTGATAGATGCATGCAGGGTCATCCCCCCCCTATGCTTTTACCAGAATCTTTAAAAATTTTGCCATTTACTGCGAAAAATACTGGTGGGTGTTTTCAATCAAACCATTTAAACCCCCCCAATCTTTTAGAAAAGGTCAGTAAAAATTTTAGTTTTTTACCAGTACAGAGACAATACAAAAATTGAACTACAAGGGCCCCCCCCCGGGACAAGCGTTTAATCCTTTTAAAAAAAACCCCCAAGGGACAATAAGCATATGAAAGAATTGCAATAAATTTAAACTTAAAACCCTTTCAATGACTTTAGTCAAAAGTTGCCCCGCAATCGGGGGGTTTAGGCACTTTGTTTTTGGGGGGGTGAAAAAAAGAGTATAATTATGAACGGGCCGGCCACACCTTTTTTTCAACCGCAAAAACTTTTATGGATCCATAGAACAAAAACACCTAATGCTTGGGCAACTTTATTTTAGATGAAAATGAAGGTTTTTAACAATGCCAGGGGGGCAAAGACTTAAGACCCCCTACAACATACTTTGGTGTCTTTAGGACACAAGCAAACCAAGTCTAGATATAGTCAATTACGGGCTTTGATGCCGAAAACAATTTTAGCCAATTTTAGAAGTTTCTATTAACTTGCTTTTGATTTGACCGTTCTTGCACATGCTAGGTCAAATTTGACTTTTTTGTGGGGCCATGGATTATACTGCTGCCCTCTCACCTTAGCTGCAGATTGGCTGATACAAATTAAAAATGAAACCCATAGCTGGAGACAAACCAAAACTTGGGGCAAAAAAGGCTTAAAAACAAGGCCTCTCCACCCCCATTTTAAAAAAGTACCCAGCCTGAAGAAAGGACCCTTATAAGCGCCCCACAGCCAAAAGCACCCAGAAACCCACTCCACCTTTAATGTGCCTCACATGACAGTATCTACGAAAAGACAGCCCTTTTTTTTTAATTTTCGGTTTGCTATACTTTTTTCACTAAAAAAATCCGCAGCTGCAACCCAAAAACCCATGATGGCGGCCTTTAAAAACCCAGAACTTTCCTATATAGACAAAACCCCCAACTAACAACACTGTTTTATTATCCCAGGCAGAGCATCAGCGCTTTAGCTGCAACTCTTTAAAAGTTTGCAGGTGGTGTAATTGTTTTTTAACCCAAAACTTTTACCGGGCGGGGGGTGTTGGGGCGCTACTGCCCTGTTGGCGCACTATTTTTTTAAAGCAAAACGATGTAAATAGCAAACCCACACCCTTAATACCCCTAACTTTGTAATCCCTTTTCTCTGAAAAAAGTCCTTATTCTTTCTCCCAGCGTATTTGGTTTTCATGAGTATTCTGTTTTAGTTTCTCTAATTTGCTTTTTTGGTGCTACTGCGTTCGTTAGTGACGCATTTCTAACCTAGCTCCCCTTTCATCTTAAAAAATCCTGTTTTTTTTCTGCTGTATTCGACCTTTTCTTTCGCCAAAATTTGTTATACTGCATCGCGAGTTTATTTTTTCTTCTTTATCTTCTATCTACTCCCAAGTTTTGCAATTTTTTTTCTAGTTCCCCCTTATTGACTTTAGACGATCATTAAGCCCCGGATTTCCCACGCAGGGGGCAATGGGGAAAACTTCAATTTTTTTTTTAACTGTGCTCCCCATTAAAAAACTCGTTTCTTTTTGGCTTTATTCATCGCTTTTGGGTTTAATTCTTGAAGAGGTATGTTTTGTATTTTAGTTGTGTTGGCAACTCTTGCCCAAGTTCTGTAAAAAACTAACACCCTCAGGCCTTAAATTGCATTAAAGTTTAATTGCCTTTGGTAAACAGGGGGGAATCCCCAAGAATTGTGCCCCCCTGCTTAAAAAAACTGGGTTTTGGTCCGGTTTTGCAGTAAGCCACACACTCTTTCCTTTACTGGTTCTTAATACAAATATTTTTTTTTATCTGTTGAAAAATCAGAAACCCTATGCTTCTGGCTGCTCTCGCCCTATTGGTTATATAATGATTCAATTCTATCTATCAATCGTATTTGCTTATTCCTCTCCCTTTGGGCCCGCTGCTGCCTGCCAAATTCTTCTTGCAATGGGGACCTAGTTCTTTATTTTCTTCTTTTCACCAAAGGGGCAAATTGCGTCAAATCTTCAGCCATATTTTTTTTTATTTTCTTTTTTGTTTTATAAAAAATGAACTCATATGGTTGTGACCTCGATCCATAAGAAAAGAAGGGAAACCCCCGGGTAAAAAGGTATAAGGCAGACTGTAATTTTTAAACACCCCTCAACAGTTTGCTGGACAGGCTTTACAGTCAAGTTTCCCGATCTGGCCTGGGTTTATAAAAGCCAGGCACTGCAAAAATATCATTCAAAATAGATATTAATCGACAGACCCTAATGCTACTGTTGTTGCTAATTTTGGGGAGGGCAATCGTTAACCCCTTTTGGAATCAAATGGAGGGCAGAGAAGTCTTTGTCTAAGAAGGGGAGAATTTTTGCCCCCTATTCTGACCTTGGCTGCGTTAAAAAGAAAAAAAAAAGGAAAATTTACAGGATACAAGGCCCCCAAAAAGGGCTCAAAAACCCGGGTTAAAGCGGGGGTGCGAAGGTGTGTTAAAGATAGGGGTACAGAAGCATTTGGGAACAATTCTACATCCCTTAATTTTGAACGTTAAAGACCCAAATTTCCATATTACCAAGGCCACTAAAAGAAAAACTTAAGCTGCATTTAATCCCACGATTCTGGTTCTGTCTGAAGACCCTAAACAAATACCGTTAGTGAATTCCTTGAGTTTGATGTTTTTTTTCTAACCCTGAACTGGCCAGAACAATTTTTTAAACCCCGTAAAAAAAAAAAACATTATTTTTATAAAAAGGGTTATCACTCCTTCAGAAAAAGAAACAAGCGAGAACTCTTTGGAACATATATCTAAAAAATCATCTCTGAAGTGTTTAAAAAAGGGAAAAATTTTTTTCTTGTTTACTGAAAAAAACAATCCTTTTCAAAGAGATCAGAAGCGTTTTATAAACCAAAAAATTGGAAGGTTGACTGTGCAATAATGGCAGTCTATCATTGTATTCGGGGGGGCGGGGCTTTTACCCCCACCAACACTTTGATGAAATAAAAGTTTTTCGCTGGAGGTAGGCAAAGGGAAAACCGCAGTTTTATGTGATGTAAAAAAAAAAAGTCGCCTTTTGATGAAGAATCGAAGGCTACTTAATAACTAAATATGGGGTTGGCGGTTTTTTGATTTACATTTGACACAGATTGTTTTGGGAAATGGAGAAAGGGGAGGGGAAAATGGTTTTAAAAATAAATATTCACAAGAAAGCAACGGAAAAGCCCCCAATAAAAAATCATGTTTTTTTGTTTTTGATGCCATTTAAACATTGAAGAAAAAAAGGCTAAAAGACGTGGCTTATTAAAAGCAGAAGAAAATAACCCTTTTTTAAAAAAAATGGTTGTTTTTAAAATTTCTTCCTAAAGATCCCACTGTTCTCTTATCTGCGGGGATTACTGGGTGTGGGAAAACTGTCCCTTTGCACTTGTTTGTTACAAACAATATACAGGGTTTTTTACGAGCACAATGTTATATTCTCAAACCTTAGCACAACAAGTTTACAAAGAAAGGATTTATTTGGACAGACGTAATATTTTTTTAGTTGACCCAGCGACAAGCTAAGCGACTGTTTAGAACATTATTATAGACTATTTGAGGGAACGAAACACTGTTTATTATTTAGACGTTAGTGAACGAGACATTGTTAAAAAAAAAAAAAACTCTGTCAAAGCTAGCCTTTAGTGGTCGCCCGCCTTAGTTTCTGTGTGGGTCTTAACTCAAAAAATTTTCAATCTGTCTTAAAAGACTTTAATCGCGTTTAAAAAACGGTTGTATTATTTTTCACTAAAGGCAAAAATAGTTTTGAAGAATGTTTAAGTGAAAATTATATAATAAGGGGAAAAGATGGCTAAAAAAAAAAAAAAAAAGCCTTAGAAAAATTTAACACCCCAAGCAATGCTTACGGAAGACCCCCCCGTTCAAAACGTTTGTTTATGAGATTGTTATTTTGTTGCTTAAACAAAATTTTTTATTATAATTTTAAAAATTAAAAGAAATTTTCGGGGGGCCCGAACAAAAGCGCAACTAGCTCCTTAAATGCGTTGCAGTAGTGCTAAAAAAACCTAGCAGACACAGCGAGTTTATCGTAGGGGGGATAGAAATGTTATGGTTTTTAATACACAGAGATGGGGGTTTTCAAAAAAAACAGAAATTGAAAAACAAAAACGACAGCAATATCCTAAACTAAACAAATAAAAATTAGAAAAGCTGTTACGGCAAATTGAATACAGGCTTTATAACAAGACAATAACTGGGTCTTGCTTCCTGAAAAAAAAAGTGGGGGTTTAAAAGTGGGCTTGCCAAGCCCCAAAGTATACTTTATAAAAAACACAATTTCAAAAGGGTTTGAAAGCGGCCCCTTTTTTACTAGTCTTGTTCCCGGAACCAACAGAAAAAAGCAATTTAATAGATAAAAATATGCTGAATATGTGCTGAGCAGAAAAAATCCTTTGTTGAAGTGGGGGGTTAACCGAACCCCAGAATTTAAACCCAAACCCCAAGGGCCCAACACTCCTTTTTTTGTTTTTTTTTATTAATTTCTCCAGGGGAGTCAATTCTAGTTTGCCAAACATGTGTTAGCGGGGGAGTACAATTATGTCTGGAAACTTGGATCGGCCTCTTAAGTCGGGATTGCCATAAAAAAATGGGAGTAAATAAAAAATTTTTTATATCGACAAAGGGTTTCTGTGATGGTTGCAAAGACAAACTCAGTACTCGACTTCATTTTCATTAAGTATGTTGATTTTTTTGCTTTTTTACCTCTGTTTTGAAAATGCTACCGAAAGGATTAATAAAACATTTTTACAAAAAAATTTTGATTAAAAAAAAGGGGTTCAACAGTTTGGTTAAGAAATAAAAGAACTTAAAAGGAAAAAAGAAAGGACTTGGATAAGTTAGGGTTTAAGGGGAAAAAAAATTTTCTAAAGCTTTAAATATCTTTTTATGTAATTACTGGCTCATCCGTAGCTAGGTAAGTGCGGGGGTGTTGCTCTTTTTGCTACTTTGGGGTTGGAGGCCACCCCCTTTAGCTTAGGGGGGGCTTGGTTTAGGTTTAGGGGCCTGTCTTGTTTAAATGCTGGGTTTTTGTTAATCCTAAATTTTCAAAAAAAACCATGAAATTTGTAGAACGTTGTGGAGGAATGTAAGAGTGCGATTCCCATGTTCCCGTCATGTGCAAGTAATTTCCCTATTAACTGATAACGCGGCCACAGTTTACTACGGCGTATAATTCGTGTTAATATCTAAACTTCGCCTGTGCTCGAGAAGATGCGCTAGTCAGTGTGTTGTTATGCTACGCGGCTGATTTAGGACTGTTCATGTTCTCCCTTCTTGAATGCATTGATGTTCAGCTGGTTGCTATATTTTCAGTACTTTCGTAGATTCAGTCTTCGTTTTGGTTATTATAGGGGTATTGCTGGTTTCATTCGTAGGTAACAGAAGCGACTGCAGTGAAACACTGCTCAGACTGTTGCAATGCAGAGAAACGAAGCACGACAACTCAGTCGCTGATTCATCAAAAAAAGGCAGCGAACCACAGACAATGTTCGGTAAGTTGAATTCACAACAACACCTCTCCTCTCCCTTCTCTCTATCTCTCTCTATCTCTATCTCTCACTCTCTCTCTCTGTGTGTGTGTGGTGTGTAGTGGTGTGTGTGTTGTGGTGTGTGTGTTGTGTGTGTGTGTGTGTGAAAGTAGAGAGAGAGCAGAGAGTGAGAGGTGAGAGTGAGAGTGAAGGATTGAGAGAGAGTAGAGGAGAGAGGTGTGAGATGAGCGTGCTATTTATGTGTTTTGATCATGCTTTTTATGTTTTTAAGACATCATTCAGTGTGGCAACCATCAACAATGTCTACCACTCATATATAATCTTAACCATCAGTGGTTTGAATTCTCTTTTTTGATGCTCCATCTCTACTCTCTCTATCTCTATCTATCTCTCTCTCCCTCTATCTTCTTCTCCAATATCTAACTACACTATCTACACACACTAACATCTATCACATCAAAATCAATCAATTCCCAAACACTTATATACTTCTGAACGTGGTGGTGGTTTTTTTATACAAGGTGCTCAGATTTATATACGACCTGGTAGTGTACAAGTGTGCAGATCAGTGCTTGCAGAACGCAAATGCACTTCCGGATGAGACAAAGAAACGTATTTTTTCTCAAGCAAGCAAGTGCTGTTCTGTTAAGTCTCATCAGCTAATCTAACCAAAAATTCATCACATGTATTTCACATGAAATGTAAGTGCATGGTTAAATATTGTATTTTTGCTGTTTGCTTTCATCGTACTTTGGTTCACTAACATGCATACAAAAATCCACATTTTCTTGATTTTTATCTGGTTTAATGTTACTCAGTATATTGTAGTATCAATATCTCTCTCTATTTCTCTCAAACAACACACCTTCATCCTCTAACACTCTCAAACTCACACACACACACACACACTCAAATGCGCAAAATATATGTTTAGGAAAATTACATCGTTTCTGTATCAATGTTTTATGTGTACTTTCGCTGTTTTGTCTTATATATGGTGATGGCTCCGTTTCAGACAATGTTGTATTTTCTGAATGACTTCTTGACCTTACAATAAGGGCGCTTTCCAAATGCTGCCGCCGAGAAAGCTTGGGCAAATATCCTACCTGAGCTCATTCTGAGTCCACTGATTTCAGAAACTGGCACAGACATTGGCTCTCTAAATCTTCTCAATCTTTCTCTTTGTTATTTTTTACAATCCTTGTCTCGAGGGTCAACCTTTCAGCTTGTGTCTTATGCATATTTAGCGAGTTGGTTCAGCTAAAAAAACAAACATACTTTAATCAAGTGACAAATTGCAGCAGTACACCCTTTTCCCCTGCCAGGCAGGCAGTCAGTTCAATTTAGTTGAGAAACAATTCCAGACATTTTAGAATAAATAGAGGTAGTTTAGTAAATAATTAGAAAAAGCAATTGCAAGAAACACTGTAAGAGCAAGCAGTTCATTTTGATCATAATCAGTGTCTCAAACAGTACAGGTCTGAGGAGCGATGCATCAAGCGAACGCCCAATTACAATGTCTTTGTCTGGTCAGGGGGGTCTAGTTTTTTAGCACGGTCAAACCTCTGTGACAGCACTATTAGAGCACGTTAGAATGTACTACAGATCAAAGTGCTCCACAGCGACTTTTCAGTGACATATTTGTCAGGGTATGTTTAGGCAATGAAGATTTGACCAATCTTTCTACAAACATCACCTTACGACTGCACTGCTGAAGGAAGACAAAGGTGTATGTTTCTAAATAATTCTCATGTCTATTTCACAATCAGAATACATCACACATGCAAGATATAAAAGTACAATCACACATGCAAAGATATAAAGATATGCACAAGTCACAGAAGCAATATTCAGGAAAACAGAAAGGGCTAAGGAAAAAAACTGAGGCAGGAGCTGCTTGCATGACAATAGTAGTCAGTTTTGTACATTCACTGCTTTGTGTTATAGTATAGGTGCTGAATTTGCTTTGAATAGTAAAACACCACTTTATTAATATACAAGCAAAATCATAGAGTTTTAGTTGGCACAAAAAAATGACTCCTATGAAGGGTCTACTCCATTTTCTTGTTAAAAACATTTAGCACAAGCTGCTACAGTGATTGTTTTGATCATTAATCATAATAGTGTGTTATTTGCAAATAGAGATCGTCTTGAGCCTGCAATTGGTGGTGTGGTGGAGAAATCTTGAAGTTCTGGGATTGTAACACCCCGTACAGACACTGAGGGTAGAAAGCTCTTGTAATAGTTATGCAATCGTACCTGTTCTAAATGTCTACTGAGATTAGCTGCAGGTAAGCAAAGGCACATGGACAGTAGAGGACGATCAGAGGATATGGACACATGAATCTTCCACAGTGTATCTGTCTATATTTCTAATGAAATGTTGTTTTTCTGTCTTCTAGACGTGTCCAAAGGTGCAGGCAGCCGAGTGGAGTCTATCCTCAAGGGTCTTTAAGTGTGAAGTAGCACACTCTCTGAGGTTGCTGAGGAGGTTTCCCGTTGCCATCTGGAATCAAAAGATATGGGTTTTGTAGTTGCCTGTGGCTTACAGCATGTATATATATATTATATAATATTATGTTCTTTTGTGCATATTTACTGTAGAAAAAAATCAGATACATACATTATAGTAAATACTTATTAGATTATTCTTTATAGATAACATACAAATATAGATTATTATGTAGATTATCATTACCACCTGTACAAAACCAAAGCAGCTCTTCAATTTGCTCCAGTAATATTATTTGTACTTTACATGTTTTGAAATTCTGCGATCATTTTCCTTAAAACCCAAAAATAAAATCATTACAAAATATTCTGTAATGATTACTGGATATAATGTATGTTTTTGCTTACCGGTGGTTCCTTGGTTTTGGAAGTTTCAATTGTTCGGGACGGCATGTACTCAGTGGCGCAGGCTGCCTTCAATGTGTATCTCCTCAGTTTCCCACCAGGACCTAGAAACAAGGCAGAATATTTCCTGTATGTAAATACAAAATTATGTTTTGCATTCAAAAGCAAGGGACTTTGGTCATATGAACCAAAATAAAGATGATGATCCTTAAATGTGGTGTTTGTGTGTGTGTGTGTGTGTGTGTGTGTGTGTGTGTGTATCTATATTATATATATATATATTATATTTATTTTATATGTGTGTGTGTGTGTGTGTGTGTGTTAGAGTGAGAGAGAGAGAGAGAGAGAGAGAAGAGAGAGAGAGAGAGGAGAGAGAAGTGGTCTAAAAGGTTGAGTATTCTGATGATTCCTGTGACGTATGGCTTGACTACTAATGCAAGTTCAGGTAATGTACATCAATTACTATTTGTGTCTATAACAAAAATAGACGATGTGTATGCCTTTACCGTGATTCAGAAATTACTAGCACCACAAATAAACAGCACTCTGAAATCTACACACTTAACATACATCTCTCTCTCTCTTCTCTCTCTATCTCTCTATCCTCTTCTCTCTCTCTTCCCTCTACATCTCTATCTCTCATCTCATCTATTATATCACTATAAAACAACTCTATACTCTATCTACAAAAAATCTCAATACTCTGGAAACTGTTTTACTTCAATGAGCGCTTGTAATAAAAATCCCAACAATGGGACTACACTGAATTTTGGGGATGCTCAGAACTTAAGTGTCATTACAGAAAATATTCGATGAACTTACTTGCCATTAAATGAACGATATAGAGTCTATGCTCAGGACTTACAGTTTGAAGCCCCAAAAATATAAGGGGGGGGGGGTGGAAATTATCCTTGAACTCTGAAGGGGAGCAAATGAATCGTAGCCTGTCGGGTTGACGATTATCTTGTCTGTTGATATGTTTCAGCTGCATTCTCCACTCATCGTTCGTACTTTCGCGGTAATTTGTGAAATGTAAGCCCTTTGTGCTTAGATTTCTGGGGGGACGCCAACATATGGGCACAGTTTGCACACCCCCCCCCCCACACCCACCCCCCCATATGAGTTGGCCAGATGTGGTTTTTGGTAAAGAAATTGGAGTGTGTTCATGCGAAAAACGAGTTTTACACATCGTCAGAAAGTGTGCTCCACCATTGTTTAATAGATAGAAGCTGGCACCGGAAGTTCTTTACACCATGTTTGGACCAGTTCGGCTCGCGAGCTGTAATTCGCAGCGGCGAATTGCTATTGTTAGTCCCTTTAATGTACGGTCCATGGTCTGTGGCTGCATGCCTTCTCCATGTGTTACCACGGTTTCCACGTGCGGCTGTTTACTACCCCTTCCTTCACATTGTACTGCCATACCGTGTTCGAGTGTTTTCTCTCAGCTGCTGGGCCCCCTTCTCCTCTCCCTCTTCTCTGTCCCACTGACAAACTGGATAACGGTGGGAGGGTGAACAATCCGACCTCATGTGACGTGGGCGAATCCCGTTTCCTTCACAGGTGGTCGTCGCTTGAGTGTTGGACTCGACTCCGGATCCCTACTCTTCTGGTTGCAGGTTTATGCATGCCTGGTTTCGGACCCGTCTGAACGGTTCGTGTTGGAACGTGTGCGATGTATGCCGACGACGCCATGGGAGGTCTCCGGTATTGCTTACTAGGGGGTGGCCCGAGAGTCACTGACGGTCGCGTAAGAAGTAGCGGCGGTCATCCGTCACGTTTCGATTGCGCCTACATTGCTGCTTGTCAATCCTCGTTAAATGTCGTTATAAAAAACGTATGTCTTTGAGATTGAATACGTGCGCCCTGTACTATTGTTTTTATCTCATTGCCTTGGGGAGAACCGTTGCCTATTCCAATGGGGATTTTATTATGTCCTGATTAATCCACGATTTCGGTCACTTATCACACGATTTTAAGATGCTTTCCACACCGCTTTTGCACGACTGAACGATAATTTATCGTGGACATTCGTTGTGGGTTGCGGATACATGAAGTTGAGTTCTTCTGAGTGATATATTCCTTAAACCGATCGGTATTAAGCTTTCTGTTTCTGCATTTCATCACGAACATTTAAATGATTGATATTGTGTTTGTTGCTTCTTTTTTGTGTTGTTCGTTTCCGTACGTAGGTTGTGTATCTTCTAGCAGTAGGTTAATCTTTCTTCTTCAAGAACTCCCATCTTATTTGATCGATATTCCCAACTTTTATCATACAATCAACAGTCCCCAAGTATCATGTGATTTTTGCCAATTTTTTTCAACCTTTCACAAACAAATTAACACGCCAAAAACTGCCGATAAATCGACGTTAATCGTTTACACTGTATAATGTGGGTTTTTCATGCAATATAAGACTGGTGATCGTGGTTAATAGTTATTTTTAAATTATCTCCAGGGGCATTCTTTTATTATGCGTTTACAGTAAGCGCTTCTAACATTCGTGCTCACTTTTTAATATATTCTGAACAAAAATACTTGCACATTCCATCTTGGCTAGTTATCATTTATTTTATGTATTATGTATACGCGTTTATCCGAATTCTTTGTTCTTGACTATTTCCGTCAAAAATGTAGAACTGTTTATCGCATAACCATGCCATTAGTTGACAGGTTAGGTGCCTGTAGTAACTGTTGTGGGCCAGCCATTTTATTTAATTAGCGGTCTGTTTTGAACTCTTAGATTTAGTAATAATAAAATCGGGTCTTGTGTAATCTGATGGTCTTCATGCATTAATCCATTTCTCTTATTGAACGCGTTTTTAGTTGCTTTGGTGTTGTTATATGTGAAGTGCTGCTTCTATGAATGTTTTGCCTTTTATGAGTGCATTGGATTAGTGAGTTTTTTAGGTCTATGAGTTGTTCGTATTGGGAGGTTTTTTACTTTGGTTTTAGTTGTGGGGCAATCTGGTTGGTGGATAGGGTGGGAATTTGTAGACTTTTGTCGGATAGTTTTATGTTATTTTGAGGTGGTGACATTAGGGGCGGGGGGTTTCGGGGGGGTTAGTGTTGCATAAGGGGGGAGGGTGGTTACTGCAAAATAAATGGGCTGGAGTGTGAGAGGGATTTGTGGGGCTTGAACTTGGGGTAGGGTTTCAATTGGGAGGGCCACTTGGGCCATTTAATAGTTGGTTGATTCCCCAAGCTGAAGACTGTGGCATTGGCCAGCGGGTAGGTGTTGTTATAAACGGGGGGGGGAGGGGAGGGATGTGTGACACCAAATTGCGGTTATTGAGCCAGGGGCGTTGTTGAAAGTGGGGCGTTTTTTAGTGGGTTCTTTGGGTTACGTCTGGTTAGCTGTTAAGATCCCCCCCTTAGGGAATCATTTAAGTGGGCGTGGTCGAGGGTGTTTTAAACATTTGCGTTGAATTATGATTTTTTACATTGGAAGGTGGAACAGAATTATTTTGGCTTTCTTGTCAGAACTTCGTTTTATCATTAATAGATTTTTTTTTAGAAGCATTTTTTGAGGGTTGTGTGCCCTTATGCCCACATGGGATTTAACCACAGCATCAAATTGGAGGGGCTTACTGTTGATGTTTTTATTTGGGCAATGTTCTGAGATTATAGTGGATGAAGGTGAAGGGCGTTTGGTCAGGTGTGTTAGTGATGCCGGGGTAGTAAACTGTTCTGCAGCTAGGATCGTCGACTTAATGTTATCACCTTAGGGACACTTCCTTGAGTATTTGAGTGTGGTCCTCGAATGGGTTAACGCCATAATGGACAATATGCAACTATGAAAACAAAGACATTTGCACATGAAATTAACCATATCCTTCAACCCGACTTTAGTCAAAAAGTTACGTCGCAATTCATGGGTTAGGCACATTGTTATTTGTGGGGTGCAAAAGAGAATATATTATGACTACTGGACTGGCCACACCTCTTTCAACCAGACAACAAGTTCGCTTAGGATCCATAGAACATAAAACACCCTAAAGCTTGGGCAACATATATTTTAGATGAAATTGAAGGTTAACAATGCCAGGAGGGCAATGACTTAATGATCTTACGAACATACGTTTGGTTTGTCTATTAGGAGCACATGCACAGGACCTAGTCTAGCATAGTAATCTATTACAGGGATTTGGATGACAGAAAAACCAAATTCTAGCCCAATTTAGAAGATGCTATTAACTCTGTGTGGATTTGCCTGCCAGCATACAAAGGTATCAAGACGTTCTTGAACATATAGGCTCAAGGTTTGACTTCTGTTGTAGGAAAAATGGATTATACATGATGCCCATCTCACCTTAGACTGCAGATTGGCATGATACAGAATTATAACAATGAAATCTCATAGCTGGAGTCGACCAAAACTTTAGGGACATAATTCAAGGATTAACACCAAGGCTCATGCTCCATCCCCCTTTTAAAAAAGTACCCAGCCCTGAAGAAAGCTGATCCAGTTATAAGCGCCCCTCAGCCAGGAAAGCAGCACAGGAAAGCACTCCACATGTTAATGTGCCTCTCTATGGACAGTCATACTAGCGAAAAGACAGCCCTTGTTTTTTTAACTTTTACTGGATTTGCTATAATTTATTCACTAATATTAATCCAGCAGCTAGCATCCTAACGTCCATAGGTGGTCTGGCCTTATAACACTGCAACTTTGCATATAGTAGACAAAAAAACCAACTAACAACACTGCCTATTATGAACAGGCATGAGCATCAAGAGCTTTTAGCTGCTAACTTCTTTAATAAGTTTAGCTAGGTGGTGTAATTGTTTTCTAATCCAACTTTTACAAGGATGGGGTGTTGGGGGCGCTATCTGGCCTGTTGGCGCAATACTTGTTAAAGCACCCATATACAGAGTGTAGAGATAGCTAAACAACAGACGTTATTATGTCTAACTATTGTAATCCCCTGTTCTCTGAAACCAAAGTCCTTTTTCTTTCTGCAAGCGTAGTGTTTTAATGTGGGTATTATGTTTATAGTTTCTCTTTTTCTGCTTTGTTTGTGATGCTAGATTGCGTTCTGTTAGTAGTCAGCATTTCTAACTAACGTAGATGCCCTTGCTATCATAAATACTGGTATTTTCTGCTGTTTTCTGAACTTCTTCTTCTCGCCCTAAATGTTATCATCTGCATAAGCGAGTATTATTTTTTTCTTCGTATATCTCTCTTTCTAGTCACAAAGTTTTGCCAAATTGTTTTCTTGTTCGACCCTTATTGACTTTTGACGATCTTAAGCCCCAGGTTTTAAAGCATTAGGATTGGGGAAATTTCAATAGTTTTTAACTGTGTATCCTCACTTAAACTCGTTTCCATTTCTGATATTAGTTCATCTGCTTCTTGAGTTAAATTCTTGAAGTGGTATGTTTTGTATTTTAGATTGTGTTGGCAAACTCTTGCCAAATATTCTGTAAAAGGACTATCAGACTCAGGGCCGTTAATTGGCAATAATAGTTTAATTGCTCTATTGGTCAACAGAAGGGAGATCTCTAAGATTTGTGCCCTGCTTAAAAACTGGGTTGGGTCCGGTTTTGAAGTAAGACCACACAATCTTTCACTTTACTGGTTCTTACATACAAATGATTTTTTTTTCTGTTGAAAAATCAGAAAACCCTACGTGGCTTCTGGGCTGCTCTCAGCCCCATATATGGTTATATAATTGATTCAATTCTATATATCAATGTAATTTGACAGCTTAATCCTACTCCTTGGCCTGCTGCTGCTCTGCAAAAGTTCTTATTGCAATGAGGGGACCTAGTCTTCTTTTTCTTCTTCTTCACCAAAGGATCAATTGCGTCAAAATCTTCAGCCATATTTTTTATTCTATTTTTTCTTTTGTTGTTTTTTAAAAAATGAAATAATATGGTTGTGACCTCGATCCTTACAGAAAGAGAAGGAACACCATGGCGTATAAGGTATATATGGCTGAATGTATTTTAGTGTAAACACCCCATTCAAAAGTTTCAGAATGAAAGGCTTTGAACAGTCAAGTTCCCTGATCGGCGCTGGCGATAGTTATTATTGCAGGCTCTGCTAAACTATAATTCAAAATAGATATTTATATCGACAGACCCCTAATGATACTGTTGTGCTAATTTTGGGCAGGGCAATACGTTAACCATATTGGCTAATCAATACTGAGGGCCAAGAGAAGTCTTTGTCTAAAGAGAGGCAGACATTTTTGCCCTATATTCCTGTCCTATGGCTGCGTATAAAAAAGAAAGAAAAGAAAAGTTTATCAGGGTATTACAGGCCAAACGGTCTCTCAAGCACAGGCTTAAGCGGGGGATGCGAGGTATATGTTAATGATGAGGCTGTAGCAGAAGCATTTGGAAAAAGATTCTACAGCCCTCTAGATTTTGAACTTGTTAAGACCATATGCCATATTACCAAGGCGCACTAAAAGAAAAAGCTTAACTTATGAACTGACATTTAATCCTAGCGGATTCTGTGTTCTGTTGAAGACCCCTGAAGCTAAATACAACAGTTAGTGAACATCTATCTTGAGTTTGATGTTGTTTACTAAACCCTGAAACTGGCCAGAACAATCTTAACACAAGTATATTAAAAATAAAACAGTATTTTTTATGAAAGGGTTATACACTACTTTACAGACATAGAAACAAGCGAGAACACTATCTTGGAAACATTTATCTAAATCAGTCTCTGAAGTGTTTAAAAGGAATTTTGTTCTTGTTTACTGAAAGATACAAATCCTTTTCATAGAGAATCAGAAGCGTGTTATAATCAAAAATTGAGAAGGTTGTCTGTGCAATTGATGGCAAGTATGATCAGTTGTATTCGGGGCGCGGTCTTTGACCTCACCACACTTTGATGAAATAAGAAAGTTGTTCGCTGGAGGTAGGCAAAAGGGATCATGCGTTGATCGTCGTATGTACAAACCGTTCGCCTTTATGATGTAAGAATCGAAGACTATCTTAATAATAATATGGGCTCAATTGTGGCTGGGATTGGATTTTAGATTTAACTTTTGACAACAAGATTGTTTGGATGTGGTGTAAGGGTCGGGCCAAGATGTATAAAAATAATTATTCACAAGAAAGCTGACGGTAACCGACGAAAATAAAAAGCATGTTTTTATAGTTTGTGATGCCAGTTAAACATTGAAGAAAACAGGCTAAAAGACGTGGATTATTAAAATGCGAAGAAATAACCATATTAAAAAACAGATGGATTGTTTGTGTTTCTTCCTATGTTCCGCACTGTTCTACATTATCTGACGGGATTACTGGCGTGTGGGAAAACGTCTTCGCACTTGTTTTGTTACTAACTATTATACACGGTTTCATTACGAGCAAATTGTTATATTCTGCACAAACATTAAGCACAACAAGTCTTTAAAAAGAAAGGAAGTTTATTTGGGACAGACATAATATATTTTTAGTCTTGATCCTAGCGACAAGCTAAGCGGACTGTTTAGAACTTATTATTAGACTATTGAGGAACTGAAACACGTTTATTATGATGACTTTTCAGATGAAACGAGACTTTGTTAAAAAAAAAAGGAAATGTCTGTCAAAGCTAGCCTTTTGTGGTAGCCACGCTTAGTTTTCTAGTGGGCCTTAACTCCAAAATAGACACAATGCTGTTCTTAAAGACTTTAGATCGCAGTTAAAATCGGTTGTATTATTTTACACTAAGGACAAAGATAGTCTTTGAAGAATGTTTAAGTAGAAAAATTATATAATAAGGGCCCCAAGCTGCGCATAGAAAAATATAAATAGAGCAGCTAGAAAAATCTAAGCACGAGAAGCTATGCTTACGGACTGACCCACCTGTTCAATACGTTTGTTCTATTGTAGATTGTTTATTATTGATTGATTATAACAATTTGTTTATTATAATTTTAATATTTAAAAAGAATGTCTCGGGGCCTGTATCAAAGCGAAACTTGCCTCATATGCGTTGCAGTAGTGCTAATGACCTAGTGACACAGCTGAGTTTGATAGATTGGGTGATAGGAATTGTTTATGGATTTGAAATACTCAGATGTTGGGGGTTTACAAATGAACCAGAAATTGAAGACAAAAACAGAAGAATATCCTAAACTAGAACAAATAAGAAAATATCGAAACATGTGATTACGGCAAATAATATGAATTACAGGCTTTATAGTCAAGACAATAACTGGGTCTTGTCTTCCTGAATATTTAGTGGGTTTTTAAGTGACTTGCGAATCCCAAATGTATACTTTGATAAAAAACACAATTTCAAGAAAGGCTTTGAATGCAGGGCCCTTTCTTACTAGTCTTGTTCAGGTTCACAACAGAAATTGCAGATTGTAATAGTTACTATATTGCGTGATTAATTTGCTGAGCAGAAAGAAGTCCATTAGTTGAAGTGTGTGGATGACACAGTTACCTAGAATTTATCACGAAAACCACCAATGTAACACTGCTAATTTGATTTTTTGTTTTATTAATTACTCCAGGGGAGTCTAATTCTAGTTTGCAAGAAACATGTGTTAGAGCGGGGAGTTACATTTTTTTTTTTATCGTCTGGGAAACTCTGGATCGGCCTATTAAGCTCCGTATTGCCATTACTAAAAATGGAGATGAAATAACAAACTTCTTTCATTGACCAAGGTTACTGTGATGGTGACAAAGACAAACTAACATTACTTCGACTTCATATATTCATTTATGTATGTGATTTTATTGCTTTTTTTCTCTGTTGGTGGAAGTGCTACCGAAAGGATTTATAAGAACTTTTTTACAAATTAATTTGATTAAAAAATGGAGGTTCAACTGTTTAGGTTAGAGCATAATAACTGAACTTTCAAAGGAAATAGAAAAGCGACTGGATATGTATAGGGTTTCTAGGAAATATATATGCTAAAGCTTTAAATACTCTTTCTTATTGTAAATTACTGGTCATCAGCTGTAGCTAGCGTAAGTTGCTGGGTCTAGTGTTGCTCTTTTAGCTAATGGAGTTGGAGCGACAGCCTCTTTAGCATTTTGGGGGTCTTGTTTAGGTTTAGCTGCCAGATCTAGATTGTAAGTGCTGTTTTAAAAAGTTGAACTCCTAAATTACAAAATCACACTGCCATTGTAGCCCTTGCATCTTCAAAAATTTGTTCATTAATGATTAAGTATAAGCTAAGCAGTACAGGATGAAAAACATTACAGAAGAAGAATTTCAGATGCATATGGTTGTTGGTGAGGATTACAGACGACAAAAAAGTGAACTTCAAATAGAGTGGAGAAAGGAATTTTACTTCAAGACAGGTAGACACTGATGCAAATTAAAAAGAACTTTGGAAAAACAAACCAATGATAATTAAACCATAAATAGGCCCAAAAAAAAAAAAGTTTACAAAAAAATTATTTAATAAGTTTAACAAAAAAATAAATTTCTATTTTTTTTAACTCACTATACTGCTGTGTTTGTGGGACAACTTGCAAGCTCTTAACGAACAATCGAATATTTTAGGAGCAGGCTTTTCTTTAGCAGAAAGAGTTTCTCTTAAATATTAACGGGCAGGGGTTGTTTTCATAATTCGCTCAAACTTCATATTACATCTACACTCCATATGGGGTCTGCTGTGCTCTTATTCTAAAATAAACAGTCTGACTCTCCAGGAGCATACTAGTATCTTACTCTTAGTCCAAACGGCAAGAGGTTTTTGATTTAAATTGGATGTCTTCAAGTATGACTAATTTTTTTTTTATTGATTGCGTTTTTACTGGTTTAAGGCCAACATGCTTGCTTTAATTCTTCATTTGTTAATGGGCAACAGTAAGACTGCTGACAATATATAAAAACCCATTATGTGTGGCTGTGCTATGTACTTCGTAGTGTCCATAATTCTGCTGTGATATTGTAGGTTAAAACAGAGTTCAGCTAGATTCTTATTAAGTTTTCTACTAGGGCCTTGTGATCGATGGTTTGCTGGGAACCTCTCTTAACTGTAACATGATGTGTTTTAAAAACAGTTGGTTTACAGGAACCTTTTAACTCTTTTTCCATCATCAACCTGGATCATCCTTGGATTACTTTAATGGAACTCGCATATTTATTTGTTGTAAAGCCACAGCCACCAGCAGTTGAGCTTTTATCTGTTAATGGCTCAGCGTCTTTGTATCTTGAAAGCAATGTCAACAACTGTCAGAGCATACTTAAACTTTTTCTTCTAACTTTATCTTGTGGATGATACAGCAAGTCCATTTGGTGGGTGTAATTGGAACTGAGTTATACTAATCTAGGCCTTTTTATTCTTTTTGGGGGCAGGCTGATTATTTGACACAAATGCCTGTTTTGAGCAGTCTTTCCCAGTCGGCCCCCTCCTCAGACACTCTAGAGCTTTACTCAGTTTTTCTTTAGCAGTCTTTTCCTTTCCCAATACCCTTTAGGAGATTATATATTTTGTACTTGTATTGTACATATTTTAATTGCATTTTATTTTACACAAGATAGTGAGAAACATACGATATGAATGAGGTCATGCCAACTGCATTAACCCTATCATCTGGCAGACTTCTGTTCATCTGTTGGTTCATAAAGTCAGGGGACAGTTCTGCGGTGGCTATGTTTGGAAATTCTTTCTGTCACTAAGTAACTCATTCATTCAGTAATCAGTCTGTTAAATGTGTGCTCTGCATGTCACCTGTTCTCTTAAAGTTTTATTAATAAAGTATAATTGAGCAATCGACTTTTCTCGTAAGCGTCTCTTGCATTGGCTATATCTTCCATTGGCACTTGTTATGTCGTTTCTCTCTCTTCATAGGACAGCAATTTAATGAACATATATTGCTTCCAGAAAAGGGCCAAAGCATTAAACTAATAGCTCCTCCCACAATAAACCCACTCCAGACATCTTTTTATAAATCTATATTTTCTAGCATTATTCTTTCTATGCATTTTTTATTTTATGCGAATAATCACCTGGGTAACAAGATAGTCTTTTGACGCAATCACTGCAGTAATTACAAACCTTATACCTTAAAAACGTCATCAATGTACTAACCTTCATTGGGTCGGCTGGTCTTCATTTTAACATGTTTTTGTAAAAGCTATAGCCTATACTTAAGACCCGCTAATTAACAGCAGAATGTGTAATTAGTATTGATAATCTTTTTTTAACTCTATTTTTATTAACTAAAAAATATAACAATAATTCATAATACGAAAGACTGTCTATGTGCATTTAGAATCAGATAATCTTTTGTTGTTAAAGCTAAAATAAGTTGCAACTAGTTTTGGTGATTCTTCTGTATTTCCCATGTTGGGCGGTTTTTTTCCTAACAAACATTTTGCATAGGTTGAATTATAGATAACACATCGATAGGAACTGCATATTTAACCATCGTTAAACTAATTGTTTTATAGTTTTATATTATTTTTTATTGTTTAAAAATGGAATTGTGACGAACTATTAAAGTTAGTGAGGAGCAAGCAGACTACTCGTAGGTACATAGCAGACACTGCCATAAAGAAAGTTTTATACTCTATAGCTGCGTGTTGGAAAGACTCTAAACAGTATTTAGGACCACTGAACTAAATGTATTGAACAAATCCAACAATGATCTACTTCAGACGTTTGAGAAGTTTACGCTAGGTCGAAAGCACTGATAGGCGTTCAAAATTGGTTTGATCGGTGGGGCGACAACTGAATTAGTTTATATGCCTATGTTAGTAAAGTTAAGTTGGCGGGGACAGGTTGTTCAGGAGAAGATTTAAAATATGACTTATCACAGATCGTTTTAAACTGTCCCTAGCAATCTCTTGCATGTGACATGTATTACAGATTTGGATCTAGTTATGACCCAATTTTCTTTTTTTTCATCATGGGATTAATTAATTTTAATCATATAATTTGATCTTATTTAATTTAATCGCAATAAAAAAAATGACGCGTTCAGGAGAAGAGAAGAAGACGCCGCAGGCCTCCGCAGGAGAAGAAGGTACCCAAGTGAATGAACCAAAAGTGAGGCCCACTAGTGAATGTACACAGGTGTTAATGTTACTAAGACTACAAAATCCTGGACGTGTTGGGCTGGTCTTAAGGACTAGTGAATGGCACAGTCTGCAAAAAGGCAAACCAATCAGCAATACAAATATGTTAGATAGTAAGACTACATCACCTCCAACAACAACTCAATTAACAACAACACCAATTATCATCAAACAACACAATCACAATCAAACGATAAGATGTATTATAATGTTTTGGGAGCTGCTGTTGTTGGTGGTTTTTTTTGCATAAAGATACCTAACACCATACCTAACAACAAGTCCGCAAGCCCCCACAGTAAATGAAGAAGTACCAAGCTCTGACAAAAAAGTGCAAACCTCCTGCTGTAGACCCATTTTCTATGGAATAGTTTTTAATTAACTAATAAAAAACTAGATATGTAAAAGGCTAAGAACTAGATAAGTACAAGTTATGGTTGTTATAGAATGTAGTTAGTAGTTTAGTGAAAGTAAATTTAAACGTTAAGTGTAAAGTATATTAAAGTTCTTGTTAGGTTCTTAAGTAAGTTATTGTTAGGTTTCTTAGTTAAGTACATGTCATGTCAGTCAAGTTAATCTTTTAAAGTTCGCCAAATGCCCTACTGCATATGAAAACTCAGGACTGCCGTAAGTTCTATTGTTATTGTTAGAGACTAGCGATTTCTTATTACAGAAGTTGTGTTACTTGTTGAGAGTAGAGCGCGATTAACATTTGTGTGATAAAAATACATTTGTTTTCAAAGGAGTGCTTCGCTTGTAGTTATCGTGAGGTTATTTTTTTTGAATCTTTTTACTTTTGCCCTTAGCATTCTTTATATCAGATGTTCATGGCTGGCTTTCGCTTTTCATCTTTGACCGCGCAAAACCAACTATTCTTTATAACTGTCCATTAAGCTCTTACTTCACCTTTCCAAATTACTTTCTTGTTTACCAGTTGAATGTAAGGCGTATCTTTTGGTATAGTCGATTGTGTCGTTCCACCATCACTCCTTTAGCTACTTTCTGTTTCATATGTCTTTGTAAGTCCTTCTGTGGGTCGTCTAGATTAAAAGTGTCAGTTCTTGTGTAGGGTTCTTAAGTTAAGTACAAGTCAAGTCAGTCAATGTTAATCTTTTAAAGTTTCTCCAATCGCCCTACAGCTTTTGTAATCTCAGATTGTGTATGTTCTCTTGTTATTGTTTGGACTAGTGATTTCTTATTATATGAAAGTTGTGTTTAACTTGATGAAGAGTAGAGCGCAGACTAACATGTGTGTGATAAAACTCTTTGCTTTTTCAATGAGAGATTGCATGTAGTTATCGTGAGTTTATATTTTTTTTTTTGACAACTTCTTGAATTATGCACTTTGACTTCTTTATAACAACGAAGTCTGGTTGGCATAGCTATACATCTTGACCGCCAAAAAAACTTATTCTTTATAACTGTCCATTTAAGCTTATTCATACACCATTTCCAATTTACTTTCTTGTTTACAGTTGAATGTAAAGGCGATTCTTTTGCGGATAGTAGCATGTGTCGTTCCCATCCCATTCAACTCCTTAGCTACTTCTGTTTCTAAGTCTTTGTAAAAGTATTCTGTGGGGACGTCTTGAATAAAGAGGTTGGTCTGTGTCATGGACTTTTGCTTCTGGGTACCGCGGTGTAAAAGTAGTCGATACAGAAATTATAAAAGCATTTACTTGAAATCTCTAATACAGTAAAAGCGATAAAACACGGCTTGTACAACTTAACATCTTTTTTCTTCATCATAATGCCACCTGGACTGTCGTTAAATCTTTAAAGTCTTGTTAGTTGGGTTTAGGAGGCCAACTTAATTGCTTGGTTTTCTTTTGTAACTAATTTTTCACATCTGTACATTTGTGTGAAGTTCCTTTAGTTTTGCAAAAACAGCTGTTGTTAACTCAGTTTTAAGTTGTCTTTTTCTGAAGCGTCAGTGGGCTGGGTCTAAGATCATGATCTTCTTGATTATCGGCCTCATGTATGGGCTCTTGTGAATCACAGATAATTATTCTGTGAACAGATGTCAGCTTTAATCCATGCTTTAAGTAAAAACTGTACGAGTCTGTAATGACACACTATTTAGTTTATGTCTAAGATAGGAACAAGTGTAGGAGGTTCGTTGGGATACTCATCTTTTATATTTCTGCGGCTAGGGGGTAATTCGTTGTGGAGATCGTGTAAGTCTTTTGGATATTTCTATGTCGTACTTCTAAGATTCGCACTATTGGATTATCAGACGGAAGCTGTGACAACTTCATAACACAGTATTGACTTCTTGAGGTCCTTTTATCATTTTAATGTTTCTCTAGTGGAAGCGGTTTGACTAATGGTCCCTCCTTACTGATTGTTGGAGTATAAGTACATTAGGATAATTGGATGGTTTAGTGGGTTCATAGTCATCTAAGGATTTGTTGTTGGCTTTGCAGTATGGCATGTGAGGGGCCATGCTAATATCCTACCATTGTCATCTTCAATCATCGAAGTGTGGTGTAGATAAGATATTAAGTTCAATCTGGATGTTTGCAGACTTTTAAGAAACCATCCAAAGAAAGGCCTGTTGGCAGAGATGTAATGTGATGAGTCTAAGCTGGAAATGTTTACATGAATGTAGATCTGTAATCTGAAAGAGTCTGCCAATAAACAATCGTCAGCAAATAATATTGATTCGTTGATAATAGCCCATTGTTTGGCAGTGTAATAATTCTTCACAGGCATTTTGAGCGTATTTCATATTCAGACTTCAGTTATGTCTTTGCCTCTAAGAATAGAAAAGAAGGCCTTTAGGAGGAGCGAGTCTTTCATCAATCCTATCCACGAGTTCATGTATCATGGGTAAACGCTTTAACGCTATAGTTTGGGGGTCTAATATTGTTTAGTGAATGGAAAGTCTTGTAGACGATCCCGCTAACTTATCCAATGCCCTCAGATGTTGGGCCAGAGTCATAAATTGGATAAACAGTCAAGAGTGAAAGTCATGTACTTCTCTTCTGAAGGACTGTGCAATGCAGTATCCCTCTTATATTCTGAAGTCACTGCTTGCATGATAAAATGAGAATCGTACCTCTAGTATGTTATGAAGAAGATAGGCAGTTTCTTTTTTTGGGGTCAACCTTAAGCTGAGATACAACTGTGTGCTTGGCACCTCTAAATTTGCCAGTAATGTGATAGTGGTACTCTTACGGTCGCGTCTTTTCTGTTAGGTGTTAGCTCATAAGCCGCAAATCCTACAGTGAGTGGCTGAGTCATTAACGTTCTTTGTTCTTCAGAGTCATTAAAAATGTCTGAAAGATTTAGTTGGTTGGAGTTGTAATGCGAATTTGTTTCATCTGCTCTAAAAATTTAATTGCTGCATTGGTGCCTCGGTTAATCTCTGGGCGTGTGTGTTGCCCCATCTACATAACATCAATAAAAGCATAAGAACTGGTCTGATGGTGGGTTAATAAGGTTGGTTTTTTTGTTCTTGCACTGTTTGTGGACCATAGTACTGCGGTTAAGAGCAATTCAAGTCAGCATAAAACCAGTACGGTCATCTGCATCTTGTGTAAATTTTAAAACTGAACTTAGACCCGTTTAGGTGAGTGAGGGCCGTTCCCGGTTTTATCATTATACATAAAATTTTTCAATGTTTCTTATGATGGCAGCTGATTCTATTAGTTGGGATTATGACCAGACACTTCTACAATGCCTTGTTAAAAATTGTCTTTTGTTGGTATAAGCATATAAGTATGCTTATTGTTCTGTTTATTACATAATGACTCTTTGTCTATCTGAATTCAGGATCAAGTCTACTTAGTTTTTTAAGTGGTTCACCAAAAGTAGGAGCGTTGGAGAAATCCTTAGAGGCACTTGATTGTCTAATAACAGAACCATGTGTATAAGTTTTACGGTGATTGCGTTTGTTTTGCTCTTCAACGAGTTATACTTTCGTATACTTTACTGGGAAGGTTATGTTATTAAAGTTAAGATCTTGTTTGTATGCTTCATAAATTAGAGTCTATTTCTGCGTTCTTTTTAACCAGGTGTAAATGCGCTAAACGCACCAACATTAATCACTTTTCGCTGTCAGGATTTTGTTTGTTTAGGACTGATCGTTTATAACTAACTCTCTTGGAGGGGAAGGTAAGATTGCCAACTATAGGATAGAACTTTGTTTGTTGCCAATCTAATTTGAAGGACTGTTCAATCAGACCAGCCTGAACCCTTAACTTTTGCCTCCTCACTGCATGGGGTGGTTTAAACTGTGTAAGCATGTAATCAGCCAATTCAGAATTTAAAGTCGCGATTGTAATACCTTCTTTCTGTTTAGTTGAAAACCAGACTTTGGCATGTTACTATCATCAGGCGTTTTATAACTAATTCAGAACTGGCCACTACTCTTTACTGGAGTGTTCACGTTGAGAGACTCTGAGGATTTTAGAGATAGAATGTGCTAAGCTTTCTGAACGTTGAGGGGTTAAATGTTTTTACATGTTACTTCAATAAACATATTGATTAATTGTTTGTCACTTACATTTCACCGTGCGCTGTTGACAGTTTTTCAAACTATCGACGCCGATTGTGTGGATCATTTTTTTAACTCAAATATTTATGTAAATTAAAAAATTTAATGTAAAATAAAAGTAAGTAAAATGAGCTTTTATTCTCACAACAGTGTTGCAACACTTCAAGAACGTTAACATTTACACATAACAAGCTGCTATATTTTAGCTTTTTATGAATCACTACAGTACAATGTTCATCACTTTGATTGCCTTCGTAAATAGTTAACTATGATCTTTTATTATATCATTCTCAAACCCAATTCACTAAAATCAATGTTTAACACTCTTATGTTTCGTCAAATTGTTCATTACATTGTTTTTAATCAGATTCACTGAGTTGACACCATTTTTAAATCTAAATAAATAAATAATAATTGTAATTGTAAATTCAGCTATTATTTCATAGTCTTTTCTTAATCGTAAAACCTTGATCTTCATTAAAACGCAATAGCTACTCCTTACAGAGTCAGTAGAACAGTCAGCTGATTCAACATCTTCAGGGTGCCATTATATCAACTAAAATGGCAAAACACTTTATAAAACAGGTTGGGGCCTAGGGAATCTGGTATTTTATTGATGCCTTGATGTCAACAGCTTTCTAGCAATATTTATGCGCTCATAAAGATCAGTAATCAATTCTTACATTACATGCTCGGTAACTTGATCTTTATCAGCCTCCCGCTCCCAAATCCAAACCCTTGTTAAAGGTTTTTAATAAGACTCTGTAGCTACTTCAGGCTTCATTTTTAAATCATATAAAAACGACAATTAAAAAATAAGTAAGCTGTGGCATGGGCTGTAAAAAACACACTGCAACGCGCTCCGCAAACGATCTATGGCTACTGTGGTATATTTTAAGCCCTGGGTTTTTTCCGCTCTTGGCAGAGTTGTCTAGTATTGATTCTACCTTCCTTGTTAGCACACGCACAGAGAGAAATAGAATTCAATAACAATCAAAATAAGCACAAATACAATGATTATGAAAGTAATTATTCTCCATTTAATTATGCATTAAAAGTTAATGTATTACACTGAATATATTATCTATTTATAGATCAGTGAGGAGAGCATTGATTATTAAAAGTCTGGTTTTTGTTGTTTAATTTGCTTAAAGCTTTTAATATGAATTATTGTACAATGATAGCTACATATAAGTACTTTAAAGACACTGTTGTTGTTTAACCTTTAATAACTATTCTGCCCTGTATAAAAAAACAATTTTAATAACAGTCGCAATTATGGCATAAACACCATAGAATTATTAAAGCTTTAGTTTACACAGTATATATATTAATCCTAGAAGTGTAAAGTTGGGAATATGACTGCAGTGGTTTGGTACTTGTTTGTACGCGGTTTTTGAAAGTCATATATTTTGGCCCTTTCACTGCCCTCTAGTGAATATTCAAACTTTCGTGTTTCGATCTAGGTCACTGGCGCGGACTATAAACGCCGCAAACCACAATGTGTTGTTGGGTCACTGGCGAGGCTATAAACACGTAATAACACAATGTGTTGTATGGTGTCACTGGAGCAGGCTTATAAACGCCCGTAAACCACAAGTGTGTTGTGATTGTGTGTGTCCCTAGGAAGATCACTGAAAAGGGGGTGAGTAGAATTGGACCCAAATTAGACAAACTGAAAGTAGGCAACCAAGATAAGGAAATACCCACTATTAGAGGCATATTCCCAAAAACTCTTCGCATCTGGCCACATTATCTGTGATCCTATGGTCTGGATTGGGGCCCATAGGGCGACATAGGGGGGGGGGGGGTTGGGTTGTGCCAGGATCCAAACAGAAAAAGAGATTGTAATACGATTCATATATGCGTGAAATATGTGATGAGCTGAAAGAAGTCTTTCGTTGAAGTGGTGATGACACAGAACCCTAGGAATTTATCCAAAAAAACCACCAAATGCCTAACACTGGCTAATTTGATTTTTGTTGTATTAATTACTCAAGGGGGTATAATTCTAGTTTGCCATGAACATGTGTTAGCGCGAGGGAGTACAATTATGTTCTGGAAACTTGGATCGGGCCTCTTTAAGCTCTGGTAATTGACTTTACTAAAAAATGGAGATGAAATAAACCACTTTTCTTATCATCTGACAAGGTTACTGTGATGGTTGGCAAAGACATAACTAACAGTACTCGACTTCATTTTCATTAAGTATGTTGATTTTATTGCTTTTTACTCTGTTGGTGATGTGCTACCGAAAGGATAATAAGAACAATATTTTTTACAAAATTAATTTGGATTAAAAATGGACTAGGTTCAACAGTTTAGGTAGAGCAAATAACTGAACTTCAAAAGGAAATAGAAAGAGACTTGGATAAGTATTGGTTACTAGGTAAAATTATGCTAAAGATTTAAATACTCTTTCTTATGTAATTACTGGCTCATCAGCTGTAGCTAGCGTAAGTGCTGGGTCTAGTGTTGCCTCCTTTTAGCTATGGAGTTGGAGCGCCAGCCTC
>CM031611.1:68712112-68722898 GCA_018398815.1 Conus ventricosus
GAGGGTTTAATTTTTAAATTCGTTGGGGATTCTTTCATATCATAGTGCCCATTGGGCTGTTAAATGGATTAAACGCGTTGTCGTAGGAGGGCACTGTAGTTCAGTTAGTATTCGTCTGTACTGGTAATAAACATGAAAGTTATATACTGACCTTACAAAAGATTGGGTGGTTTAATGGTTTGCATACGAACACCACAGCGTAAGCAGAAAGAATGCGCAGTAAATGGCAAAATTTAACTGATTCTGGTAAAACGTCATGGCGGGATGACCATGCTGATGGCACTCTATCACTCTTAATTGGCGGATTTAAATATTTAGTTAGTGGGTTTACAAGTCTGACTTGGAACCATATGATTCTCTACTGCAATGGTTAGTAAACTGAAGTCCAAAGATTTGGGTTATAAAACGCTCCTACATCGAAAGTACACTTTCGTTATATTTAAAAGGTTCCATTTTTAAATAGTTTTAAAATAGTATAAAAAAGATGTACATCTACATAACCCAACAAAACAAACGTGTGTTCTTAACGCACCCAATTGTCAATGGCGCGGGAGTTGTAGGATTGCCCTTAAAGAAATTGGCTTAAAGTTATGTGGTTAACATATCTGAAAAAGCTCAGAATAACTGGATCAATATTATAACGAGGTGGGCAATCAAATAACTCATGTGCAAATACCTGATGGTTACTACAACCTTTGCTTTTTAAAAGAAGTACTTAGCGAATTTGGCATATTGTTAAAAATTAACGAAGCAAACCTCAGAAATTACTATACATTTTCCACTAGAAGAAAGAAGAGAGTACACTTTCCCTAGAGGCCTGGCTAAAATCTTGGGCTTCCACAGTAGTGACAGAGCTTATAGATTTAGTACAAGAGAAGAAGTTTATCAATTTGAAGGTAATAACCTTCTGATTTTTCGTGAACCCAATGTTGTAGTCCAATTTACAACAGTTAAAAACAGATGCTAATTTGTTTGATGGCTATCCATCTACAGTTCTAAAGTTTTGCCATCAACTAGGGCAGGGTTTGCGATTATCGATTAATCTAAGTTGGAAAAAACTGTGAATTTAAAGAATAACTAATGGGCCTATAAATCATTAGATGTAAAAATAACTAACCAAATGGAGAGCCAGTTTGTTTGTTCTGATTTATAATGGTGCTGGAAGTAGAAGAGCGTACTGTAAACCCTTAATTTTTTATGCCCTGGAGAGAATGAAATATACGGGTTCACGATCACCAAATCTTATCTTGAACGTAAGCCCCCATTTTAAAGTAACGATTACGTCAATTTTGGTGGTTTTGCATGTTAAGTTTAGTTGTAAAACAGGTGTTAATTTTGACCAAAAGTAGCATGAGAAGGACGTGATTTGTATGTGAAAAGGGGGGTTTTCGTGCAAAATAAGATGGGGGTCGTGAACCCGTATATTTACATTCTCTGCCGCTCATGTGACATCTGCCAAAAGACAACTCAGAAAGGTCGTGTCCCATGTGCACCTTTGCACAAAATGCCTCTCATTTCCGTCCCATTTCGGAAGGTGGCTATTGATCTTGTTGGGCCTTTACCACTGTCTTCTTCCGGATATGCTATATCTTAACTTTGGTGGATACAGCGACAAGGTATCCAGAAGCGATTCCACTGAAGAAAATTGATACATTGTCTGTCGCTGAAGCCTTACTTGCGATTTTTTCCAGAGTGGGTCTTCCAGACAAAATTCTCTCGGATGAACGCAATTCATTTCCGATCTCATGAGAGAAATTTACAGACTGTTGACAATCTCTTCCATTTCAACCACGCCATATCATCCCCAATCGAATGGCATGGTTGAACGTTTCAATGGAACGTTAAAGTCCATGTTGAGAAAGGTTGCAAGGCAGGAACCCCATGAATGGGATCGTTTCATACCGGCTTTGCTTTTCGCATACAGGGAAATGCCGAATGAAACGCTGGGATTCTCACCATTCGAGCTTCTTTTTGGACACTCACCAAGGGTCCTTTGGATCTACTGATGACACAATGGACGAAAAAGACGGACATACCTGACAGTAAAACTGTTTTCCAATACGTTTATGAACTGCATAATCGTTTGAAGGATGCATGTGAGCTTGCTCAACAGTCAGCTGATAGAAAAACAGATGTGTACAAGGTCTTTGCAGATAGAAAAGCAAAGGCACGTTCCTTCAGTGTAGGCGATAAAGTCCTTGTACTACTCACTGATGAAACATAACAAGCTTCGTGTTATGTGGAAGGGTCCTTTTCAGGTGGTCGAAAAACTTTCTGCAGTTAATTATAAGATCAAAATGGCAAACACTGAGAAGGTATTCCATGTGAACATGTTGAAGAAGTATGTTGAACGTACAAATGTTGCCATCAACCAGTCAGTTGAGTGGATATGTCCTATGTCAGAAACTGATGTCAACATGACAGATATTATCAATGATGATTTTGTACCCAATGTAGCGTACAGGGACAGATCAAAGGTTGTGAAAACAGCAAATGTAGGAGTGTTAACATCTACCAGTGCAGATGATGTTGTACCCCTTCCTACTCTGTCTATCAAAGGTGAAACCTATGACGATGTGGTTCTGTCGAATGATTTGTCTGCAAGTCAAACAGAACAGCTCGAAGAAATTTTGAAAGACTTTCAGGATGTGTTGACAGATACCCCAGGTACAGTGACTGGTATTGAACCCCATAGTATTCAGTTAACTACTGAAATAACCAGTGCGAACCAGACCATACCCCCTCCCGTTTGCAAAAAAAGAGGTTGTCGAGAGAGAAATCAAAGTAATGCTGGATTAAAGGTCATAGAACCTTCCACATCTGGTTTGTCCACCAATACAACTGGTGAGCTGTACGGACAGCTCACCAGTTGTATTGGTGGACAAACCTGATGGCTCGGTGCGGTTCTGCATCGATTACAGGAAATTAAATAAGATCACTGTGTTCGAAGCCGAGCCCATCCCAGACATTGAAGAACTTCTGTGTCAGCTTTCAGAAGGAAATTATTTTGTGAAAGTAGACTTGACTAAAGGATACTGGCAGATTCCAATGGCTGAAGCTGACAAGCAAAAGACAGCATTTCAAACACCTTTTGGTCTTTTCCAATGGACGAAAATGCCATTCGGTTTGCAAAATGCCCCAGCTTCTTTTGCCAGAATGATGCGAGCCCTGAAACTCCATGAATGTGGTGCAGTCATTTTTTTTGACGATATTTTGTTGGCTGCAAAGTCATGGAGTGACCTCCTTTGTAACTTACGAGCTGTTTTTTCCAGACTCAGAAGTTTTGGTTTAACTGCGAGACCATCCAAAATTCGTGCCGGTTTTCAACTCTCGAGTTTTTGGGTCACACTATTTCAGTGGGAAAAATGATGCCAGAAGGAAAGAAAGTGGAAAAGATTTTATCTTTACACAAACCCACTACAAAGAAACAGATCAGGTCACTCATCGGATTGTTGTCTTACTATAGACGATATGTACCCCACTTTGCGTCCCTGACGGCCCCTTTGACTGAACTAACGAAAGGGACGAAGAACAAAAGTATTGTGTGGTCTGATGAGTGCCAGAAGGCTTTGGAGTGTGTTCAGAACACCCTCAACTCATTTCCTGTTCTTTTGTTACCCTCCCTCTCAGAAGACGTTATTTTGAGAACCGATGCCAGTTCCAAAGGAATGGGAGCGGTACTGTTGCAGGAAAAAAGTGCTTTGTTACATCTCGTGCAATACGCCAGTAAAAAGTTCTCAAAGACACAGGAGAAATACTCCACTATTGAGAGAGAGTGCTTGGCTATTGTATGGGCATGTGAGAAGTTCGCCAGGTTCTTGACTGGAAGAAAGTTTCGGTTACAGACTGACCACAGGCCTTTGACTTTCTTGCAATCTTCAAAGACTAAGAACAGCAGATTATTAAGGTGGTCTTTGGCATTGCAGGAATTCCAGTTTACTATTGAACCAGTGCCTGGAACACAAAATGCCATTGCAGATTTATTGTCACGTGTATGAATATTCATGGACAAATGTAACTGTCTTCAAGGGAAAGACTATTCCTGTTTTTTGTCTTTCTTTATGATTACGGTGTGCTCACATTTGACAGTGCATTGTATGCTACTGACTATTTAAATCAAGTGGTATTTATGCTTAATTTGCTTGTTGAAGTGACTATATGTTTTACAAGCAAAACCTACTTGATGTTGATGTATTACATATCTATTCTTTGCTTTATTCTTTAGTAAACAATGAAAAAATCATCATGTACTATTTATGTCAACTTGCTTGTGAAGGTGAATATATATGTATGTGTCATGAGCAAATAACTCTTTAGAAATGTATATACACATGTTTTGATTATGTTGTGACACAAACCTATTGTTTTCATTAGTCCATTGTCAACAATGGAAAATATGGTTCACTTTTCAATGGACTATTGACATTACATGTGGAGAAAAAAACTATGTTTAAACTATGTTTAGTTTTTTACATGTCTATTGAGAAACATTTACACTTAGAAATATTCTAATTTTCATGAGGGTTTTGAAAAATATGATGTGAGACCAAAGATCAAGGGAAAAAATGTGCTTCACATCTTAATATATAAACACCAATTTGTACTTTGAATTGTTAATATCCCTAATTGTTTTGTCCATGTAATTTGTGAAATGTATTTTGTGAGATGTGGTGATCAATTATGAATTTCGTTTTTTTTTATAAATATGCTATTTATGGTGGTTCATGATGATTGATTCTATACGTTGATTATTAATTTGGTGAATCATGTGTGATGGATACACATTTTGAGATTCATGGCTGAAGATGGGTTTAAGTGAAGTGGTATATACCTTTAAAAACATTTTCTGGAGAAAAATATTTTTCACCCCAGGATGGGGGGGGGGGGGGGGGGGGGTCATGTGACGTAGCCTCACATCAAGGCATGTGACGCTCCATTACATGTAGTTTAGTGATATGAATCATTTCCCCATGCACAACTAAAAAGGAAGAATATTTATGTGGCTTGACTAGTGTAGCGGGCGTCCCCAAATAATTGTGAGTTCACTCATTAACAGAAACAAACGTGGTCATTGGGTGAAAGTGACCACTGAGAGATAGTTTAATAAGGGCTGGTAAGGTGCTGGTCATGTGTTTTGAACACTGAGTATGCACTCACTAGGAGGAGGGAGGAAAGAATCGGTTTTAGCCCAGCAGATGGCCTAGAGACTCGAACCTGTCAGGACGCTGGTCCTCACTGCTGACCAGTCATTACCAGGTGAGCCATAGATAGTTGGGGAAAGCTACAGGGGAAAACCTAAAGAAAAGAGAAAGAAAGAATTCATAATTAAATTGGGAAGCAGGTTACTTACACGAACCTTATTCGTGTTTCAGCCCTTCACCCTTCACCTTTCACCCCGTGAGGTGGTTAAAGATGGCCATGGTGTGGGGAACACACCGGTAGTTCAGCCCCAGTCAATAAAGACTCCAGGGAGAGGAGTCGGAACTCGTATCTCCAGTGACGGGAGAATTTAAGGGGTGACACGATTTCTGTGAGAGACAGGGAATCATGACAGTATGGGGGCGAGTCTCATCTCTGATGCGGGTATGGCATCATGATTGCAGGAATGATTTATTCTCCTGGTCTGGATCTTGGGCTAATGTGATGTGAAGACCATGACTTTACAGAAACTTGTATTGATGTAAATGGGAGAAATAGTTTTATCTCTCATTCTGAAAAAGAGAGATACATGTATAGAATTTGTGTATAAATTGTTGATGTGATTTAGTAAACTGTTTTCCCCGAAGGAGAGGGGGAGAAGAAAAAACATTCGGTAGTGCGTCTTTTGGTTGATTGGAAAGATTGCGTGTGCGTATGGAGTAAATGCTATCATGAATGCGTGTGTGCAAAAGTGACAGTGTGACACTAGCGAAGAGTGCACATTTAATAACATTGAAATGGAAATGATTTTTTTTTCTTTTAGCACCCGGACAACACGTCACAGGTCAGGTGTATTGCTGTCCAAGCTGGGGTTGACATGCACACACACACACGCACACACAAACACACACACATAGAAAAGAAACCACTCTGACCTTAATTTTGGATGCACTGAAGGCAGTCTACACAATATCACTGCTGCGACTGGGCACAGAAGAAGAAACTGGTCCAACACCTGTGACTGGCACTGGGAAGATGAAGCTGGTCCCACACCTGCGACTGGGCACAGGGGAACAAAGTCACAAGTCGAGCACTGGTCAGCCATCTGGAAGGAAGACACGGCTGCTCAGGAGATAGGCAGGCCAACTGGCTATCCAAGATGAAGGCACTGGGGGAGCAAGGCCAGTCCTGGCCACCAAGTGGGTTGCCACACCACAGCAGGGGAAGACGAACCGCTCGGACACTCCGCCAACTCAACAGCCAAGCCACCCCCCAGATAAAAAACCCCCCTGGGGGGGGGGGGGGGGGGGGGGCGATTAACGGCCCACCTCCCAACAAGCGGGACAGTGACGTGACGTACGGACAGAAGTCCCCTCCCCTCCAAACCTACTCGGCCCTGTGCCAAATCTTCATTTAATTGGTCAACGCACCAGGAGTATGTTCAAAAACCGAAACAAAAAAAAAAAAAGTTTAAAAAAAATTCTCTGGCAGGGCACAGCAGAGCCTAGCTTAATACAAACGGCCTAGACAATGGGGGAAAGTTATGTCCTTTGAAGCAAAAGGGGCTTCAAACAAAACAGATCTTTTTCCTTGAGAAATATTTTTCTGGATTAAAACACAACGACAGCGAGTTTATAATGTTTTCAGTATTTCAAAAATTTTTTTTTCAAAAAAGAATTTGGGTCTTTCGAAAAACCTGTGAAATCGTTAACGTAAAAAATCCGTAACTTTTCAAAAATTTTTTTCCGGATCAACAATCAATCCACAAACAAAAATGCGTACAACTAAAAAACCCGCGAATGGCCCCTTTTTTTCGGACGCACAAAATAAAAAAAATCCCAAATTTTTTCCTCGTGCATTGATTTTTTGGGAGTTTCCGCCTGAAACTTCCGACGTTAAATTCTCGTGACCTCGAGGCTGGGGTACGTGTAAGAGCACCCTTTAAAACATGAGGCAGAAACCCAAAAATTTTCATTTTTTTCTCGGGGGCCAACCACATGAAAAAAAGCATATTTTCAAAACGCATAAAAATCAAACTAGCCTCTCGATCCTCATCAAAAGGGGGTTTTGGGGATGTAAAAGTTTTAACTGCTTAATTTGCTGATTATGTGCTGTGGGTTTGTTTTGCTGGGTTTTTACAAAGGTGTTTAAATTAAATTTTTGTTTTGCTTCTGTCGATTCCTCTCTCTCCTCTCTCTCTCTCTCTCTCTCCCCTCTCCTCTCTCTCCCCTCCTCGCCCCGGAGGCTCGATCCTCACATTGATTTATGTATTTAATTAGGTCTTCTCTAGAGAGACCCAGTTTCTAACCCTGTGCCAGAAAATTATCAAAGTCTTATTTTTCATCAGCCATGATGACGAGAATGTATTAACAAACCACAGCGCCTAAACCAGAGAGAGAGAGAGAGAGAGAGAGGAGAGAGAGAGAGAGAGAGAGAGAGAGAGAGAGAGAGAGAGAGAGAGAGAGTGTGTGTGACGTGTGTAAACGTGTTAACAGTGTGTTAACTGTAGTCAGTCAGCTGACAGCAGCGTGCCGATGGTAGTGGTGAATTGTTAACTGATTGGTGTTCATTGTAAAACGTATATTGTCAGTTGTGAATCAGAGAGCATGTAGTAAAGACGTAGAAGCATTGCTCTGTCTTCTGAGTTGACTGAAGCGAGAACGAAACACACACACACATAGAGAGAGAGAGAGAGAGAGAGAGAGAGAGAGAGAGAGAGGAGAGAGAGAGAGAGAGAGAGAAATGTTAAGATGTGAAATAAAAGAATAATTTGAATTGTAAGATATAATTTTAAAGGAAACGGCGAATTTCCAGTATGAGCACGAACTCAGTATCACACTTATGCAGCAGAGTTTGACATGACAATCAAAGATATGTTGCAAAAGAAAAAAACGATCACGGGACAGAAAAAAGTGTAGTTGATACAACTGATTGGCTTGTGCAGATGCATCCTCAGATGAAAATGATTTAATTCAATAAAGTGCGATCCGAAAAAAAGAAAAAAGATCAAAATTTTGAAAATATCTTTGAAAGAATATCATTTAGAAATAAGATTCCCGGAAGATATTTAAGAAAACACTAATGAAATTCAGAAGAAATATATGAATATTAAGCACTGTTTTCAAAAATGATGTCAAAATCACACACATAAATCATGCAAAAATGCAAAACTAAACCCTACAACAATTAAAAAAGGAAACATCAATTAAATTAATTAATTAATTAATATATAGATTTTATATAGCGCAATTCTTGGAATCAACTCATTGCGCTCTACAATCAATACTCATATACACAACGGGCTGCCTACCAGGGTAGTGCCGACTGAAGAGCTGCCAGCTGGCGTCATTCGGTCGTTTCCCCGTGTCATCCAGTCAATATCGTTCAATATCAATTACTCCTTCGTTCTTTCCATTTCTCACGCAGGGTGCATGCTATGTGTAACGTGTCATCCATACCAACGGCCAAACTGGCCTTCTCTTCCGAAAGTTGGTGATGGGATTTTA
The DNA here is from genome assembly GCA_018398815.1 of Conus ventricosus. Classification (NCBI taxonomy): domain Eukaryota; kingdom Metazoa; phylum Mollusca; class Gastropoda; order Neogastropoda; family Conidae; genus Conus; species Conus ventricosus. The sequence goes on from CM031611.1 coordinate 68,720,758, forward strand.
CGTGTGTGCAAGATCTTATGCATGCGTTCACACACGGACCTCGGTTTATAGTCTCATTCGAAGGACTGTATGGAAATGGAGTCCGAACCAATGTTAACTCCGAGGGAAAAATCCCCCTGTACCGAAACGTCGCCGCGGTGGGGTTCGAACCCGCAACCCCAGGATCACCAAGATTACGAGTCCGGCGCTCTACCACTGATCAGAAAAACCCTATGTAAAACAGTGAATACGCCAAAAGGTAAATTAGAAAGGAACTTACTGTTGAGTGAGGAGGGAGAAATTTAAACAGAGCAGAGGTGCAAACCAAGAGAAGTGAAGATCCAGAATAGTGAGCAAGAAGAGAAAGAAAATCCTAGGTAGTTCACTAGTTGAATCTACCTCCTATGATACTGGAGACAAGGACAATTTCAATACATCAAAAACATGGCACAAAGCAGAAGTACACAATAATGAATACAAGATTTTATAAATCCCCAGAATGCTAATGAACAAATGATAAGGCAAACGATTTGGAGTCTTTTATATCAAGGGGTATCGAATCAACACTTTTTCCCAATTTTAGAATAGGGGTACAAAACCTAATCTTTGTTTACAATAATGTTCCCCAAGTGTGGCATTCAAATTTACAATACCGAAATTTCAAAATTGTATTTCCATTTCCCCGAAATACGCGAATGATGGGTACAAAATTACTCTAAAGGGTTCTAAAAGACGGGGTCACCACTGTCACACACTGTATTTGCATACACTCAATCACAAACATAGCATGCTAATCCATACGCGCGCATCTACTCCATTCTTTCAAAGGAGAAACTGAGGAAACAAGAGTTCACTTTTTCGGTGCTCCCTTTACCAAACATAACAAAGAATTCCACACTAACATCAACATCACATATATAACGCATTGGGTCCAATTTTCATGTCACTTTATCATGTAATTATTTCCAGTCACCCTTCCGTCTACTATGAAAACGTTTCCAACCCCTTTCGTCTCTTTTTCTTTTTGTACTGGATAATATTGGACGTAAAAATTCTTTCCTTGTTAAGATACAAATGCAGGAGGGAGGTTTATTCCACTGGCTGGACGCTGAGGTTTTCTAGAAAGAAACGCCAAGTCCTACTGAAAGCTTTGGAACATGTAATTATCATTTTTTTCTTAAGACATTATACAACAAAACATGGTAAAACATCATACTCACGAATTCGTAGCATTCAATTTCCAGTACATTCTTATTAACACTGGTAACATTTTATCCAAAATAAAATATTAATAGAAAAAAGAGATTTGTATCATATATTTTGTATAAATCGATTACGCGTTTTCACAAATGTTTCTCATTACAGAAATTCGTTACATTGATTCATTTATCTATTTATATTAATCAATGAATTAATTAATTAATGAATAGTTTAACTTTTCACTTTCTTCATTTATTATTCCCAACTGCCAACTTACCCATGGGGAATAAATACTATAATAAAATCCCTAGCAGACTTATGTCTGCAATACATGACTAACCACTCTCTGGTTGATGGGAAAACAAGTTTTTCCGTTCCAACTCCAAGGCTGAAAAATATCTATCTTTCCTTGACCCAAGTCATGAGACCTTTCCTCCTGTTTGCCAACTCTGGTCTGCCATACAGATCGGACACGCCGTCCTACAAACAGTAAGCTTCTCTCACCCATCACGTCCTCAGCTTCTAATCAATAACAAGAAAAGGTTAGGGATTTAAGCACTGTGGAGATACTTAAAAATTCTCCTTTTTAAAAACGCCACCTGCACTCCTTAACATGAAAATTCACCCATGTTCTATACTCAACACATACACACACAGCATCTCCCGCCATGACATATGCTCACCAACCCCAATTCTCCCCACTCTCTGTCCCCCATTTCTTTCAATCCGTCCCTGTGCTTTCCCCTCTCCATTCTCTGCCTTCTCTTGCCCCTTAACTTGATCTTTCCCTGTTGTTCACTCCCATAAAGCCCCCACACAAACCCAACATCTTACTTCCCTACCTACCCTTCTCACCTTGCATTCCTTCCTCCTCTATCATAAGAAAAAGCGAAGTAACAGCAAAAACAGGCACAAAAGAGAAATGAGCAAAGTGTACTCCCTGTGGAAATTTTCTGTCTTTG